>OZ005757.1:20149236-20515712 GCA_963930825.1 Silvanus unidentatus
ACCTTTATCAACTCTTGAGAGTAGACTTATAGGACTTATTTTATGTAAAATGAGGTGCTAAATCCACTGGTAAAAACCGCGATGTCCTATCTTTATCCGTTTAGGAGATCAAATAAAATGGAGAATAATAGATATTTGAAAATGTGATATATAAACATTTTATTCGTTTTTACCTTTATCAACTCTTGAGAGTAGACTTATAGGACCTATTTTATGTAAAATGAGGTTCTAAATCCACTGGTGAAAACCGCGATGTCTTATCTTTAACCGTTTAGGAGATCGAGTAAAATGGAGAATAATGGATATTTGAAAAAGTGATATACAAACATTTTATTCGTTTGTAACTTTATCAACCCTTGAGAGTAGACTTATAGGACATATTTTATGTAAAATGAGGTGCTAAATCCACTTGTGAAAACCGCGATGTCCTATCTTTAACCGTTTAGGAGATCGAGTAAAATGAAGATTAATAGATATTTGAAAATGTGATATTTAAACATTTTATTCGTTTGTACCTTGATTAACTCTTGAGGGTAGACTTATTGGTCTTATTTTATGTAAAATGAGGTGGTAAATCCACTGGTAAAAACCGCGATGTCCTATCTTTAACCGTTTAGGAGATCAAGTAAAATTGAGAATAATAGATATTTGAAAATGTAATATATAAAAATTTTATTCGTTTGTACCTATATCAACTCTTGAGAGTAGACTTATAGGAGTTATTTTATGTAAAATGAGGTGCTAAATCCACTGGTGAAAACCGCGATGTCCTATCTTTAACCGTTTAGGAGATCGAGTAAAATGGAGAATAATAGATATTTGATAATGTGATGTATAAACATTTTATTCGTTTGTACCTTTATCAACTCTTGAAAGTAGACTTATAAGACTTATTTTAAGTAAAATGAGGTGCTAAATCCACTGGTGAAAACCGCGATGTCCTATCTTTTACCGTTTAGGAGATCGAGTAAAATGGAGAAAAATAGATATTTGAAAATGTGAAATATAAACATTTTATTCGTTTGTACCTTTATCATCTCTTGAGAGTAGACTTATAAGACTTATTTTATGTAAAATAAGGTGCTAAATCCACTGGTGAAAACCGCGATGTCCTATCTTTAACCGTTTAGGAGATCGAGTAAAATAGAAAATAATAGATATTTGAAAATGTGATATATAAACATTTTATTCGTTTGTACCTTTATCAACTCTTGAGAGTAGACTTATAGGACTTATTTTATGTAAAATGAGGTGCTAAATCCACTGGTGAAATCCGCGATGTCCTATCTTTAACCGTTTAGGAGATCGAGTAAAATGGAGAATAATAGATATTTGAAAATGTGATATATAAAAATTTTATTCGTTTGTACCTATATCAACTCTTAAGAGTAGACTTATAGGAGTTATTTTATGTAAAATGAGGTGCTAAATCCACTGGTGAAAACCGCGATGTCCTATCTTTAACCGTTTAGGAGATCGAGTAAAATGGAGAAGAGATATTTGAAAATGTGATATATAAACATTTTATTCGTTTGTACCTTTATCAACTCTTGAGAGTAGACTTATAGGTCTTATTTCATGTAAAATGAGGTGCTAAATCCACTGGTGATAACCGCGATGTCCTATCTTTAACCGTTTAGGAGATCGAGTAAAATGGAGAATAATAGATATTTGAAAATGTGATATATAAACATTTTATTCGTTTGTACCTTTATCAACTCTTGATAGTAGACTTATAGGACCAATTTTATGTAAAATGAGGTGCTAAATCCACTGGTGAAAACCGCGATGTCCTATCTTTAACCGTTTAGGAGATCGAGTAAAATGGAGAATAATAGATATTTGATAATGTGATGTATAAACATTTTATTCGTTTGTACCTTTATCAACTCTTGAGAGTAGACTTATAGGAGTTATTTTATGTAAAATGAGGTGCTAAATCCATTGGTGAAAACCGCGATGTCCTATCTTTAACCGTTTAGGAGATCGAGTAAAATGGAGAATAATAGATATTTGATAATGAGATGTATAAACATTTTATTCGTTTGTACCTTTATCAACTCTTGAGAGTAGACTTATAAGACTTATTCTAAGTAAAATGAGGTGCTAAATCCACTGGTGAAAACCGCGATGTCCTATCTTTTACCGTTTAGGAGATCGAGTAAAATGGAGAAAAATAGATATTTGAAAATGTGAAATATAAACATTTTATTCGTTTGTACCTTTATCATCTCTTGAGAGTAAACTTATAAGACTTATTTCATGTAAAATGAGGTGCTAAATCCACGGGTGAAAACCGCGATGTCCTATCTTTAACCGTTTAGGAGATCGAGTAAAATGGAGAATAATAGATATTTGATAATGTGATGTATAAACATTTTATTCGTTTGTACCTTTATCAACTCTTGAGAGTAGACTTATAGGAGTTATTTTATGTAAAATGAGGTGCTAAATCCACTGGTGATAACCGCGATGTCCTATATTTAGCCGTTTAGGAGATCGAGTAAAATGGAGAATAATAGATATTAGAAAATGTGATATATAAACATTTTATTTGTTTGTACCTTTATCAACTCTTGAGAGTAGACTTATAGGACTTATTTTATGTAAAATGAGGTGCTAAATCCACTGGTAAAAACCGCGATGTCCTATCTTTATCCGTTTAGGTGATCGAGTAAAATGGAGAAGAGATATTTGAAAATGTGATATATAAATATTTTATTCGTTTTTACCTTTATCAACTCTTGAGAGTAGGCTTATGTGACCTATTTTATGTAAAATGAAGTTCAAAATCCACTGGTGAAAACCGCGATGTCCAATCTTTAACCGTTTAGGAGATGGAGTAAAATGGAGAATAATAGATATTAGAAAATGTGATATATAAACATTTTATTTGTTTGTACCTTTATCAACTCTTGAGAGTAGACTTATAGGACTTATTTTATGTAAAATGAGGTGCTAAATCCACTGGTAAAAACCGCGATGTCCTATCTTTATCCGTTTAGGAGATCAAATAAAATGGAGAATAATAGATATTTGAAAATGTGATATATAAACATTTTATTCGTTTTTACCTTTATCAACTCTTGAGAGTAGACTTATAGGACCTATTTTATGTAAAATGAGGTTCTAAATCCACTGGTGAAAACCGCGATGTCTTATCTTTAACCGTTTAGGAGATCGAGTAAAATGGAGAATAATGGATATTTGAAAAAGTGATATACAAACATTTTATTCGTTTGTAACTTTATCAACCCTTGAGAGTAGACTTATAGGACATATTTTATGTAAAATGAGGTGCTAAATCCACTTGTGAAAACCGCGATGTCCTATCTTTAACCGTTTAGGAGATCGAGTAAAATGAAGATTAATAGATATTTGAAAATGTGATATTTAAACATTTTATTCGTTTGTACCTTGATGAACTCTTGAGGGTAGACTTATTGGTCTTATTTTATGTAAAATGAGGTGGTAAATCCACTGGTAAAAACCGCGAAGTCCTATCTTTAACCGTTTAGGAGATCAAGTAAAATTGAGAATAATAGATATTTGAAAATGTAATATATAAAAATTTTATTCGTTTGTACCTTTATCAACTGTTGAGAGTAGACTTATAGGACTTATTTTATGTAAAATGAGGTGCTAAATCCACTGGTAAAAACCGCGATGTCCTATCTTTAACCGTTTAGGAGATCGAGTAAATTGGAGAATAATAGATATTTGATAATGTGATATATATACATTTTATTCGTTTGTACCTTTATCAACTGTTGAGAGTAGACTTATAGGACTTATTTTATGTAAAATGAGGTGCTAAATCCACTGGAAAAAACCGCGATGTCCTATCTTTAACCGTTTAGGAGATCGAGTAAAATGGAGAATAACAGATATTTGAAAATGTGATATATAAACATTTTATTCGTTTTTACCTTTATCAACTCTTGAGAGTAGACTTATAGGACCAATTTTATGTAAAATGAGGTGCTAAATCCACTGGTGAAAACCGCGATGTCCTATCTTTAACCGATTAGGAGATCGAGTAAAATGGAGAATAATAGATATTTGATAATGTGATGTATAAACATTTTATTCGTTTGTACCTTTATCAACTCTTGAGAGTAGACTTATAAGACTTATTTTAAGTAAAATGAGGTGCTAAATCCACTGGTGAAAACCGCGATGTCCTATCTTTTACCGTTTAGGAGATCGAGTAAAATGGAGACAAATAGATATTTGAAAATGTGAAATATAAACATTTTATTCGTTTGTACCTTTATCATCTCTTGAGAGTAGACTTATAAGACTTATTTTATGTAAAATAAGGTTCTAAATCCACTGGTGAAAACCGCGATGTCCTATCTTTAACCGTTTAGGAGATCGAGTAAAATAGAAAATAATAGATATTTGAAAATGTGATATATAAACATTTTATTCGTTTGTACCTTTATCAACTCTTGAGAGTAGACTTATAGGACTTATTTTATGTAAAATGAGGTGCTAAATCCACTGGTGAAATCCGCGATGTCCTATCTTTAACCGTTTAGGAGATCGAGTAAAATGGAGAATAATCGATATTTGAAAATGTGATATATAAAAATTTTATTCGTTTGTACCTATATCAACTCTTAAGAGTAGACTTATAGGAGTTATTTTATGTAAAATGAGGTGCTAAATCCACTGGTGAAAACCGCGATGTCCTATCTTTAACCGTTTAGGAGATCGAGTAAAATGGAGAAGAGATATTTGAAAATGTGATATATAAACATTTTATTCGTTTGTACCTTTATCAACTCTTGAGAGTAGACTTATAGGACTTATTTCATGTAAAATGAGGTGCTAAATCCACTGGTGATAACCGCGATGTCCTATCTTTAACCGTTTAGGAGATCGAGTAAAATGGAGAATAATAGATATTTGAAAATGTGATATATAAACATTTTATTCGTTTGTACCTTTATCAACTCTTGATAGTAGACTTATAGGACCAATTTTATGTAAAATGAGGTGCTAAATCCACTGGTGAAAACCGCGATGTCCTATCTTTAACCGTTTAGGAGATCGAGTAAAATGGAGAATAATAGATATTTGATAATGTGATGTATAAACATTTTATTCGTTTGTACCTTTATCAACTCTTGAGAGTAGACTTATAAGACTTATTTTAAGTAAAATGAGGTGCTAAATCCACTGGTGAAAACCGCGATGTCCTATCTTTTACCGTTTAGGAGATCGAGTAAAATGGAGAAAAATAGATATTTGAAAATGTGAAATATAAACATTTTATTCGTTTGTACCTTTATCATCTCTTGAGAGTAGACTTATAAGACTTATTTTATGTAAAATAAGGTGCTAAATCCACTGGTGAAAACCGCGATGTCCTATCTTTAACCATCTTTAACCGTTTAGGAGATCGAGTAAAATAGAAAATAATAGATATTTGAAAATGTGATATATAAACATTTTATTCGTTTGTACTTTTATCAACTCTTGAGAGTAGACTTATAGGACTTATTTTATGTAAAATGAGGTGCTAAATCCACTGGTAAAAACCGCGATGTCCTATCTTTATCCGTTTAGGAGATCAAATAAAATGGAGAATAATAGATATTTGAAAATGTGATATATAAACATTTTATTCGTTTTTACCTTTATCAACTCTTGAGAGTAGACTTATAGGACCTATTTTATGTAAAATGAGGTTCTAAATCCACTGGTGAAAACCGCGATGTCTTATCTTTAACCGTTTAGGAGATCGAGTAAAATGGAGAATAATGGATATTTGAAAAAGTGATATACAAACATTTTATTCGTTTGTAACTTTATCAACCCTTGAGAGTAGACTTATAGGACATATTTTATGTAAAATGAGGTGCTAAATCCACTTGTGAAAACCGCGATGTCCTATCTTTAACCGTTTAGGAGATCGAGTAAAATGAAGATTAATAGATATTTGAAAATGTGATATTTAAACATTTTATTCGTTTGTACCTTGATTAACTCTTGAGGGTAGACTTATTGGTCTTATTTTATGTAAAATGAGGTGGTAAATCCACTGGTAAAAACCGCGATGTCCTATCTTTAACCGTTTAGGAGATCGAGTAAAATGGAGAATAATAGATATTTGATAATGTGATGTATAAACATTTTATTCGTTTGTACCTTTATCAACTCTTGAGAGTAGACTTATAAGACTTATTTTAAGTAAAATGAGGTGCTAAATCCACTGGTGAAAACCGCGATGTCCTATCTTTTACCGTTTAGGAGATCGAGTAAAATGGAGAAAAATAGATATTTGAAAATGTGAAATATAAACATTTTATTCGTTTGTACCTTTATCATCTCTTGAGAGTAGACTTATAAGACTTATTTTATGTAAAATAAGGTGCTAAATCCACTGGTGAAAACCGCGATGTCCTATCTTTAACCGTTTAGGAGATCGAGTAAAATAGAAAATAATAGATATTTGAAAATGTGATATATAAACATTTTATTCGTTTGTACCTTTATCAACTCTTGAGAGTAGACTTATAGGACTTATTTTATGTAAAATGAGGTGCTAAATCCACTGGTGAAATCCGCGATGTCCTATCTTTAACCGTTTAGGAGATCGAGTAAAATGGAGAATAATAGATATTTGAAAATGTGATATATAAAAATTTTATTCGTTTGTACCTATATCAACTCTTAAGAGTAGACTTATAGGAGTTATTTTATGTAAAATGAGGTGCTAAATCCACTGGTGAAAACCGCGATGTCCTATCTTTAACCGTTTAGGAGATCGAGTAAAATGGAGAAGAGATATTTTAAAATGTGATATATAAACATTTTATTCGTTTGTACCTTTATCAACTCTTGAGAGTAGACTTATAGGACTTATTTCATGTAAAATGAGGTGCTAAATCCACTGGTGATAACCGCGATGTCCTATCTTTAACCGTTTAGGAGATCGAGTAAAATGGAGAATAATAGATATTTGAAAATGTGATATATAAACATTTTATTCGTTTGTACCTTTATCAACTCTTGATAGTAGACTTATAGGACCAATTTTATGTAAAATGAGGTGCTAAATCCACTGGTGAAAACCGCGATGTCCTATCTTTAACCGTTTAGGAGATCGAGTTATATGGAGAATAATAGATATTTGATAATGTGATGTATAAACATTTTATTCGTTTGTACCTTTATCAACTCTTGAGAGTAGACTTATAAGACTTATTTTAAGTAAAATGAGGTGCTAAATCCACTGGTGAAAACCGCGATGTCCTATCTTTTACCGTTTAGGAGATCGAGTAAAATGGAGAAAAATAGATATTTGAAAATGTGAAATATAAACATTTTATTCGTTTGTACCTTTATCATCTCTTGAGAGTAAACTTATAAGACTTATTTCATGTAAAATGAGATGCTAAATCCACTGGTGAAAACCGCGATGTCCTATCTTTAACCGTTTAGGAGATCGAGTAAAATGGAGAATAATAGATATTTGATAATGTGATGTATAAACATTTTATTCGTTTGTACCTTTATCAACTCTTGAGAGTAGACTTATAGGAGTTATTTTATGTAAAATGAGGTGCTAAATCCACTGGTGATAACCGCGATGTCCAATCTTTAGCCGTTTAGGAGATCGAGTAAAATGGAGAATAATAGATATTAGAAAATGTGATATATAAACATTTTATTTGTTTGTACCTTTATCAACTCTTGAGAGTAGACTTATAGGACTTATTTTATGTAAAATGAGGTGCTAAATCCACGGGTGAAAACCGCGATGTCCTATCTTTAACCGTTTAGGAGATCGAGTAAAATGGAGAATAATAGATATTTGATAATGTGATGTATAAACATTTTATTCGTTTGTACCTTTATCAACTCTTGAGAGTAGACTTATAGGAGTTATTTTATGTAAAATGAGGTGCTAAATCCACTGGTGATAACCGCGATGTCCTATCTTTAGCCGTTTAGGAGATCGAGTAAAATGGAGAATAATAGATATTAGAAAATGTGATATATAAACATTTTATTTGTTTGTACCTTTATCAACTCTTGAGAGTAGACTTATAGGACTTATTTTATGTAAAATGAGGTGCTAAATCCACTGGTAAAAACCGCGATGTCCTATCTTTATCCGTTTAGGTGATCGAGTAAAATGGAGAAGAGATATTTGAAAATGTGATATATAAATATTTTATTCGTTTTTACCTTTATCAACTCTTGAGAGTAGGCTTATGTGACCTATTTTATGTAAAATGAAGTTCAAAATCCACTGGTGAAAACCGCGATGTCCAATCTTTAACCGTTTAGGAGATGGAGTAAAATGGAGAATAATAGATATTAGAAAATGTGATATATAAACATTTTATTTGTTTGTACCTTTATCAACTCTTGAGAGTAGACTTATAGGACTTATTTTATGTAAAATGAGGTGCTAAATCCACTGGTAAAAACCGCGATGTCCTATCTTTATCCGTTTAGGAGATCAAATAAAATGGAGAATAATAGATATTTGAAAATGTGATATATAAACATTTTATTCGTTTTTACCTTTATCAACTCTTGAGAGTAGACTTATAGGACCTATTTTATGTAAAATGAGGTTCTAAATCCACTGGTGAAAACCGCGATGTCTTATCTTTAACCGTTTAGGAGATCGAGTAAAATGGAGAATAATGGATATTTGAAAAAGTGATATACAAACATTTTATTCGTTTGTAACTTTATCAACCCTTGAGAGTAGACTTATAGGACATATTTTATGTAAAATGAGGTGCTAAATCCACTTGTGAAAACCGCGATGTCCTATCTTTAACCGTTTAGGAGATCGAGTAAAATGAAGATTAATAGATATTTGAAAATGTGATATTTAAACATTTTATTCGTTTGTACCTTGATGAACTCTTGAGGGTAGACTTATTGGTCTTATTTTATGTAAAATGAGGTGGTAAATCCACTGGTAAAAACCGCGATGTCCTATCTTTAACCGTTTAGGAGATCAAGTAAAATTGAGAATAATAGATATTTGAAAATGTAATATATAAAAATTTTATTCGTTTGTACCTTTATCAACTGTTGAGAGTAGACTTATAGGACTTATTTTATGTAAAATGAGGTGCTAAATCCACTGGTAAAAACCGCGATGTCCTATCTTTAACCGTTTAGGAGATCGAGTAAA
The DNA here is from genome assembly GCA_963930825.1 of Silvanus unidentatus. Classification (NCBI taxonomy): domain Eukaryota; kingdom Metazoa; phylum Arthropoda; class Insecta; order Coleoptera; family Silvanidae; genus Silvanus; species Silvanus unidentatus. The sequence continues at coordinate 20,158,412 of OZ005757.1, forward strand.
ATGGAGAATAATAGATATTTGATAATGTGATATATATACATTTTATTCGTTTGTACCTTTATCAACTGTTGAGAGTAGACTTATAGGACTTATTTTATGTAAAATGAGGTGCTAAATCCACTGGAAAAAACCGCGATGTCCTATCTTTAACCGTTTAGGAGATCGAGTAAAATGGAGAATAACAGATATTTGAAAATGTGATATATAAACATTTTATTCGTTTTTACCTTTATCAACTCTTGAGAGTAGACTTATAGGACCAATTTTATGTAAAATGAGGTGCTAAATCCACTGGTGAAAACCGCGATGTCCTATCTTTAACCGATTAGGAGATCGAGTAAAATGGAGAATAATAGATATTTGAAAATGTGATATATAAACATTTTATTCGTTTGTACCTTTATCATCTCTTGAGAGTAGACTTATAAGACTTATTTTATGTAAAATAAGGTTCTAAATCCACTGGTGAAAACCGCGATGTCCTATCTTTAACCGTTTAGGAGATCGAGTAAAATAGAAAATAATAGATATTTGAAAATGTGATATATAAACATTTTATTCGTTTGTACCTTTATCAACTCTTGAGAGTAGACTTATAGGACTTATTTTATGTAAAATGAGGTGCTAAATCCACTGGTGAAATCCGCGATGTCCTATCTTTAACCGTTTAGGAGATCGAGTAAAATGGAGAATAATCGATATTTGAAAATGTGATATATAAAAATTTTATTCGTTTGTACCTATATCAACTCTTAAGAGTAGACTTATAGGAGTTATTTTATGTAAAATGAGGTGCTAAATCCACTGGTGAAAACCGCGATGTCCTATCTTTAACCGTTTAGGAGATCGAGTAAAATGGAGAAGAGATATTTGAAAATGTGATATATAAACATTTTATTCGTTTGTACCTTTATCAACTCTTGAGAGTAGACTTATAGGACTTATTTCATGTAAAATGAGGTGCTAAATCCACTGGTGATAACCGCGATGTCCTATCTTTAACCGTTTAGGAGATCGAGTAAAATGGAGAATAATAGATATTTGAAAATGTGATATATAAACATTTTATTCGTTTGTACCTTTATCAACTCTTGATAGTAGACTTATAGGACCAATTTTATGTAAAATGAGGTGCTAAATCCACTGGTGAAAACCGCGATGTCCTATCTTTAACCGTTTAGGAGATCGAGTAAAATGGAGAATAATAGATATTTGATAATGTGATGTATAAAGATTTTATTCGTTTGTACCTTTATCAACTCTTGAGAGTAGACTTATAAGACTTATTTTAAGTAAAATGAGGTGCTAAATCCACTGGTGAAAACCGCGATGTCCTATCTTTTACCGTTTAGGAGATCGAGTAAAATGGAGAAAAATAGATATTTGAAAATGTGAAATATAAACATTTTATTCGTTTGTACCTTTATCATCTCTTGAGAGTAGACTTATAAGACTTATTTTATGTAAAATAAGGTGCTAAATCCACTGGTGAAAACCGCGATGTCCTATCTTTAACCATCTTTAACCGTTTAGGAGATCGAGTAAAATAGAAAATAATAGATATTTGAAAATGTGATATATAAACATTTTATTCGTTTGTACTTTTATCAACTCTTGAGAGTAGACTTATAGGACTTATTTTATGTAAAATGAGGTGCTAAATCCACTGGTAAAAACCGCGATGTCCTATCTTTATCCGTTTAGGAGATCAAATAAAATGGAGAATAATAGATATTTGAAAATGTGATATATAAACATTTTATTCGTTTTTACCTTTATCAACTCTTGAGAGTAGACTTATAGGACCTATTTTATGTAAAATGAGGTTCTAAATCCACTGGTGAAAACCGCGATGTCTTATCTTTAACCGTTTAGGAGATCGAGTAAAATGGAGAATAATGGATATTTGAAAAAGTGATATACAAACATTTTATTCGTTTGTAACTTTATCAACCCTTGAGAGTAGACTTATAGGACATATTTTATGTAAAATGAGGTGCTAAATCCACTTGTGAAAACCGCGATGTCCTATCTTTAACCGTTTAGGAGATCGAGTAAAATGAAGATTAATAGATATTTGAAAATGTGATATTTAAACATTTTATTCGTTTGTACCTTGATTAACTCTTGAGGGTAGACTTATTGGTCTTATTTTATGTAAAATGAGGTGGTAAATCCACTGGTAAAAACCGCGATGTCCTATCTTTAACCGTTTAGGAGATCAAGTAAAATTGAGAATAATAGATATTTGAAAATGTAATATATAAAAATTTTATTCGTTTGTACCTATATCAACTCTTGAGAGTAGACTTATAGGAGTTATTTTATGTAAAATGAGGTGCTAAATCCACTGGTGAAAACCGCGATGTCCTATCTTTAACCGTTTAGGAGATCGAGTAAAATGGAGAATATTAGATATTTGATAATGTGATGTATAAACATTTTATTCGTTTGTACCTTTATCAACTCTTGAGAGTAGACTTATAAGACTTATTTTAAGTAAAATGAGGTGCTAAATCCACTGGTGAAAACCGCGATGTCCTATCTTTTACCGTTTAGGAGATCGAGTAAAATGGAGAAAAATAGATATTTGAAAATGTGAAATATAAACATTTTATTCGTTTGTACCTTTATCATCTCTTGAGAGTAGACTTATAAGACTTATTTTATGTAAAATAAGGTGCTAAATCCACTGGTGAAAACCGCGATGTCCTATCTTTAACCGTTTAGGAGATCGAGTAAAATAGAAAATAATAGATATTTGAAAATGTGATATATAAACATTTTATTCGTTTGTACCTTTATCAACTCTTGAGAGTAGACTTATAGGACTTATTTTATGTAAAATGAGGTGCTAAATCCACTGGTGAAATCCGCGATGTCCTATCTTTAACCGTTTAGGAGATCGAGTAAAATGGAGAATAATAGATATTTGAAAATGTGATATATAAAAATTTTATTCGTTTGTACCTATATCAACTCTTAAGAGTAGACTTATAGGAGTTATTTTATGTAAAATGAGGTGCTAAATCCACTGGTGAAAACCGCGATGTCCTATCTTTAACCGTTTAGGAGATCGAGTAAAATGGAGAAGAGATATTTTAAAATGTGATATATAAACATTTTATTCGTTTGTACCTTTATCAACTCTTGAGAGTAGACTTATAGGACTTATTTCATGTAAAATGAGGTGCTAAATCCACTGGTGATAACCGCGATGTCCTATCTTTAACCGTTTAGGAGATCGAGTAAAATGGAGAATAATAGATATTTGAAAATGTGATATATAAACATTTTATTCGTTTGTACCTTTATCAACTCTTGATAGTAGACTTATAGGACCAATTTTATGTAAAATGAGGTGCTAAATCCACTGGTGAAAACCGCGATGTCCTATCTTTAACCGTTTAGGAGATCGAGTTATATGGAGAATAATAGATATTTGATAATGTGATGTATAAACATTTTATTCGTTTGTACCTTTATCAACTCTTGAGAGTAGACTTATAGGAGTTATTTTATGTAAAATGAGGTGCTAAATCCACTGGTGAAAACCGCGATGTCCTATCTTTAACCGTTTAGGAGATCGAGTAAAATGGAGAATAATAGATATTTGATAATGAGATGTATAAACATTTTATTCGTTTGTACCTTTATCAACTCTTGAGAGTAGACTTATAAGACTTATTTTAAGTAAAATGAGGTGCTAAATCCACTGGTGAAAACCGCGATGTCCTATCTTTTACCGTTTAGGAGATCGAGTAAAATGGAGAAAAATAGATATTTGAAAATGTGAAATATAAACATTTTATTCGTTTGTACCTTTATCATCTCTTGAGAGTAAACTTATAAGACTTATTTCATGTAAAATGAGGTGCTAAATCCACTGGTGAAAACCGCGATGTCCTATCTTTAACCGTTTAGGAGATCGAGTAAAATGGAGAATAATAGATATTTGATAATGTGATGTATAAACATTTTATTCGTTTGTACCTTTATCAACTCTTGAGAGTAGACTTATAGGAGTTATTTTATGTAAAATGAGGTGCTAAATCCACTGGTGATAACCGCGATGTCCAATCTTTAGCCGTTTAGGAGATCGAGTAAAATGGAGAATAATAGATATTAGAAAATGTGATATATAAACATTTTATTTGTTTGTACCTTTATCAACTCTTGAGAGTAGACTTATAGGACTTATTTTATGTAAAATGAGGTGCTAAATCCACTGGTAAAAACCGCGATGTCCTATCTTTATCCGTTTAGGTGATCGAGTAAAATGGAGAAGAGATATTTGAAAATGTGATATATAAACATTTTATTCGTTTTTACCTTTATCAACTCTTGAGAGTAGGCTTATAGGACCTATTTTATGTAAAATGAAGTTCAAAATCCACTGGTGAAAACCGCGATGTCCAATCTTTAACCGTTTAGGAGATGGAGTAAAATGGAGAATAATAGATATTAGAAAATGTGATATATAAACATTTTATTTGTTTGTACCTTTATCAACTCTTGAGAGTAGACTTATAGGACTTATTTTATGTAAAATGAGGTGCTAAATCCACTGGTAAAAACCGCGATGTCCTATCTTTATCCGTTTAGGAGATCAAATAAAATGGAGAATAATAGATATTTGAAAATGTGATATATAAACATTTTATTCGTTTTTACCTTTATCAACTCTTGAGAGTAGACTTATAGGACCTATTTTATGTAAAATGAGGTTCTAAATCCACTGGTGAAAACCGCGATGTCTTATCTTTAACCGTTTAGGAGATCGAGTAAAATGGAGAATAATGGATATTTGAAAAAGTGATATACAAACATTTTATTCGTTTGTAACTTTATCAACCCTTGAGAGTAGACTTATAGGACATATTTTATGTAAAATAAGGTGCTAAATCCACTTGTGAAAACCGCGATGTCCTATCTTTAACCGTTTAGGAGATCGAGTAAAATGAAGATTAATAGATATTTGAAAATGTGATATTTAAACATTTTATTCGTTTGTACCTTGATTAACTCTTGAGGGTAGACTTATTGGTCTTATTTTATGTAAAATGGGGTGGTAAATCCACTGGTAAAAACCGCGATGTCCTATCTTTAACCGTTTAGGAGATCAAGTAAAATTGAGAATAATAGATATTTGAAAATGTAATATATAAAAATTTTATTCGTTTGTACCTTTATCAACTGTTGAGAGTAGACTTATAGGACTTATTTTATGTAAAATGAGGTGCTAAATCCACTGGTAAAAACCGCGATGTCCTATCTTTAACCGTTTAGGAGATCGAGTAAAATGGAGAATAATTGATATTTGATAATGTGATATATATACATTTTATTCGTTTGTACCTTTATCAACTGTTGAGAGTAGACTTATAGGACTTATTTTATGTAAAATGAGGTGCTAAATCCACTGGAAAAAACCGCGATGTCCTATCTTTAACCGTTTAGGAGATCGAGTAAAATGGAGAATAATAGATATTTGAAAATGTGATATATAAACATTTTATTCGTTTTTACCTTTATCAACTCTTGAGAGTAGACTTATAGGACCAATTTTATGTAAAATGAGGTGCTAAATCCACTGGTGAAAACCGCGATGTCCTATCTTTAACCGATTAGGAGATCGAGTAAAATGGAGAATAATAGATATTTGATAATGTGATGTATAAACATTTTATTCGTTTGTACCTTTATCAACTCTTGAGAGTAGACTTATAAGACTTATTTTAAGTAAAATGAGGTGCTAAATCCACTGGTGAAAACCGCGATGTCCTATCTTTTACCGTTTAGGAGATCGAGTAAAATGGAGACAAATAGATATTTGAAAATGTGAAATATAAACATTTTATTCGTTTGTACCTTTATCATCTCTTGAGAGTAGACTTATAAGACTTATTTTATGTAAAATAAGGTTCTAAATCCACTGGTGAAAACCGCGATGTCCTATCTTTAACCGTTTAGGAGATCGAGTAAAATAGAAAATAATAGATATTTGAAAATGTGATATATAAACATTTTATTCGTTTGTACCTTTATCAACTCTTGAGAGTAGACTTATAGGACTTATTTTATGTAAAATGAGGTGCTAAATCCACTGGTGAAATCCGCGATGTCCTATCTTTAACCGTTTAGGAGATCGAGTAAAATGGAGAATAATAGATATTTGAAAATGTGATATATAAAAATTTTATTCGTTTGTACCTATATAAACTCTTAAGAGTAGACTTATAGGAGTTATTTTATGTAAAATGAGGTGCTAAATCCACTGGTGAAAACCGCGATGTCCTATCTTTAACCGTTTAGGAGATCGAGTAAAATGGAGAAGAGATATTTGAAAATGTGATATATAAACATTTTATTCGTTTGTACCTTTATCAACTCTTGAGAGTAGACTTATAGGACTTATTTCATGTAAAATGAGGTGCTAAATCCACTGATGATAACCGCGATGTCCTATCTTTAACCGTTTAGGAGATCGAGTAAAATGGAGAATAATAGATATTTGAAAATGTGATATATAAACATTTTATTCGTTTGTACCTTTATCAACTCTTGATAGTAGACTTATAGGACCAATTTTATGTAAAATGAGGTGCTAAATCCACTGGTGAAAACCGCGATGTCCTATCTTTAACCGTTTAAGAGATCGAGTAAAATGGAGAATAATAGATATTTGATAATGTGATGTATAAACATTTTATTCGTTTGTACCTTTATCAACTCTTGAGAGTAAACTTATACTAGTTATTTTATGTAAAATGAGGTGCTAAATCCACTGGTGAAAACCGCGATGTCCTATCTTTAACCGTTTAGGAGATCGAGTAAAATGGAGAATAATAGATATTTGATAATGTGATGTATAAACATTTTATTCGTTTGTACCTTTATCAACTCTTGAGAGTAGACTTATAAGACTTATTTCATGTAAAATGAGGTGCTAAATCCACTGGTGATAACCGCGATGTCCTATCTTTAACCGTTTAGGAGATCGAGTAAAATGGAGAATAATAGATATTTGATAATGTGATGTATAAACATTTTATTCGTTTGTACCTTTATCAACTCTTGAGAGTAGACTTATAAGACTTATTTTATGTAAAATGAGGTGCTAAATCCACTGGTGAAATCCGCGATGTCCTATCTTTAACCGTTTAGGAGATCGAGTAAAATGGAGAATAATAGATATTTGAAAATGTGATATATAAAAATTTTATTCGTTTGTACCTATATCAACTCTTAAGAGTAGACTTATAGGAGTTATTTTATGTAAAATGAGGTGCTAAATCCACTGGTGAAAACCGCGATGTCCTATCTTTAACCGTTTAGGAGATCGAGTAAAATGGAGAAGAGATATTTGAAAATGTGATATATAAACATTTTATTCGTTTGTACCTTTATCAACTCTTGAGAGTAGACTTATAGGACTTATTTCATGTAAAATGAGGTGCTAAATCCACTGGTGATAACCGCGATGTCCTATCTTTAACCGTTTAGGAGATCGAGTAAAATGGAGAATAATAGATATTTGAAAATGTGATATATAAACATTTTATTCGTTTGTACCTTTATCAACTCTTGATAGTAGACTTATAGGACCAATTTTATGTAAAATGAGGTGCTAAATCCACTGGTGAAAACCGCGATGTCCTATCTTTAACCGTTTAAGAGATCGAGTAAAATGGAGAATAATAGATATTTGATAATGTGATGTATAAACATTTTATTCGTTTGTACCTTTATCAACTCTTGAGAGTAAACTTATACTAGTTATTTTATGTAAAATGAGGTGCTAAATCCACTGGTGAAAACCGCGATGTCCTATCTTTAACCGTTTAGGAGATCGAGTAAAATGGAGAATAATAGATATTTGATAATGTGATGTATAAACATTTTATTCGTTTGTACCTTTATCAACTCTTGAGAGTAGACTTATAAGACTTATTTTAAGTAAAATGAGGTGCTAAATCCACTGGTGAAAACCGCGATGTCCTATCTTTTACCGTTTAGGAGATCGAGTAAAATGGAGAAAAATAGATATTTGAAAATGTGAAATATAAACATTTTATTCGTTTGTACCTTTATCATCTCTTGAGAGTAGACTTATAAGACTTATTTTATGTAAAATAAGGTGCTAAATCCACTGGTGAAAACCGCGATGTCCTATCTTTAACCGTTTAGGAGATCGAGTAAAATAGAAAATAATAGATATTTGAAAATGTGATATATAAACATTTTATTCGTTTGTACTTTTATCAACTCTTGAGAGTAGACTTATAGGACTTATTTTATGTAAAATGAGGTGCTAAATCCACTGGTGAAATCCGCGATGTGCTATCTTTAACCGTTTAGGAGATCGAGTAAAATGGAGAATAATAGATATTTGAAAATGTGATATATAAAAATTTTATTCGTTTGTACCTATATCAACTCTTAAGAGTAGACTTATAGGAGTTATTTTATGTAAAATGAGGTGCTAAATCCACTGGTGAAAACCGCGATGTCCTATCTTTAACCGTTTAGGAGATCGAGTAAAATGGAGAAGAGATATTTGAAAATGTAATATATAAACATTTTATTCGTTTGTACCTTTATCAACTCTTGAGAGTAGACTTATAGGACTTATTTCATGTAAAATGAGGTGCTAAATCCACTGGTGATAACCGCGATGTCCTATCTTTAACCGTTTAGGAGATCGAGTAAAATGGAGAATAATAGATATTTGAAAATGTGATATATAAACATTTTATTCGTTTGTACCTTTATCAACTCTTGATAGTAGACTTATAGGACCAGTTTTATGTAAAATGAGGTGCTAAATCCACTGGTGAAAACCGCGATGTCCTATCTTTAACCGTTTAGGAGATCGAGTAAAATGGAGAATAATAGATATTTGATAATGTGATGTATAAACATTTTATTCGTTTGTACCTTTCTCAACTCTTGAGAGTAGACTTATAGGAGTTATTTTATGTAAAATGAGGTGCTAAATCCACTGGTGAAAACCGCGATGTCCTATCTTTAACCGTTTAGGAGATCAAGTAAAATGGAGAATAATAGATATTTGATAATGTGATGTATAAACATTTTATTCGTTTGTACCTTTATCAACTCTTGAGAGTAGACTTATAAGACTTATTTTAAGTAAAATGAGGTGCTAAATCCACTGGTGAAAACCGCGATGTCCTATCTTTTACCGTTTAGGAGATCGAGTAAAATGGAGAAAAATAGATATTTGAAAATGTGAAATATAAACATTTTATTCGTTTGTACCTTTATCATCTCTTGAGAGTAGACTTATAAGACTTATTTTATGTAAAATAAGGTGCTAAATCCACTGGTGAAAACCGCGATGTCCTATCTTTAACCGTTTAGGAGATCGAGTAAAATGGAGAAGAGATATTTGAAAATGTGATATATAAACATTTTATTCGTTTGTACCTTTATCAACTCTTGAGAGTAGACTAATAGGACTTATTTTATGTAAAATGAGGTGCTAAATCCACTGGTGAAATCCGCGATGTCCTATCTTTAACCGTTTAGGAGATCGAGTAAAATGGAGAATAATAGATATTTGAAAATGTGATATATAAAAATTTTATCCGTTTGTACCTATATCAACTCTTAAGAGTAGACTTATAAGAGTTATTTTATGTAAAATGAGGTGCTAAATCCACTGGTGAAAACCGCGATGTCCTATCTTTAACCGTTTAGGAGATCGAGTAAAATGGAGAAGAGATATTTGAAAATGTGATATATAAACATTTTATTCGTTTGTACCTTTATCAACTCTTGAGAGTAGACTTATAGGACTTATTTCATGTAAAATGAGGAGCTAAATCCACTGGTGATAACCGCGATGTCCTATCTTTAACCGTTTAGGAGATCGAGTAAAATGGAGAATAATAGATATTTGAAAATGTGATATATAAACATTTTATTCGTTTGTACCCTTATCAACTCTTGAGAGGAGACTTATAGGACTTATTTTAATTAAAATGAGGTGCTAAATCCACTGGTGAAAACCGCGATGTCCTATCTTTAACCGTTTAGGAGATCGAGTAAAATGGAGAATAATAGATATTTGAAAATGTGATATATAAACATTTTATTCGTTTGTACCCTTATCAACTCTTGAGAGGAGACTTATAGGACTTATTTTAATTAAAATGAGGTGCTAAATCCACTGGTGAAAACCGCGATGTCCTATCTTTAACCGTTTAGGAGATCGAGTAAAATGGAGAATAATAGATATTTGAAAATGTGATATATAAACATTTTATTTGTTTGTACCTTTATCAACTCTTGAGAGTAGACTTATAGGACTTATTTTATGTAAAATGAGGTGCTAGATCCACTGGTGAAATCCGCGATGTCCTATCTTGAACCGTTTAGGAGATCGAGTGAAATGGAGAAAAATAGAAATTTGAAAAAGTGATATACAAAAATTTTATTCGTTTGTACCTTTATCAACTCTTGAGAGTAGACTTATAGGACCTATTTTATGTAAAATGATATGCTAAATCCACTGGTGAAAACCGCGATGTCCTATCTTGAACCGTTTAGGAGATCGAGTAAAATGGAGAAAAATAGATATTTGAAAAAGTGATATATAAACATTTTATTCGTTTTTACCTTTATCAACTCTTGAGAGTAGACTTATAGGACTTATTTTTATGTAAAATGGGGTGCATAATCCACTGATGAAAACCGCGATGTCCTATCTTTAACCGTTTAGGAGATCGAGTAAAATGGAAAATAATAGATATTTGAAAATGTGATATATAAACATTTTATTCGTTTGTACCCTTATCAACTCTTGAGAGGAGACTTATAGGACTTATTTTAATTAAAATGAGGTGCTAAATCCACTGGTGAAAACCGCGATGTCCTATCTTTAACCGTTTAGGAGATCGAGTAAAATGGAGAATAATAGATATTTGAAAATGTGATATATAAACATTTTATTTGTTTGTACCTTTATCAACTCTTGAGAGTAGACTTATAGGACTTATTTTATGTAAAATGAGGTGCTAGATCCACTGGTGAAATCCGCGATGTCCTATCTTGAACCGTTTAGGAGATCGAGTGAAATGGAGAAAAATAGAAATTTGAAAAAGTGATATACAAAAATTTTATTCGTTTGTACCTTTATCAACTCTTGAGAGTAGACTTATAGGACCTATTTTATGTAAAATGATATGCTAAATCCACTGGTGAAAACCGCGATGTCCTATCTTGAACCGTTTAGGAGATCGAGTAAAATGGAGAAAAATAGATATTTGAAAAAGTGATATATAAACATTTTATTCGTTTTTACCTTTATCAACTCTTGAGAGTAGACTTATAGGACTTATTTTTATGTAAAATGGGGTGCATAATCCACTGATGAAAATCGCGATGTCCTATCTTTTACCGTTTAGGAGATCGAGTAAAATGGAAAATAATAGATATTTGAAAATGTGATATATAAACATTTTATTCGTTTGTACCTTGATCAACTCTTGAGGGTAGACTTATAGGACCTATTTTATGTTAAATGAGGTGCTAAATCCACTGGTGAAAACGGCCATGTCCTATCTTTAACCGTTTTGGAGATCGAGTAAAATGGAGATTAATAGATATTTGAAAATGTGATATTTAAACATTTTATTCGTTTGTACCTTGATTAACTCTTGAGGGTAGACTTATAGGTCTTATTTTATGTAAAATGAGGTGCTAAACCCACTGGTAAAAACCGCGATGTCCTATCTTTTACCGTTTAGGAGATCGAGTAAAATGGAGAATAATAGATATTTGATAATGTGATATATATACATTTTATTCGTTTGTACCTTTTTCAACTCTTGAGAGTAGACTTATAAGACTTATTTTATGTAAAATGAGGTGCTAAATTCACTGGTGAAAACCGCGATGTCCTATCTTTAACTGTTTAGGAGATCGAGTAAAATGGAGAATAATAGATATTTGATAATGTGGTATATAAACATTTTATTCGTTTGTACCCTTATCAACTCTTGAGAGGAGACTTATAGGACTTATTTTAATTAAAATGAGGTGCTAAATCCACTGGTGAAAACCGCGATGTGACATCTTTAACCGTTTAGGAGATCGAGTAAAATGGAGAATAATAGATATTTGAAAATGTGATATATAAACATTTTATTCGTTTTTACCTTTATCAACCCTTGAGAGTAGACTTATAGGACCTATTTTATGTAAAATGAAGTTCTAAATTCACTGGTGAAAACCGCGATGTCCTATCTTTAACCGTTTTGGAGATCGAGTATAATGGAGAATAATAGATATTTGAAAATGTGATATATTAACATTTTATTCGTTTGTACCTTGATCAACTCATGAGGGTAGACTTATAGGACCTATTTTATGTAAAATGAGGTGCTAAATCCACTGGTGAAAACCGCGATGTGGTATCTTTAACCGTTTAGGAGATCGAGTAAAATGGAGAATAATAGATATTGGAAAATGTGATATATAAACATTTTATTCGTTTTTACCTTTATCAACTCTTCAGAGTAGACTCATAGGACCTATTTTATGTAAAATGAGGTTCTAAATCCACTGGTGAAAACCGCGATGTCCTATCTTTAATTGTTTAGGAGATCGAGTAAAATGGAGAATAATAGATATTTGATAATGTGATATATAAAAATTTTATTCGTTTGTACCTTTATCAACTCTTGAGAGTAGACTTATAGGACTTATTTTATGTAAAATGATGTGCTAAATCCACTGGTGAAAACCGTGATGTCCTATCTTTAACCGTTTAGGAGATCGAGTAAAATGGAGAATAATGGATATTTGAAAATGTGATATATAAACATTTTATTCGTTTGTACCTTTATCAACCCTTGAGAGTAGACTTATAGGACATATTTTATGTAAAATGAGGTGCTAAATCCACTTGTGAAAACCGCGATGTCCTATCTTTAACCGTTTAGGAGATCAAGTAAAATTGAGAATAATAGATATTTGAAAATGTGATATATAAAAATTTTATTCGTTTGTACCTTTATCAACTGTTGAGAGTAGACTTATAGGACTTATTTTATGTAAAATGAGGTGCTAAATCCACTGGTAAAAACCGCGATGTCCTATCTTTAACCGTTTAGGAGATCGAGTAAAATGGAGAATAATAGATATTTGATAATGTGATATATATATATTTTATTCGTTTGTACCTTTATCAACTCTTGAGAGTAGACTTATAGGACTTATTTTATGTAAAATGAGGTGCTAAATCCACTGGTGAAAACCGCGATGTGATATCTTTAACCGTTTAGGAGATCGAGTAAAATGGAGAATAATAGTTATTTGAAAATGTGATATATAAACATTTTATTCGTTTTTACCTTTATCAACTCTTGAGAGTACACTTATAGGACCTATTTTATGTAAAATGAGGTGCTAAATCCACTGGTGAAAACAGCGATGTCCTATCTTTAACCGTTTAGGAGATCGAGTAAAATGGAGAATAATAGATATTTGATAATGTGATATATAAACAATTTATTCGTTTGTACCTTTATCAACTCTTGAGAGTAGACTTATAAGACTTATTTTAAGTAAAATGAGGTGCTAAATCCACTGGTGAAAACCGCGATGTCCTATCTTTAACCGTTTAGGAGATCGAGTAAAATGGATAATAATAGATATTTGAAAATGTGATATATACAAATTTTATTCGTTTGTACCTTTATCAACTCTTAAGGGTAGACTTATAGAACTTATTTTATGTAAAATGAAGTGCTAAATCCACTGGTGAAAACCGCGATGTCCTATCTTTAACCGTTTAAGAGATCGAGTAAAATTGATAATAACAGATATTTGAAAATGTGATATATAAACATTTTATTCGTTTGTACCTTTATCAACTCTTGAGAGTAGACTTATAGGAGTTATTTTATGTAAAATGAGGTGCTAAATCCACTGGTGAAAACCGCGATGTCCTATCTTTAACCGTTTAGGAGATCGAGTAAAATGAAGATTAATAGATATTTGAAAATGTGATATTTAAACATTTTATTCGTTTGTACCTTGATTAACTCTTGAGGGTAGACTTATTGGTCTTATTTTATGTAAAATGAGGTGGTAAATCCACTGGTGAAAACCGCGATGTCCTATCTTTAACCGTTTAAGAGATCGAGTAAAATTGATAATAACAGATATTTGAAAATGTGATATATAAACATTTTATTCGTTTGTACCTTTATCATCTCTTGAGAGTAGACTTATAAGACTTATTTTATGTAAAATGAGGTGCTAAATCCACTGGTGATAACCGCGATGTCCTATCTTTAACCGTTTAGGAGACCGAGTAAAATGGAGAATAATAGATATTTGATAATGTGATGTATAAACATTTTATTCGTTTGTACCTTTATCAACTCTTGAGAGTAGACTTATAGGAGTTATTTTATGTAAAATGAGGTGCTAAATCCACTGGTGAAAACCGCGATGTCCTATCTTTAACCGTTTAAGAGATCGAGTAAAATTGATAATAACAGATATTTGAAAATGTGATATATAAACAGTTTATTCGTTTGTACCTTTATCAACTCTTGATAGTAGACTTATAGGACTTATTTTATGTAAAATAAGGTGCTAAATCCACTGGTAAAAACCGCGATGTCCTATCATGAACCGTTTAGGAGATCGAGTAAAATGGAGAAAAATAGATATTTGAAAATGTGATATATAAACATTTTATTCGTTTTTACCTTTATTAACTCTTGAGAGTAGACTTATAGAACCTATTTTATGTAAAATGAGGTGCTAAATCCACTGGTGAAAACCGCGATGTCCTATCTTTAACCGTTTAGGAGATCGAGTAAAATGGAGAATAATAGAAATTCGAAAATGTGACATATAAACATTTTATTCGTTTTTACCTTTATCAACTCTTGAGAGTAGACTTATAGGACCTATTTTATGTAAAATGAGGTGCTAAATCCACTGGTGAAAACCGCGATGTGATATCTCTAACCGTTTAGGAGATCGAGTAAAATGGAGAATAATAGATATTTGAAAATGTGATATATAAACATTTTATTCTTTTGTACCTTTATCAACCCTTGAGAGTAGACTTATAGGACATATTTTATGTAAAATGAGGTGCTAAATCCACTTGTGAAAACCGCGATGTCCTATCTTTCACCGTTTAGGAGATTGAGTAAAATGGAAAATAATAGATATTTGAAAATGTGATATATAAACATTTTATTCGTTTGTACCTTTATCAACTCTTAAGAGTAGACTTATATGACTTATTTTATGTTAAATAAGGTGCTAAATCCACTGGTGAAAACCGCGATGTCCTATCTTTAACCGTTTAGGAAATCGAGTAAAATGGAGAATAATAGATATTTGAAAATGTGATATATAAACATTTTATTCGTTTGTACCTTTATCAACATTTGAGAGTAGACTTATAGGACCTATTTTATGTAAAATGAGGTGCTTAATCCACTGGTGAAATCCGCGATGTTCTATCTTTAACCGTTTAGGATATCGAGTAAAATGGAGAATAATAGATATATGAAAATGTGATATATAAACATTTTATTCGTTTGTTCCTTGATCAACTCTTGAGGGTAGACTTATAGAACCTATTTTATGTAAAATGAGGTGCTAAATCTACTGGTGAAAACCGCGATGACCTATCTTTAACCGTTTATTAGATCGAGTAAAATGGAGAATAATAGAAATTTGAAAATGTGACATATAAACATTTTATTCGTTTTTACCTTTATCAACTCTTGAGAGTAGACTTATAGGACCTATTTTATGTAAAATGAGGTGCTAAATCCACTGGTGATAACCGCGATGCGATATCTTTAACCGTTTATTAGATCGAGTAAAATGGAGAATAATAGATATTTGATAATGTGATATATAAACATTTTATTCGTTTATACCTTTATCAACTCTTGAGAGTAGACTTATAGGACCTATTTTATGTAAAATGAGGTGCTAAATCCACTGGTGAAAACCGCGATGTGATATCTTTAACCGTTTAGGAGATCGAGTAAAATGGAGAATAATAGATATTTGATAATGTGATATATAAACATTTTATTCGTTTGTACCTTTATCAACTCTTGAGAGTACACTTATAGGACCTATTTTATGTAAAATGAGGTGCTAAATCCACTGGTGAAAACCGCGATGTCCTATCTTTAACCGTTTAGGAGATCGAGTAAAATGGATAATAATAGATATTTGAAAATGTGATATATTAACATTTTATTCGTTTGTACCTTTATCAACTCTTGAGAGTAGACTTATAGGAGTTAATTTATGTAAAAAAAGGTGCTAAATCCACTGGTGAAAACCGCGATGTCCTATCTTTAACCGTTTAGGAGATCGAGTAAAATGAAGATTAATAGATATTTGAAAATGTGATATTTAAACATTTTATTCGTTTGTACCTTGATTAACTCTTGAGGGTAGACTTATTGGTCTTATTTTATGTAAAATGAAGTGGTAAATCCACTGGTGAAAACCGCGATGTCCTATCTTTAACCGTTTAAGAGATCGAGTAAAATTGATAATAACAGATATTTGAAAATGTGATATATAAACATTTTATTCGTTTGTACCTTTATCAACTCTTGAGAGTAGACTTATAGGAGTTATTTTATGTAAAATGAGGTGCTAAATCCACTGGTGAAAACCGCGATGTCCTATCTTTAACCGTTTAGGAGACCGAGTAAAATGGAGAATAATTGATATTTGATAATGTGATGTATAAACATTTTATTCGTTTGTACCTTTATCAACTCTTGAGAGTAGACTTATAGGAGTTATTTTATGTAAAATGAGGTGCTAAATCCACTGGTGAAAACCGCGATGTCCTATCTTTTACCGTTTAGGAGATCGAGTAAAATGGAGAAAAATAGATATTTGAAAATGTGAAATATAAACATTTTATTCGTTTGTACCTTTATCATCTCTTGAGAGTAGACTTATAAGACTTATTTTATGTAAAATAAAGTGCTAAATCCACTGGTGAAAACCGCGATGTCCTATCTTTAACCGTTTAGGAGATCGAGTAAAATGGATAATAATAGATATTTGAAAATGTGATATATAAAAATTTTATTCGTTTGTACCTTTATCAACTCTTAAGAGTAGACTTATAGGACTTATTTTATGTAAAATGAAGTGCTAAATCCACTGGTGAAAACCGCGATGTCCTATCTTTAACCGTTTAAGAGATCGAGTAAAATTGATAATAACAGATATTTGAAAACGTGATATATAAACATTTTATTCGTTTGTACTTTTATCAACTCTTGATAGTGGACTTATAGGACTTATTTTATGTAAAATAAGGTGCTAAATCCACTAATAAAAACCGCGATGTCCTATCATGAACCGTTTAGGAGATCGAGTAAAATGGAGAAAAATAGATATTTGAAAATGTGATATATAAACATTTTATTCGTTTTTACCTTTATTAACTCTTGAGAGTAGACTTATAGGACCTATTTTATGTAAAATAAGGTGCTAAATCCACTGGTGAAAACCGCGATGTCCTATCTTTAACCGTTTAGGAGATCGAGTAAAATGGAGAATAATAGATATTTGAAAATGTGATATATTAACATTTTATTCGATTGTACCTTAATCAACTCTTGAGAGTAGACTTATAGGACTTATTTTATGTAAAATGAGGTTCTAAATCCACTGGTGAAAACCGCAATGTCCTATCTTTAACCGTTTAGGAGATCGAGTAAAATGGAGAACAGTAGATATTTGAAAATGTGATATATAAACTTTATATTCGTTTGTACCTTTATCAACTCTTAAGGGTTGACTTATAGAACCTATTTTATGTAAAATGAGGTGCTAAATCCACTGGTGAAAACCGCGATGTCCTATCTTTAACCGTTTAGGAGATCGAGTAAAATGGAGAATAATAGAAATTCGAAAATGTGACATATAAACATTTTATTCGTTTTTACCTTTATCAACTCTTGAGAGTAGACTTATAGGACTTATTTTATGTAAAATGGGGTGCTAAATCCACTGGTGAAAACCGCGATGTCCTATCTCTAACCGTTTAGGAGATCGAGTAAAATGGAAAATAATAGATATGTGAAAATGTCATATATAAACATTTTATTCGTTTGTACCTTGATCAACTCTTGAGGGTAGACTATAAGTACCTATTTTATGTAAAATGAGGTGCTAAATCTACTGGTGAAAACCGCGATGTCCTATCTTTAACCGTTTATTAGATCGAGTAAAATGGAGAATAATAGAAATTTGAAAATGTGACATATAAACATTTTATTCGTTTTTACCTTTATCAACTCTTGAGAGTAGACTTATAGGACCTAATTTATGTAAAATGAGGTGCTAAATCCACTGGTGAAAACCGCGATGCGATATCTTTAACCGTTTATTAGATCGAGTAAAATGGAGAATAATAGATATTTGATAATGTGATATATAAACATTTTATTCGTTTATACCTTTATCAACTCTTGAGAGTAGACTTATAGGACCTATTTTATGTAAAATGAGGTGCTAAATCCACTGGTGAAAACCGCGATGTGATATCTTTAACCGTTTAGGAGATCGAGTAAAATGGAGATTAATAGAAATTTGAAAATGTAATATATAAACATTTTATTCGTTTTTACCTTTATCAACTCTTGAGAGTAGACTTATAGGACTTATTTTATGTAAAATGGGGTGCTTAATCCACTGATGAAAACCGCGATGTCCTATCTTTTACCGTTTAGGAGATCGAGTAAAATGGAAAATAATAGATATTTGAAAATGTGATATATAAACATTTTATTCGTTTGTACCTTGATCAACTCTTGAGGGTAGACTTATAGAACCTATTTTATGTAAAATGAGGTGCTAAATCTACTGGTGAAAACCGCGATGTCCTATCTTTAACCGTTTAGGAGATCGAGTAAAATGGAGAATAATAGAAATTTGAAAATGTGACATATAAACATTTTATTCGTTTTTACCTTTATCAACTCTTGAGAGTAGACTTATAGGACCTATTTTATGTAAAATGAGGTGCTAAATCCACTGGTGAAAACCGCGATGCGATATCTTTAACCGTTTATTAGATCGAGTAAAATGGAGAATAATAGATATTTGATAATGTGATATATAAACATTTAATTCGTTTATACCTTTATCAACTCTTGAGAGTAGACTTATAAGACCTATTTTATGTAAAATGGGGTGCTAAATCCACTGGTGAAAACCGCGATATGATATCTTTAACCGTTTAGGAGATCGAGTAAAATGGAGAATAATAGATATTTGAAAATGTGATACATAAACAATTTATTCGATTGAACCTTTATCAACTCTTGAGAGTAGACTTATAGGACTTATTTTATGTAAAATGAGGTTCTAAATCCACTGGTGAAAACCGCAATGTCCTATCTTTAACCGTTTAGGAGATCGAGTAAAATGGAGAACAGTAGATATTTGAAAATGTGATATATAAACATTATATTCGTTTGTACCTTTATCAACTCTTGAGGGTTGACTTATAGAACCTATTTTATGTAAAATGAGGTGCTAAATCCACTGGTGAAAACCGCGATGTCCTATCTTTAACCGTTTAGGAGATCGAGTAAAATGGAGAATAATAGAAATTCGAAAATGTGACATATAAACATTTTATTCGTTTTTACCTTTATCAACTCTTGAGAGTAGACTTATAGGACTTATTTTATGTAAAATGGGGTGCTAAATCCACTGGTAAAAACCGCGATGTCCTATCTCTAACCGTTTAGGAGATCGAGTAAAATAGAGAACAGTAGATATTTGAAAATGTGATATATAAACATTATATTCGTTTGTACCTTTATCAACTTTTGAGGGTTGACTTATAGAACCTATTTTATGTAAAATGAGGTGCTAAATCCACTGGTGAAAACCGCGATGTGATATCTCTAACCGTTTAGGAGATCGAGTAAAATGGAGAATAATAGATATTTGAAAATGTGATATATAAACATTTTATTCGTTTGTACCTTTATCAACCCTTGAGAGTAGACTTATAGGACATATTTTATGTAAAATGAGGTGCTAAATCCACTGGTGAAAACCGCGATGTCCTATCTTTAACCGTTTAGGAGATCGAGTAAAATGGAGAACAGTAGATATTTGAAAATGTGATATATAAACATTATATTCGTTTGTACCTTTATCAACTCTTGAGGGTTGACTTATAGAACCTATTTTATGTAAAATGAGGTGCTCAATCCACTGGTGAAAACCGCGATGTCCTATCTTTAACCGTTTAGGAGATCGAGTAAAATGGAGAATAATAGAAATTCGAAAATGTGACATATAAACATTTTATTCGTTTTTACCTTTATCAACTCTTGAGAGTAGACTTATAGGACTTATTTTATGTAAAATGGGGTGCTAAATCCACTGGTAAAAACCGCGATGTCCTATCTCTAACCGTTTAGGAGATCGAGTAAAATAGAGAACAGTAGATATTTGAAAATGTGATATATAAACATTATATTCGTTTGTACCTTTATCAACTTTTGAGGGTTGACTTATAGAACCTATTTTATGTAAAATGAGGTGCTAAATCCACTGGTAAAAACCGCGATGTGATATCTCTAACCGTTTAGGAGATCGAGTAAAATGGAGAATAATAGATATTTGAAAATGTGATATATAAACATTTTATTCGTTTGTACCTTTATCAACCCTTGAGAGTAGACTTATAGGACATATTTTATGTAAAATGAGGTGCTAAATCCACTGGTGAAAACCGCGATGTCCTATCTTTCACCGTTTAGGAGATTGAGTAAAATGGAGAATAATAGATATTTGAAAATGTGATATATAAACATTTTATCCGTTTGTACCTTTATCAACTCTTAAGAGTAGACTTATATGACTTATTTTATGTTAAATAAGGTGCTAAATCCACTGGTGAAAACCGCGATGTCCTATCTTTAACCGTTTAGGAAATCGAGTAAAATGGAGAATAATAGATATTTGAAAATGTGATATACAAACATTTTATTCGTTTGTACCTTTATCAACATTTGAGAGTAGACTTATAGGACCTATTTTATGTAAAATGAGGTGCAAAATCCACTGGTGAAATCCGCGATGTTCTATCTTTAACCGTTTAGGATATCGAGTAAAATGGAGAATAATAGATATATGAAAATGTGATATATAAACATTTTATTCGTTTTTACCTTTATCAACTCTTGAGAGTAGACTTATAGGACTTATTTTATGTAAAATGGGTTGCTTAATCCACTGATGAAAACCGCGATGTCCTATCTTTTACCGTTTAGGAGATCGAGTAAAATGGAGAATAATAGAAATTTGAAAATGTGATATATAAACATTTTATTCGTTTTTACCTTTATCAACTCTTGAGAGTAGACTTATAGGACCTATTTTATGTATTTTATGTAAAATGAGGTACTAAATCCACTGGTGAAACCGCGATGTGATATCTTTAACCGTATAGGAGATCGAGTAAAATGGAGAATAATAGATATTTGAAAATGTAATATATAAACATTTTATTCGTTTTTACCTTTATCAACTCTTGAGAGTAGACTTATAGGTCTTATTTTATGTAAAATGAGGTGCTAAATCCACTGGTGAAAACCGCGATGTGATATCTTTAACCGTTTAGGAGATCGAGTAAAATGGAGAATAATAGATATTTGAAAATGTGATATATAAACATTTTATTCGTTTGTACCTTAATCAACTCTTGAGAGTAGACTTATAGGTCTTATTTTATGTAAAATGAGGTGCTAAATCCACTGGTGAAAACCGCGATGTCCTATCTTGAACCGTTTAGGAGATCGAGTAAAATGGAGAAAAATAGATATTTGAAAAAGTGATATACAAAAATTTTATTCGTTTGTACCTTTATCAACTCTTGAGAGTAGACTTATAGGACCTATTTTATGTAAAATGATGTGCTAAATCCACTGGTAAAAACCGCGATGTCCTATCTTGAACCGTTTAGGAGATCGAGTAAAATGGAGAAAAATAGATATTTGAAAATGTGATATATAAACATTTTATTCGTTTTTACCTTTATCAACTCTTGAGAGTAGACTTATAGGACTTATTTTTATGTAAAATGGGGTGCATAATCCACTGATGAAAACCGCGATGTCCTATCTTTTACCGTTTAGGAGATCGAGTAAAATAAAGATTAATAGGTATTTGAAAATGTGATATTTAAACATTTTATTCGTTTGTACCTTGATTAACTCTTGAGGGTAGACTTATAGGTCTTATTTTATGTAAAATGAGGTGCTTAATCCACTGGTGAAAACCGCCATGTCCTATCTTTAACCGTTTTGGAGATCGAGTAAAATGGAGAATAATAGATATTTGATAATGTGATATATAAACATTTTATTCGTTTGTACCTTTATCAACTCTTGAGAGAAGACTTATAGGACTTATTTTATGTAGAATGAGGTGCTAAATCCACTGGTGAAAACCGCGATGTCCTATCTTTAACCGTTTAGGAGAGCGAGTAAAATGGAGAATAATGAATATTTGAAAATGTGATATATAAACATTTTATTCGTTTGTACCTTTATCAACTCTTGAGAGAAGACTTATAGGACTTATATTATGTAAAATGAGGTGCTGAATCCACTTGTGAAAACCGCGATGTCCTATCTTTAACCGTTTAGGAGATCGAGTAAAATAAAGATTAATAGGTATTTGAAAATGTGATATTTAAACATTTTATTCGTTTGTACCTTGATTAACTCTTGAGGGTAGACTTATAGGTCTTATTTTATGTAAAATGAGGTGCTTAACCCACTGGTAAAAACCGCGATGTCCTATCTTTTACCGTTTAGGAGATCGAGTAAAATGGAGAATAATAGATATTTGATAATGTGATATATATACATTTTATTCGTTTGTACCTTTATCAACTCTTGAGAGTAGACTTATAAGACTTATTTTATGTAAAATGAGGTGCTAAATCTACTGGTGAAAACCGCGATGTCCTATCTTTAACCGTTTAGGAGATCGAGTAAAATGGAGAATAATAGATATTTGATAATGTGATATATATACATTTTATTCGTTTGTACCCTTATCAACTCTTGAGAGGAGACTTATAGGACTTATTTTATTTAAAATGAGGTGCTAAATCCACTGGTGAAAACCGCGATGTCCTATCTTTAACCGTTTAGGAGATCGAGTAAAATGGAGAATAATAGATAATTGATAATGTGGTATATAAACATTTTATTCGTTTGTACCTTTATCAACTCTTAAGAGTAGACTTATAAAACTTATTTTATGTAAAATGAGGTGCTAAATCCACTGGTGAAAACCGCGATGTCCTATCTTGAACCGTTTAGGAGATCGAGTAAAATGGAGAAAAATAGATATTTGAAAATTTGATATACAAAAATTTTATTCGTTTGTACCTTTATCAACCCTTAAGAGTAGACTTATAGGACCCATTTTATGTTAAATGATGTGCTAAATCCACTGGTGAAAACCGCGATGTCCTATCTTGAAACGTTTAGGAGATCGAGTAAAATGGAGAAAAATAGATATTTGAAAATGTGGTATATAAACATTTTATTCGTTTGTACCTTTATCAACCCTTGAGAGTAGACTTATAGGACATATTTTATGTAAAATGAGGTGCTAAATCGACTGGTGAAAACCGCGATGTCCTATCTTTCACCGTTTAGGAGATTGAGTAAAATGGAGAATAATAGATATTTGAAAATGTGATATATAAACATTTTATCCGTTTGTACCTTTATCAACTCTTAAGAGTAGACTTATATGACTTATTTTATGTTAAATAAGGTGCTAAATCCACTGGTGAAAACCGCGATGTCCTATCTTTAACCGTTTAGGAAATCGAGTAAAATGGAGAATAATAGAAATTCGAAAATGTGACATATAAACATTTTATTCGTTTTTACCTTTATCAACTCTTGAGAGTAGACTTATAGGACTTATTTTATGTAAAATGAGGTGCTAAATCCACTGGTGAAAACCGCGATGTCCTATCTTTCACCGTTTAGGAGATTGAGTAAAATGGAGAATAATAGATATTTGAAAATGTGATATATAAACATTTTATCCGTTTGTACCTTTATCAACTCTTAAGAGTAGACTTATATGACTTATTTTATGTTAAATAAGGTGCTAAATCCACTGGTGAAAACCGCGATGTCCTATCTTTAACCGTTTAGGAAATCGAGTAAAATGGAGAATAATAGATATTTGAAAATGTGATATACAAACATTTTATTCGTTTGTACCTTTATCAACATTTGAGAGTAGACTTATAGGACCTATTTTATGTAAAATGAGGTGCAAAATCCACTGGTGAAATCCGCGATGTTCTATCTTTAACCGTTTAGGATATCGAGTAAAATGGAGAATAATAGATATATGAAAATGTGATATATAAACATTTTATTCGTTTTTACCTTTATCAACTCTTGAGAGTAGACTTATAGGACTTATTTTATGTAAAATGGGTTGCTTAATCCACTGATGAAAACCGCGATGTCCTATCTTTTACCGTTTAGGAGATCGAGTAAAATGGAGAATAATAGAAATTTGAAAATGTGATATATAAACATTTTATTCGTTTTTACCTTTATCAACTCTTGAGAGTAGACTTATAGGACCTATTTTATGTATTTTATGTAAAATGAGGTACTAAATCCACTGGTGAAACCGCGATGTGATATCTTTAACCGTATAGGAGATCGAGTAAAATGGAGAATAATAGATATTTGAAAATGTAATATATAAACATTTTATTCGTTTTTACCTTTATCAACTCTTGAGAGTAGACTTATAGGTCTTATTTTATGTAAAATGAGGTGCTAAATCCACTGGTGAAAACCGCGATGTGATATCTTTAACCGTTTAGGAGATCGAGTAAAATGGAGAATAATAGATATTTGAAAATGTGATATATAAACATTTTATTCGTTTGTACCTTAATCAACTCTTGAGAGTAGACTTATAGGTCTTATTTTATGTAAAATGAGGTGCTAAATCCACTGGTGAAAACCGCGATGTCCTATCTTGAACCGTTTAGGAGATCGAGTAAAATGGAGAAAAATAGATATTTGAAAAAGTGATATACAAAAATTTTATTCGTTTGTACCTTTATCAACTCTTGAGAGTAGACTTATAGGACCTATTTTATGTAAAATGATGTGCTAAATCCACTGGTAAAAACCGCGATGTCCTATCTTGAACCGTTTAGGAGATCGAGTAAAATGGAGAAAAATAGATATTTGAAAATGTGATATATAAACATTTTATTCGTTTTTACCTTTATCAACTCTTGAGAGTAGACTTATAGGACTTATTTTTATGTAAAATGGGGTGCATAATCCACTGATGAAAACCGCGATGTCCTATCTTTTACCGTTTAGGAGATCGAGTAAAATAAAGATTAATAGGTATTTGAAAATGTGATATTTAAACATTTTATTCGTTTGTACCTTGATTAACTCTTGAGGGTAGACTTATAGGTCTTATTTTATGTAAAATGAGGTGCTTAATCCACTGGTGAAAACCGCCATGTCCTATCTTTAACCGTTTTGGAGATCGAGTAAAATGGAGAATAATAGATATTTGATAATGTGATATATAAACATTTTATTCGTTTGTACCTTTATCAACTCTTGAGAGAAGACTTATAGGACTTATTTTATGTAGAATGAGGTGCTAAATCCACTGGTGAAAACCGCGATGTCCTATCTTTAACCGTTTAGGAGAGCGAGTAAAATGGAGAATAATGAATATTTGAAAATGTGATATATAAACATTTTATTCGTTTGTACCTTTATCAACTCTTGAGAGAAGACTTATAGGACTTATATTATGTAAAATGAGGTGCTGAATCCACTTGTGAAAACCGCGATGTCCTATCTTTAACCGTTTAGGAGATCGAGTAAAATAAAGATTAATAGGTATTTGAAAATGTGATATTTAAACATTTTATTCGTTTGTACCTTGATTAACTCTTGAGGGTAGACTTATAGGTCTTATTTTATGTAAAATGAGGTGCTTAACCCACTGGTAAAAACCGCGATGTCCTATCTTTTACCGTTTAGGAGATCGAGTAAAATGGAGAATAATAGATATTTGATAATGTGATATATATACATTTTATTCGTTTGTACCTTTATCAACTCTTGAGAGTAGACTTATAAGACTTATTTTATGTAAAATGAGGTGCTAAATCTACTGGTGAAAACCGCGATGTCCTATCTTTAACCGTTTAGGAGATCGAGTAAAATGGAGAATAATAGATATTTGATAATGTGATATATATACATTTTATTCGTTTGTACCCTTATCAACTCTTGAGAGGAGACTTATAGGACTTATTTTATTTAAAATGAGGTGCTAAATCCACTGGTGAAAACCGCGATGTCCTATCTTTAACCGTTTAGGAGATCGAGTAAAATGGAGAATAATAGATAATTGATAATGTGGTATATAAACATTTTATTCGTTTGTACCTTTATCAACTCTTAAGAGTAGACTTATAAAACTTATTTTATGTAAAATGAGGTGCTAAATCCACTGGTGAAAACCGCGATGTCCTATCTTGAACCGTTTAGGAGATCGAGTAAAATGGAGAAAAATAGATATTTGAAAATTTGATATACAAAAATTTTATTCGTTTGTACCTTTATCAACCCTTAAGAGTAGACTTATAGGACCCATTTTATGTTAAATGATGTGCTAAATCCACTGGTGAAAACCGCGATGTCCTATCTTGAAACGTTTAGGAGATCGAGTAAAATGGAGAAAAATAGATATTTGAAAATGTGGTATATAAACATTTTATTCGTTTGTACCTTTATCAACCCTTGAGAGTAGACTTATAGGACATATTTTATGTAAAATGAGGTGCTAAATCGACTGGTGAAAACCGCGATGTCCTATCTTTCACCGTTTAGGAGATTGAGTAAAATGGAGAATAATAGATATTTGAAAATGTGATATATAAACATTTTATCCGTTTGTACCTTTATCAACTCTTAAGAGTAGACTTATATGACTTATTTTATGTTAAATAAGGTGCTAAATCCACTGGTGAAAACCGCGATGTCCTATCTTTAACCGTTTAGGAAATCGAGTAAAATGGAGAATAATAGAAATTCGAAAATGTGACATATAAACATTTTATTCGTTTTTACCTTTATCAACTCTTGAGAGTAGACTTATAGGACTTATTTTATGTAAAATGGGGTGCTAAATCCACTGGTAAAAACCGCGATGTCCTATCTCTAACCGTTTAGGAGATCGAGTAAAATAGAGAACAGTAGATATTTGAAAATGTGATATATAAACATTATATTCGTTTGTACCTTTATCAACTTTTGAGGGTTGACTTATAGAACCTATTTTATGTAAAATGAGGTGCTAAATCCACTGGTAAAAACCGCGATGTGATATCTCTAACCGTTTAGGAGATCGAGTAAAATGGAGAATAATAGATATTTGAAAATGTGATATATAAACATTTTATTCGTTTGTACCTTTATCAACCCTTGAGAGTAGACTTATAGGACATATTTTATGTAAAATGAGGTGCTAAATCCACTGGTGAAAACCGCGATGTCCTATCTTTCACCGTTTAGGAGATTGAGTAAAATGGAGAATAATAGATATTTGAAAATGTGATATATAAACATTTTATCCGTTTGTACCTTTATCAACTCTTAAGAGTAGACTTATATGACTTATTTTATGTTAAATAAGGTGCTAAATCCACTGGTGAAAACCGCGATGTCCTATCTTTAACCGTTTAGGAAATCGAGTAAAATGGAGAATAATAGATATTTGAAAATGTGATATACAAACATTTTATTCGTTTGTACCTTTATCAACATTTGAGAGTAGACTTATAGGACCTATTTTATGTAAAATGAGGTGCAAAATCCACTGGTGAAATCCGCGATGTTCTATCTTTAACCGTTTAGGATATCGAGTAAAATGGAGAATAATAGATATATGAAAATGTGATATATAAACATTTTATTCGTTTTTACCTTTATCAACTCTTGAGAGTAGACTTATAGGACTTATTTTATGTAAAATGGGTTGCTTAATCCACTGATGAAAACCGCGATGTCCTATCTTTTACCGTTTAGGAGATCGAGTAAAATGGAGAATAATAGAAATTTGAAAATGTGATATATAAACATTTTATTCGTTTTTACCTTTATCAACTCTTGAGAGTAGACTTATAGGACCTATTTTATGTATTTTATGTAAAATGAGGTACTAAATCCACTGGTGAAACCGCGATGTGATATCTTTAACCGTATAGGAGATCGAGTAAAATGGAGAATAATAGATATTTGAAAATGTAATATATAAACATTTTATTCGTTTTTACCTTTATCAACTCTTGAGAGTAGACTTATAGGTCTTATTTTATGTAAAATGAGGTGCTAAATCCACTGGTGAAAACCGCGATGTGATATCTTTAACCGTTTAGGAGATCGAGTAAAATGGAGAATAATAGATATTTGAAAATGTGATATATAAACATTTTATTCGTTTGTACCTTAATCAACTCTTGAGAGTAGACTTATAGGTCTTATTTTATGTAAAATGAGGTGCTAAATCCACTGGTGAAAACCGCGATGTCCTATCTTGAACCGTTTAGGAGATCGAGTAAAATGGAGAAAAATAGATATTTGAAAAAGTGATATACAAAAATTTTATTCGTTTGTACCTTTATCAACTCTTGAGAGTAGACTTATAGGACCTATTTTATGTAAAATGATGTGCTAAATCCACTGGTAAAAACCGCGATGTCCTATCTTGAACCGTTTAGGAGATCGAGTAAAATGGAGAAAAATAGATATTTGAAAATGTGATATATAAACATTTTATTCGTTTTTACCTTTATCAACTCTTGAGAGTAGACTTATAGGACTTATTTTTATGTAAAATGGGGTGCATAATCCACTGATGAAAACCGCGATGTCCTATCTTTTACCGTTTAGGAGATCGAGTAAAATAAAGATTAATAGGTATTTGAAAATGTGATATTTAAACATTTTATTCGTTTGTACCTTGATTAACTCTTGAGGGTAGACTTATAGGTCTTATTTTATGTAAAATGAGGTGCTTAATCCACTGGTGAAAACCGCCATGTCCTATCTTTAACCGTTTTGGAGATCGAGTAAAATGGAGAATAATAGATATTTGATAATGTGATATATAAACATTTTATTCGTTTGTACCTTTATCAACTCTTGAGAGAAGACTTATAGGACTTATTTTATGTAGAATGAGGTGCTAAATCCACTGGTGAAAACCGCGATGTCCTATCTTTAACCGTTTAGGAGAGCGAGTAAAATGGAGAATAATGAATATTTGAAAATGTGATATATAAACATTTTATTCGTTTGTACCTTTATCAACTCTTGAGAGAAGACTTATAGGACTTATATTATGTAAAATGAGGTGCTGAATCCACTTGTGAAAACCGCGATGTCCTATCTTTAACCGTTTAGGAGATCGAGTAAAATAAAGATTAATAGGTATTTGAAAATGTGATATTTAAACATTTTATTCGTTTGTACCTTGATTAACTCTTGAGGGTAGACTTATAGGTCTTATTTTATGTAAAATGAGGTGCTTAACCCACTGGTAAAAACCGCGATGTCCTATCTTTTACCGTTTAGGAGATCGAGTAAAATGGAGAATAATAGATATTTGATAATGTGATATATATACATTTTATTCGTTTGTACCTTTATCAACTCTTGAGAGTAGACTTATAAGACTTATTTTATGTAAAATGAGGTGCTAAATCTACTGGTGAAAACCGCGATGTCCTATCTTTAACCGTTTAGGAGATCGAGTAAAATGGAGAATAATAGATATTTGATAATGTGATATATATACATTTTATTCGTTTGTACCCTTATCAACTCTTGAGAGGAGACTTATAGGACTTATTTTATTTAAAATGAGGTGCTAAATCCACTGGTGAAAACCGCGATGTCCTATCTTTAACCGTTTAGGAGATCGAGTAAAATGGAGAATAATAGATAATTGATAATGTGGTATATAAACATTTTATTCGTTTGTACCTTTATCAACTCTTAAGAGTAGACTTATAAAACTTATTTTATGTAAAATGAGGTGCTAAATCCACTGGTGAAAACCGCGATGTCCTATCTTGAACCGTTTAGGAGATCGAGTAAAATGGAGAAAAATAGATATTTGAAAATTTGATATACAAAAATTTTATTCGTTTGTACCTTTATCAACCCTTAAGAGTAGACTTATAGGACCCATTTTATGTTAAATGATGTGCTAAATCCACTGGTGAAAACCGCGATGTCCTATCTTGAAACGTTTAGGAGATCGAGTAAAATGGAGAAAAATAGATATTTGAAAATGTGGTATATAAACATTTTATTCGTTTTTACCTTTATCAACTCTTGAGAGTAGACTTATAGGACTTATTTTTATGTAAAATGGGGTGCTTAATCCACTGATGAAAACCGCGATGTCCTATCTTTTACCGCTTAGGAGATCGAGTAAAATGGAAAATAATAGATATTTGAAAATGTGATATATAAACATTTTATTCGTATGTACCTTGATCAACTCTTGAGGGTAGACTTATAGCACCTATTTTATGTAAAATGAGGTGTTAAATCCACTGGTGAAAACCGCCATGTCCTATCTTTAACTGTTTAGGAGATCGAGTAAAATGGAGAATAATAGATATTTGATAATGTGGTATATAAACATTTTATTCGTTTGTACCCTTATCAACTCTTGAGAGGAGACTTATAGGACTTATTTTAATTAAAATGAGGTGCTAAATCCACTGGTGAAAACCGCGATGTGACATCTTTAACCGTTTAGGAGATCGAGTAAAATGGAGAATAATAGATATTTGAAAATGTGATATATAAACATTTTATTCGTTTTTACCTTTATCAACCCTTGAGAGTAGACTTATAGGACCTATTTTATGTAAAATGAAGTTCTAAATTCACTATTGAAAACCGCGATGTCCTATCTTTAACCGTTTTGGAGATCGAGTATAATGGAGAATAATAGATATTTGAAAATGTGATATATTAACATTTTATTCGTTTGTACCTTGATCAACTCATGAGGGTAGACTTATAGGACCTATTTTATGTAAAATGAGGTGCTAAATCCACTGGTGAAAACCGCGATGTGATATCTTTAACCGTTTAGGAGATCGAGTAAAATGGAGAATAATAGATATTGGAAAATGTGATATATAAACATTTTATTCGTTTTTACCTTTATCAACTCTTGAGAGTAGACTTATAGGAGTTAATTTATGTAAAATGAGGTGCTAAATCCACTGGTGAAAACCGCGATGTCCTATCTTTCACCGTTTAGGAGATTGAGTAAAATGGAGAATAATAGATATTTGAAAATGTGATATATAAACATTTTATCCGTTTGTACCTTTATCAACTCTTAAGAGTAGACTTATATGACTTATTTTATGTTAAATAAGGTGCTAAATCCACTGGTGAAAACCGCGATGTCCTATCTTTAACCGTTTAGGAAATCGAGTAAAATGGAGAATAATAGAAATTCGAAAATGTGACATATAAACATTTTATTCGTTTTTACCTTTATCAACTCTTGAGAGTAGACTTATAGGACTTATTTTATGTAAAATGGGGTGCTAAATCCACTGGTAAAAACCGCGATGTCCTATCTCTAACCGTTTAGGAGATCGAGTAAAATAGAGAACAGTAGATATTTGAAAATGTGATATATAAACATTATATTCGTTTGTACCTTTATCAACTTTTGAGGGTTGACTTATAAAACCTATTTTATGTAAAATGAGGTGCTAAATCCACTGGTAAAAACCGCGATGTGATATCTCTAACCGTTTAGGAGATCGAGTAAAATGGAGAATAATAGATATTTGAAAATGTGATATATAAACATTTTATTCGTTTGTACCTTTATCAACCCTTGAGAGTAGACTTATAGGACATATTTTATGTAAAATGAGGTGCTAAATCCACTGGTGAAAACCGCGATGTCCTATCTTTCACCGTTTAGGAGATTGAGTAAAATGGAGAATAATAGATATTTGAAAATGTGATATATAAACATTTTATCCGTTTGTACCTTTATCAACTCTTAAGAGTAGACTTATATGACTTATTTTATGTTAAATAAGGTGCTAAATCCACTGGTGAAAACCGCGATGTCCTATCTTTAACCGTTTAGGAAATCGAGTAAAATGGAGAATAATAGATATTTGAAAATGTGATATTCAAACATTTTATTCGTTTGTACCTTTATCAACATTTGAGAGTAGACTTATAGGACCTATTTTATGTAAAATGAGGTGCAAAATCCACTGGTGAAATCCGCGATGTTCTATCTTTAACCGTTTAGGATATCGAGTAAAATGGAGAATAATAGATATATGAAAATGTGATATATAAACATTTTATTCGTTTTTACCTTTATCAACTCTTGAGAGTAGACTTATAGGACTTATTTTATGTAAAATGGGTTGCTTAATCCACTGATGAAAACCGCGATGTCCTATCTTTTACCGTTTAGGAGATCGAGTAAAATGGAGAATAATAGAAATTTGAAAATGTGATATATAAACATTTTATTCGTTTTTACCTTTATCAACTCTTGAGAGTAGACTTATAGGACCTATTTTATGTATTTTATGTAAAATGAGGTACTAAATCCACTGGTGAAACCGCGATGTGATATCTTTAACCGTATAGGAGATCGAGTAAAATGGAGAATAATAGATATTTGAAAATGTAATATATAAACATTTTATTCGTTTTTACCTTTATCAACTCTTGAGAGTAGACTTATAGGTCTTATTTTATGTAAAATGAGGTGCTAAATCCACTGGTGAAAACCGCGATGTGATATCTTTAACCGTTTAGGAGATCGAGTAAAATGGAGAATAATAGATATTTGAAAATGTGATATATAAACATTTTATTCGTTTGTACCTTAATCAACTCTTGAGAGTAGACTTATAGGTCTTATTTTATGTAAAATGAGGTGCTAAATCCACTGGTGAAAACCGCGATGTCCTATATTGAACCGTTTAGGAGATCGAGTAAAATGGAGAAAAATAGATATTTGAAAAAGTGATATACAAAAATTTTATTCGTTTGTACCTTTATCAACTCTTGAGAGTAGACTTATAGGACCTATTTTATGTAAAATGATGTGCTAAATCCACTGGTAAAAACCGCGATGTCCTATCTTGAACCGTTTAGGAGATCGAGTAAAATGGAGAAAAATAGATATTTGAAAATGTGATATATAAACATTTTATTCGTTTTTACCTTTATCAACTCTTGAGAGTAGACTTATAGGACTTATTTTTATGTAAAATGGGGTGCATAATCCACTGATGAAAACCGCGATGTCCTATCTTTTATCGTTTAGGAGATCGAGTAAAATAAAGATTAATAGGTATTTGAAAATGTGATATTTAAACATTTTATTCGTTTGTACCTTGATTAACTCTTGAGGGTAGACTTATAGGTCTTATTTTATGTAAAATGAGGTGCTTAATCCACTGGTGAAAACCGCCATGTCCTATCTTTAACCGTTTTGGAGATCGAGTAAAATGGAGAATAATAGATATTTGATAATGTGATATATATACATTTTATTCGTTTGTACCTTTATCAACTCTTGAGAGTAGACTTATAAGACTTATTTTATGTAAAATGAGGTGCTAAATCTACTGGTGAAAACCGCGATGTCCTATCTTTAACCGTTTAGGAGATCGAGTAAAATGGAGAATAATAGATATTTGATAATGTGATATATATACATTTTATTCGTTTGTACCCTTATCAACTCTTGAGAGGAGACTTATAGGACTTATTTTATTTAAAATGAGGTGCTAAATCCACTGGTGAAAACCGCGATGTCCTATCTTTAACCGTTTAGGAGATCGAGTAAAATGGAGAATAATAGATAATTGATAATGTGGTATATAAACATTTTATTCGTTTGTACCTTTATCAACTCTTAAGAGTAGACTTATAAAACTTATTTTATGTAAAATGAGGTGCTAAATCCACTGGTGAAAACCGCGATGTCCTATCTTGAACCGTTTAGGAGATCGAGTAAAATGGAGAAAAATAGATATTTGAAAATTTGATATACAAAAATTTTATTCGTTTGTACCTTTATCAACCCTTAAGAGTAGACTTATAGGACCCATTTTATGTTAAATGATGTGCTAAATCCACTGGTGAAAACCGCGATGTCCTATCTTGAAACGTTTAGGAGATCGAGTAAAATGGAGAAAAATAGATATTTGAAAATGTGGTATATAAACATTTTATTCGTTTTTACCTTTATCAACTCTTGAGAGTAGACTTATAGGACTTATTTTTATGTAAAATGGGGTGCTTAATCCACTGATGAAAACCGCGATGTCCTATCTTTTACCGCTTAGGAGATCGAGTAAAATGGAAAATAATAGATATTTGAAAATGTGATATATAAACATTTTATTCGTATGTACCTTGATCAACTCTTGAGGGTAGACTTATAGCACCTATTTTATGTAAAATGAGGTGTTAAATCCACTGGTGAAAACCGCCATGTCCTATCTTTAACTGTTTAGGAGATCGAGTAAAATGGAGAATAATAGATATTTGATAATGTGGTATATAAACATTTTATTCGTTTGTACCCTTATCAACTCTTGAGAGGAGACTTATAGGACTTATTTTAATTAAAATGAGGTGCTAAATCCACTGGTGAAAACCGCGATGTGACATCTTTAACCGTTTAGGAGATCGAGTAAAATGGAGAATAATAGATATTTGAAAATGTGATATATAAACATTTTATTCGTTTTTACCTTTATCAACCCTTGAGAGTAGACTTATAGGACCTATTTTATGTAAAATGAAGTTCTAAATTCACTATTGAAAACCGCGATGTCCTATCTTTAACCGTTTTGGAGATCGAGTATAATGGAGAATAATAGATATTTGAAAATGTGATATATTAACATTTTATTCGTTTGTACCTTGATCAACTCATGAGGGTAGACTTATAGGACCTATTTTATGTAAAATGAGGTGCTAAATCCACTGGTGAAAACCGCGATGTGATATCTTTAACCGTTTAGGAGATCGAGTAAAATGGAGAATAATAGATATTGGAAAATGTGATATATAAACATTTTATTCGTTTTTACCTTTATCAACTCTTGAGAGTAGACTTATAGGAGTTAATTTATGTAAAATGAGGTGCTAAATCCACTGGTGAAAACCGCGATGTCCTATCTTTCACCGTTTAGGAGATTGAGTAAAATGGAGAATAATAGATATTTGAAAATGTGATATATAAACATTTTATCCGTTTGTACCTTTATCAACTCTTAAGAGTAGACTTATATGACTTATTTTATGTTAAATAAGGTGCTAAATCCACTGGTGAAAACCGCGATGTCCTATCTTTAACCGTTTAGGAAATCGAGTAAAATGGAGAATAATAGAAATTCGAAAATGTGACATATAAACATTTTATTCGTTTTTACCTTTATCAACTCTTGAGAGTAGACTTATAGGACTTATTTTATGTAAAATGGGGTGCTAAATCCACTGGTAAAAACCGCGATGTCCTATCTCTAACCGTTTAGGAGATCGAGTAAAATAGAGAACAGTAGATATTTGAAAATGTGATATATAAACATTATATTCGTTTGTACCTTTATCAACTTTTGAGGGTTGACTTATAGAACCTATTTTATGTAAAATGAGGTGCTAAATCCACTGGTAAAAACCGCGATGTGATATCTCTAACCGTTTAGGAGATCGAGTAAAATGGAGAATAATAGATATTTGAAAATGTGATATATAAACATTTTATTCGTTTGTACCTTTATCAACCCTTGAGAGTAGACTTATAGGACATATTTTATGTAAAATGAGGTGCTAAATCCACTGGTGAAAACCGCGATGTCCTATCTTTCACCGTTTAGGAGATTGAGTAAAATGGAGAATAATAGATATTTGAAAATGTGATATATAAACATTTTATCCGTTTGTACCTTTATCAACTCTTAAGAGTAGACTTATATGACTTATTTTATGTTAAATAAGGTGCTAAATCCACTGGTGAAAACCGCGATGTCCTATCTTTAACCGTTTAGGAAATCGAGTAAAATGGAGAATAATAGATATTTGAAAATGTGATATACAAACATTTTATTCGTTTGTACCTTTATCAACATTTGAGAGTAGACTTATAGGACCTATTTTATGTAAAATGAGGTGCAAAATCCACTGGTGAAATCCGCGATGTTCTATCTATAACCGTTTAGGATATCGAGTAAAATGGAGAATAATAGATATATGAAAATGTGATATATAAACATTTTATTCGTTTTTACCTTTATCAACTCTTGAGAGTAGACTTATAGGACTTATTTTATGTAAAATGGGTTGCTTAATCCACTGATGAAAACCGCGATGTCCTATCTTTTACCGTTTAGGAGATCGAGTAAAATGGAGAATAATAGAAATTTGAAAATGTGATATATAAACATTTTATTCGTTTTTACCTTTATCAACTCTTGAGAGTAGACTTATAGGACCTATTTTATGTATTTTATGTAAAATGAGGTACTAAATCCACTGGTGAAACCGCGATGTGATATCTTTAACCGTATAGGAGATCGAGTAAAATGGAGAATAATAGATATTTGAAAATGTAATATATAAACATTTTATTCGTTTTTACCTTTATCAACTCTTGAGAGTAGACTTATAGGTCTTATTTTATGTAAAATGAGGTGCTAAATCCACTGGTGAAAACCGCGATGTGATATCTTTAACCGTTTAGGAGATCGAGTAAAATGGAGAATAATAGATATTTGAAAATGTGATATATAAACATTTTATTCGTTTGTACCTTAATCAACTCTTGAGAGTAGACTTATAGGTCTTATTTTATGTAAAATGAGGTGCTAAATCCACTGGTGAAAACCGCGATGTCCTATATTGAACCGTTTAGGAGATCGAGTAAAATGGAGAAAAATAGATATTTGAAAAAGTGATATACAAAAATTTTATTCGTTTGTACCTTTATCAACTCTTGAGAGTAGACTTATAGGACCTATTTTATGTAAAATGATGTGCTAAATCCACTGGTAAAAACCGCGATGTCCTATCTTGAACCGTTTAGGAGATCGAGTAAAATGGAGAAAAATAGATATTTGAAAATGTGATATATAAACATTTTATTCGTTTTTACCTTTATCAACTCTTGAGAGTAGACTTATAGGACTTATTTTTATGTAAAATGGGGTGCATAATCCACTGATGAAAACCGCGATGTCCTATCTTTTATCGTTTAGGAGATCGAGTAAAATAAAGATTAATAGGTATTTGAAAATGTGATATTTAAACATTTTATTCGTTTGTACCTTGATTAACTCTTGAGGGTAGACTTATAGGTCTTATTTTATGTAAAATGAGGTGCTTAATCCACTGGTGAAAACCGCCATGTCCTATCTTTAACCGTTTTGGAGATCGAGTAAAATGGAGAATAATAGATATTTGATAATGTGATATATAAACATTTTATTCGTTTGTACCTTTATCAACTCTTGAGAGAAGACTTATAGGACTTATTTTATGTAGAATGAGGTGCTAAATCCACTGGTGAAAACCGCGATGTCCTATCTTTAACCGTTTAGGAGAGCGAGTAAAATGGAGAATAATGAATATTTGAAAATGTGATATATAAACATTTTATTCGTTTGTACCTTTATCAACTCTTGAGAGAAGACTTATAGGACTTATATTATGTAAAATGAGGTGCTGAATCCACTTGTGAAAACCGCGATGTCCTATCTTTAACCGTTTAGGAGATCGAGTAAAATAAAGATTAATAGGTATTTGAAAATGTGATATTTAAACATTTTATTCGTTTGTACCTTGATTAACTCTTGAGGGTAGACTTATAGGTCTTATTTTATGTAAAATGAGGTGCTTAACCCACTGGTAAAAACCGCGATGTCCTATCTTTTACCGTTTAGGAGATCGAGTAAAATGGAGAATAATAGATATTTGATAATGTGATATATATACATTTTATTCGTTTGTACCTTTATCAACTCTTGAGAGTAGACTTATAAGACTTATTTTATGTAAAATGAGGTGCTAAATCTACTGGTGAAAACCGCGATGTCCTATCTTTAACCGTTTAGGAGATCGAGTAAAATGGAGAATAATAGATATTTGATAATGTGATATATATACATTTTATTCGTTTGTACCCTTATCAACTCTTGAGAGGAGACTTATAGGACTTATTTTATTTAAAATGAGGTGCTAAATCCACTGGTGAAAACCGCGATGTCCTATCTTTAACCGTTTAGGAGATCGAGTAAAATGGAGAATAATAGATAATTGATAATGTGGTATATAAACATTTTATTCGTTTGTACCCTTATCAACTCTTGAGAGGAGACTTATAGGACTTATTTTAATTAAAATGAGGTGCTAAATCCACTGGTGAAAACCGCGATGTGACATCTTTAACCGTTTAGGAGATCGAGTAAAATGGAGAATAATAGATATTTGAAAATGTGATATATAAACATTTTATTCGTTTTTACCTTTATCAACCCTTGAGAGTAGACTTATAGGACCTATTTTATGTAAAATGAAGTTCTAAATTCACTATTGAAAACCGCGATGTCCTATCTTTAACCGTTTTGGAGATCGAGTATAATGGAGAATAATAGATATTTGAAAATGTGATATATTAACATTTTATTCGTTTGTACCTTGATCAACTCATGAGGGTAGACTTATAGGACCTATTTTATGTAAAATGAGGTGCTAAATCCACTGGTGAAAACCGCGATGTGATATCTTTAACCGTTTAGGAGATCGAGTAAAATGGAGAATAATAGATATTGGAAAATGTGATATATAAACATTTTATTCGTTTTTACCTTTATCAACTCTTGAGAGTAGACTTATAGGAGTTAATTTATGTAAAATGAGGTGCTAAATCCACTGGTGAAAACCGCGATGTCCTATCTTTCACCGTTTAGGAGATTGAGTAAAATGGAGAATAATAGATATTTGAAAATGTGATATATAAACATTTTATCCGTTTGTACCTTTATCAACTCTTAAGAGTAGACTTATATGACTTATTTTATGTTAAATAAGGTGCTAAATCCACTGGTGAAAACCGCGATGTCCTATCTTTAACCGTTTAGGAAATCGAGTAAAATGGAGAATAATAGAAATTCGAAAATGTGACATATAAACATTTTATTCGTTTTTACCTTTATCAACTCTTGAGAGTAGACTTATAGGACTTATTTTATGTAAAATGGGGTGCTAAATCCACTGGTAAAAACCGCGATGTCCTATCTCTAACCGTTTAGGAGATCGAGTAAAATAGAGAACAGTAGATATTTGAAAATGTGATATATAAACATTATATTCGTTTGTACCTTTATCAACTTTTGAGGGTTGACTTATAGAACCTATTTTATGTAAAATGAGGTGCTAAATCCACTGGTAAAAACCGCGATGTGATATCTCTAACCGTTTAGGAGATCGAGTAAAATGGAGAATAATAGATATTTGAAAATGTGATATATAAACATTTTATTCGTTTGTACCTTTATCAACCCTTGAGAGTAGACTTATAGGACATATTTTATGTAAAATGAGGTGCTAAATCCACTGGTGAAAACCGCGATGTCCTATCTTTCACCGTTTAGGAGATTGAGTAAAATGGAGAATAATAGATATTTGAAAATGTGATATATAAACATTTTATCCGTTTGTACCTTTATCAACTCTTAAGAGTAGACTTATATGACTTATTTTATGTTAAATAAGGTGCTAAATCCACTGGTGAAAACCGCGATGTCCTATCTTTAACCGTTTAGGAAATCGAGTAAAATGGAGAATAATAGATATTTGAAAATGTGATATACAAACATTTTATTCGTTTGTACCTTTATCAACATTTGAGAGTAGACTTATAGGACCTATTTTATGTAAAATGAGGTGCAAAATCCACTGGTGAAATCCGCGATGTTCTATCTATAACCGTTTAGGATATCGAGTAAAATGGAGAATAATAGATATATGAAAATGTGATATATAAACATTTTATTCGTTTTTACCTTTATCAACTCTTGAGAGTAGACTTATAGGACTTATTTTATGTAAAATGGGTTGCTTAATCCACTGATGAAAACCGCGATGTCCTATCTTTTACCGTTTAGGAGATCGAGTAAAATGGAGAATAATAGAAATTTGAAAATGTGATATATAAACATTTTATTCGTTTTTACCTTTATCAACTCTTGAGAGTAGACTTATAGGACCTATTTTATGTATTTTATGTAAAATGAGGTACTAAATCCACTGGTGAAACCGCGATGTGATATCTTTAACCGTATAGGAGATCGAGTAAAATGGAGAATAATAGATATTTGAAAATGTAATATATAAACATTTTATTCGTTTTTACCTTTATCAACTCTTGAGAGTAGACTTATAGGTCTTATTTTATGTAAAATGAGGTGCTAAATCCACTGGTGAAAACCGCGATGTGATATCTTTAACCGTTTAGGAGATCGAGTAAAATGGAGAATAATAGATATTTGAAAATGTGATATATAAACATTTTATTCGTTTGTACCTTAATCAACTCTTGAGAGTAGACTTATAGGTCTTATTTTATGTAAAATGAGGTGCTAAATCCACTGGTGAAAACCGCGATGTCCTATATTGAACCGTTTAGGAGATCGAGTAAAATGGAGAAAAATAGATATTTGAAAAAGTGATATACAAAAATTTTATTCGTTTGTACCTTTATCAACTCTTGAGAGTAGACTTATAGGACCTATTTTATGTAAAATGATGTGCTAAATCCACTGGTAAAAACCGCGATGTCCTATCTTGAACCGTTTAGGAGATCGAGTAAAATGGAGAAAAATAGATATTTGAAAATGTGATATATAAACATTTTATTCGTTTTTACCTTTATCAACTCTTGAGAGTAGACTTATAGGACTTATTTTTATGTAAAATGGGGTGCATAATCCACTGATGAAAACCGCGATGTCCTATCTTTTATCGTTTAGGAGATCGAGTAAAATAAAGATTAATAGGTATTTGAAAATGTGATATTTAAACATTTTATTCGTTTGTACCTTGATTAACTCTTGAGGGTAGACTTATAGGTCTTATTTTATGTAAAATGAGGTGCTTAATCCACTGGTGAAAACCGCCATGTCCTATCTTTAACCGTTTTGGAGATCGAGTAAAATGGAGAATAATAGATATTTGATAATGTGATATATAAACATTTTATTCGTTTGTACCTTTATCAACTCTTGAGAGAAGACTTATAGGACTTATTTTATGTAGAATGAGGTGCTAAATCCACTGGTGAAAACCGCGATGTCCTATCTTTAACCGTTTAGGAGAGCGAGTAAAATGGAGAATAATGAATATTTGAAAATGTGATATATAAACATTTTATTCGTTTGTACCTTTATCAACTCTTGAGAGAAGACTTATAGGACTTATATTATGTAAAATGAGGTGCTGAATCCACTTGTGAAAACCGCGATGTCCTATCTTTAACCGTTTAGGAGATCGAGTAAAATAAAGATTAATAGGTATTTGAAAATGTGATATTTAAACATTTTATTCGTTTGTACCTTGATTAACTCTTGAGGGTAGACTTATAGGTCTTATTTTATGTAAAATGAGGTGCTTAACCCACTGGTAAAAACCGCGATGTCCTATCTTTTACCGTTTAGGAGATCGAGTAAAATGGAGAATAATAGATATTTGATAATGTGATATATATACATTTTATTCGTTTGTACCTTTATCAACTCTTGAGAGTAGACTTATAAGACTTATTTTATGTAAAATGAGGTGCTAAATCTACTGGTGAAAACCGCGATGTCCTATCTTTAACCGTTTAGGAGATCGAGTAAAATGGAGAATAATAGATATTTGATAATGTGATATATATACATTTTATTCGTTTGTACCCTTATCAACTCTTGAGAGGAGACTTATAGGACTTATTTTATTTAAAATGAGGTGCTAAATCCACTGGTGAAAACCGCGATGTCCTATCTTTAACCGTTTAGGAGATCGAGTAAAATGGAGAATAATAGATAATTGATAATGTGGTATATAAACATTTTATTCGTTTGTACCTTTATCAACTCTTAAGAGTAGACTTATAAAACTTATTTTATGTAAAATGAGGTGCTAAATCCACTGGTGAAAACCGCGATGTCCTATCTTGAACCGTTTAGGAGATCGAGTAAAATGGAGAAAAATAGATATTTGAAAATTTGATATACAAAAATTTTATTCGTTTGTACCTTTATCAACCCTTAAGAGTAGACTTATAGGACCCATTTTATGTTAAATGATGTGCTAAATCCACTGGTGAAAACCGCGATGTCCTATCTTGAAACGTTTAGGAGATCGAGTAAAATGGACAAAAATAGATATTTGAAAATGTGGTATATAAACATTTTATTCGTTTTTACCTTTATCAACTCTTGAGAGTAGACTTATAGGACTTATTTTTATGTAAAATGGGGTGCTTAATCCACTGATGAAAACCGCGATGTCCTATCTTTTACCGCTTAGGAGATCGAGTAAAATGGAAAATAATAGATATTTGAAAATGTGATATATAAACATTTTATTCGTATGTACCTTGATCAACTCTTGAGGGTAGACTTAT
Organism: Silvanus unidentatus; assembly: GCA_963930825.1. Taxonomy (NCBI): domain Eukaryota; kingdom Metazoa; phylum Arthropoda; class Insecta; order Coleoptera; family Silvanidae; genus Silvanus; species Silvanus unidentatus. Next base: position 20,201,291 of record OZ005757.1, read on the forward strand.
AGCACCTATTTTATGTAAAATGAGGTGTTAAATCCACTGGTGAAAACCGCCATGTCCTATCTTTAACTGTTTAGGAGATCGAGTAAAATGGAGAATAATAGATATTTGATAATGTGGTATATAAACATTTTATTCGTTTGTACCCTTATCAACTCTTGAGAGGAGACTTATAGGACTTATTTTAATTAAAATGAGGTGCTAAATCCACTGGTGAAAACCGCGATGTGACATCTTTAACCGTTTAGGAGATCGAGTAAAATGGAGAATAATAGATATTTGAAAATGTGATATATAAACATTTTATTCGTTTTTACCTTTATCAACCCTTGAGAGTAGACTTATAGGACCTATTTTATGTAAAATGAAGTTCTAAATTCACTAGTGAAAACCGCGATGTCCTATCTTTAACCGTTTTGGAGATCGAGTATAATGGAGAATAATAGATATTTGAAAATGTGATATATTAACATTTTATTCGTTTGTACCTTGATCAACTCATGAGGGTAGACTTATAGGACCTATTTTATGTAAAATGAGGTGCTAAATCCACTGGTGAAAACCGCGATGTGATATCTTTAACCGTTTAGGAGATCGAGTAAAATGGAGAATAATAGATATTGGAAAATGTGATATATAAACATTTTATTCGTTTTTACCTTTATCAACTCTTGAGAGTAGACTTATAGGAGTTAATTTATGTAAAATGAGGTGCTAAATCCACTGGTGAAAACCGCGATGTCCTATCTTTAACCGTTTAGGAGATCGAGTAAAATGAAGATTAATAGATATTTGAAAATGTGAAATATAAACATTTTATTCGTTTGTACCTTTATCAACTCTTGAGAGTAGACTTATAGGAGTTATTTTATGTAAAATGAGGTGCTAAATCCACTGGTGAAAACCGCGATGTCCTATCTTTTACCGTTTAGGAGATCGAGTAAAATGGAGAAAAATAGATATTTGAAAATGTGAAATATAAACATTTTATTCGTTTGTACCTTTATCATCTCTTGAGAGTAGACTTATAAGACTTATTTTATGTAAAATAAGGTGCTAAATCCACTGGTGAAAACCGCGATGTCCTATCTTTAACCGTTTAGGAGATCGAGTAAAATGGATAATAATAGATATTTGAAAATGTGATATATAAAAATTTTATTCGTTTGTACCTTTATCAACTCTTAAGAGTAGACTTATAGGACTTATTTTATGTAAAATGAAGTGCTAAATCCACTGGTGAAAACCGCGATGTCCTATCTTTAACCGTTTAAAAGATCGAGTAAAATTGATAATAACAGATATTTGAAAACGTGATATATAAACATTTTATTCGTTTGTACTTTTATCAACTCTTGATAGTGGACTTATAGGACTTATTTTATGTAAAATAAGGTGCTAAATCCACTGGTAAAAACCGCGATGTCCTATCATGAACCGTTTAGGAGATCGAGTAAAATGGAGAAAAATAGATATTTGAAAATGTGATATATAAACATTTTATTCGTTTTTACCTTTATTAACTCTTGAGAGTAGACTTATAGGACCTATTTTATGTAAAATAAGGTGCTAAATCCACTGGTGAAAACCGCGATGTCCTATCTTTAACCGTTTAGGAGATCGAGTAAAATGGAGAATAATAGATATTTGAAAATGTGATATATTAACATTTTATTCGATTGTACCTTTATCAACTCTTGAGAGTAGACTTATAGGACTTATTTTATGTAAAATGAGGTTCTAAATCCACTGGTGAAAACCGCAATGTCCTATCTTTAACCGTTTAGGAGATCGAGTAAAATGGAGAACAGTAGATATTTGAAAATGTGATATATAAACTTTATATTCGTTTGTACCTTTATCAACTCTTGAGGGTTGACTTATAGAACCTATTTTATGTAAAATGAGGTGCTAAATCCACTGGTGAAAACCGCGATGTCCTATCTTTAACCGTTTAGGAGATCGAGTAAAATGGAGAATAATAGAAATTCGAAAATGTGACATATAAACATTTTATTCGTTTTTACCTTTATCAACTCTTGAGAGTAGACTTATAGGACTTATTTTATGTAAAATGGGGTGCTAAATCCACTGGTGAAAACCGCGATGTCGTATCTCTAACCGTTTAGGAGATCGAGTAAAATGGAAAATAATAGATATGTGAAAATGTCATATATAAACATTTTATTCGTTTGTACCTTGATCAACTCTTGAGGGTAGACTTATAGAACACATTTTTTGTGTAAAATGAGGTGCTAAATCTACTGGTGAAAACCGCGATGTCCTATCTTTAACCGTTTATTAGATCGAGTAAAATGGAGAATAAAAGAAATTTGAAAATGTGACATATAAACATTTTATTCGTTTTTACCTTTATCAACTCTTGAGAGTACACTTATAGGACCTATTTTATGTAAAATGAGGTGCTAAATCCACTGGTGAAAACCGCGATGTCCTATCTTTAACCGTTTAGGAGATCGAGTAAAATGGATAATAATAGATATTTGAAAATGTGATATATAAACATTTTATTCGTTTGTACCTTTATCAACTCTTGAGAGTAGACTTATAGGAGTTAATTTATGTAAAATGAGGTGCTTAATCCACTGGTGAAAACCGCGATGTCCTATCTTTAACCGTTTAGGAGATCGAGTAAAATGAAGATTAATAGATATTTGAAAATGTGATATTTAAACATTTTATTCGTTTGTACCTTGATTAACTCTTGAGGGTAGACTTATTGGTCTTATTTTATGTAAAATGAGGTGGTAAATCCACTGGTGAAAACCGCGATGTCCTATCTTTAACCGTTTAAGAGATCGAGTAAAATTGATAATAACAGATATTTGAAAATGTGATATATAAACATTTTATTCGTTTGTACCTTTATCAACTCTTGAGAGTAGACTTATAGGAGTTATTTTATGTAAAATGAGGTGCTAAATCCACTGGTGAAAACCGCGATGTCCTATCTTTAACCGTTTAGGAGACCGAGTAAAATGGAGAATAATAGATATTTGATAATGTGATGTATAAACATTTTATTCGTTTGTACCTTTATCAACTCTTGAGAGTAGACTTATAGGAGTTATTTTATGTAAAATGAGGTGCTAAATCCACTGGTGAAAACCGCGATGTCCTATCTTTTACCGTTTAGGAGATCGAGTAAAATGGAGAAAAATAGATATTTGAAAATGTGAAATATAAACATTTTATTCGTTTGTACCTTTATCATCTCTTGAGAGTAGACTTATAAGACTTATTTTATGTAAAATAAGGTGCTAAATCCACTGGTGAAAACCGCGATGTCCTATCTTTAACCGTTTAGGAGATCGAGTAAAATGGATAATAATAGATATTTGAAAATGTGATATATAAAAATTTTATTCGTTTGTACCTTTATCAACTCTTAAGAGTAGACTTATAGGACTTATTTTATGTAAAATGAAGTGCTAAATCCTCTGGTGAAAACCGCGATGTCCTATCTTTAACCGTTTAAGAGATCGAGTAAAATTGATAATAACAGATATTTGAAAACGTGATATATAAACATTTTATTCGTTTGTACTTTTATCAACTCTTGATAGTGGACTTATAGGACTTATTTTATGTAAAATAAGGTGCTAAATCCACTGGTAAAAACCGCGATGTCCTATCATGAACCGTTTAGGAGATCGAGTAAAATGGAGAAAAATAGATATTTGAAAATGTGATATATAAACATTTTATTCGTTTTTACCTTTATTAACTCTTGAGAGTAGACTTATAGGACCTATTTTATGTAAAATAAGGTGCTAAATCCACTGGTGAAAACCGCGATGTCCTATCTTTAACCGTTTAGGAGATCGAGTAAAATGGAGAATAATAGATATTTGAAAATGTGATATATTAACATTTTATTCGATTGTACCTTTATCAACTCTTGAGAGTAGACTTATAGGACTTATTTTATGTAAAATGAGGTTCTAAATCCACTGGTGAAAACCGCAATGTCCTATCTTTAACCGTTTAGGAGATCGAGTAAAATGGAGAACAGTAGATATTTGAAAATGTGATATATAAACTTTATATTCGTTTGTACCTTTATCAACTCTTGAGGGTTGACTTATAGAACCTATTTTATGTAAAATGAGGTGCTAAATCCACTGGTGAAAACCGCGATGTCCTATCTTTAACCGTTTAGGAGATCGAGTAAAATGGAGAATAATAGAAATTCGAAAATGTGACATATAAACATTTTATTCGTTTTTACCTTTATCAACTCTTGAGAGTAGACTTATAGGACTTATTTTATGTAAAATGGGGTGCTAAATCCACTGGTGAAAACCGCGATGTCCTATCTCTAACCGTTTAGGAGATCGAGTAAAATGGAAAATAATAGATATGTGAAAATGTCATATATAAACATTTTATTCGTTTGTACCTTGATCAACTCTTGAGGGTAGACTTATAGAACATATTTTTTGTGTAAAATGAGGTGCTAAATCTACTGGTGAAAACCGCGATGTCCTATCTTTAACCGTTTATTAGATCGAGTAAAATGGAGAATAATAGAAATTTGAAAATGTGACATATAAACATTTTATTCGTTTTTACCTTTATCAACTCTTGAGAGTAGACTTATAGGACCTAATTTATGTAAAATGAGGTGCTAAATCCACTGGTGAAAACCGCGATGCGATATCTTTAACCGTTTATTAGATCGAGTAAAATGGAGAATAATAGATATTTGATAATGTGATATATAAACATTTTATTCGTTTATACCTTTATCAACTCTTGAGAGTAGACTTATAGGACCTATTTTATGTAAAATGAGGTGCTAAATCCACTGGTGAAAACCGCGATGTGATATCTTTAACCGTTTAGGAGATCGAGTAAAATGGAGATTAATAGAAATTTGAAAATGTAATATATAAACCTTTTATTCGTTTTTACCTTTATCAACTCTTGAGAGTAGACTTATAGGACTTATTTTATGTAAAATGGGGTGCTTAATCCACTGATGAAAACCGCGATGTCCTATCTTTTACCGTTTAGGAGATCGAGTAAAATGGAAAATAATAGATATTTGATAATGTGATATATAAACATTTTATTCGTTTATACCTTTATCAACTCTTGAGAGTAGACTTATAGGACCTATTTTATGTAAAATGAGGTGCTAAATCCACTGGTGAAAACCGCGATGTGATATCTCTAACCGTTTAGGAGATCGAGTAAAATGGAGAATAATAGAAATTCGAAAATGTGACATATAAACATTTTATTCGTTTTTACCTTTATCAACTCTTGAGAGTAGACTTATAGGACTTATTTTATGTAAAATGGGGTGCTAAATCCACTGGTGAAAACCGCGATGTCCTATCTCTAACCGTTTAGGAGATCGAGTAAAATAGAGAACAGTAGATATTTGAAAATGTGATATATAAACATTATATTCGTTTGTACCTTTATCAACTTTTGAGGGTTGACTTATAGAACCTATTTTATGTAAAATGAGGTGCTAAATCCACTGGTGAAAACCGCGATGTGATATCTCTAACCGTTTAGGAGATCGAGTAAAATGGAGAATAATAGATATTTGAAAATGTGATATATAAACATTTTATTCGTTTGTACCTTTATCAACCCTTGAGAGTAGACTTATAGGACATATTTTATGTAAAATGAGGTGCTAAATCCACTGGTGAAAACCGCGATGTCCTATCTTTCACCGTTTAGGAGATTGAGTAAAATGGAGAATAATAGATATTTGAAAATGTGATATATTAACATTTTATCCGTTTGTACCTTTATCAACTCTTAAGAGTAGACTTATATGACATATTTTATGTTAAATAAGGTGCTAAATCCACTGGTGAAAACCGCGATGTCCTATCTTTAACCGTTTAGGAAATCGAGTAAAATGGAGAATAATAGATATTTGAAAATGTGATATACAAACATTTTATTCGTTTGTACCTTTATCAACATTTGAGAGTAGACTTATAGGACCTATTTTATGTAAAATGAGGTGCTAAATCCACTGGTGAAATCCGCGATGTTCTATCTTTAACCGTTTAGGATATCGAGTAAAATGGAGAATAATAGATATATGAAAATGTGATATATAAACATTTTATTCGTTTTTACCTTTATCAACTCTTGAGAGTAGACTTATAGGACTAATTTTATGTAAAATGGGTTGCTTAATCCACTGATGAAAACCGCGATGTCCTATCTTTTACCGTTTAGGAGATCGAGTAGAATGGAGAATAATAGAAATTTGAAAATGTGATATATAAACATTTTATTCGTTTTTACCTTTATCAACTCTTGAGAGTTGACTTATAGGACCTATTTTATGTAAAATGAGGTACTAAATCCACTGGTGAAACCGCGATGTGATATCTTTAACCGTATAGGAGATCGAGTAAAATGGAGAATAATAGATATTTGAAAATGTAATATATAAACATTTTATTCGTTTTTACCTTTATCAACTCTTGAGAGTAGACTTATAGGTCTTATTTTATGTAAAATGAGGTGCTAAATCCACTGGTTAAAACCGCGATGTGATATCTTTAACCGTTTAGGAGATCGAGTAAAATGGAGAATAATAGATATTTGAAAATGTGATATATAAACATTTTATTCGTTTGTACCTTAATCAACTCTTGAGAGTAGACTTATAGGTCTTATTTTATGTAAAATGAGGTGCTAAATCCACTGGTGAAAACCGCGATGTCCTATCTTTAACCGTTTAGGAGAGCGAGTAAAATGGAGAATAATGAATATTTGAAAATGTGATATATAAACATTTTATTCGTTTTTACCTTTATCAACCCTTGAGAGTAGACTTATAGGACCTATTTTATGTAAAATGAAGTTCTAAATCCACTGGTGAAAACCGCGATGTCCAATCTTTAACCGTTTAGGAGATGGAGTAAATTGGAGAATAATAGATATTTGAAAATGTGATATATAAACATTTTATTTGTTTGTACCTTTATCAACTCTTGAGAGTAGACTTATAGGACTTATTTTATGTAAAATGAGGTGCTAAATCCACTGGTGATATCCGCGATGTCCTATCTTTAACCGTTTAGGAGATCGAGTAAAATGGAGAATAATAGATATTTGAAAATGTGATATTTAAACATTTTATTCGTTTGTACCTTGATTAACTCTTGAGGGTAGACTTATTGGTCTTATTTTATGTAAAATGAGGTGATAAATCCACTGGTAAAAACCGCGATGTCCTATCTTTAACCGTTTAGGAGATCAAGTAAAATTGAGAATAATAGATATTTGAAAATGTAATATATAAAAATTTTATTCGTTTGTACCTTTATCAACTGTTGAGAGTAGACTTATAGGACTTATTTTATGTAAAATGAGGTGCTAAATCCACTGGTAAAAACCGGGATGTCCTATCTTTAACCGTATAGGAGATCGAGTAAAATGGAGAATAATAGATATTTGATAATGTGATATATATACATTTTATTCGTATGTACCTTGATCAACTCTTGAGGGTAGACTTATTGGTCTTATTTTATGTAAAATGAGGTGCTAAATCCACTGGTAAAAACCGCGATGTCCAATCTTTAACCGTTTAGGAGATCAAGTAAAATTGAGAATAATAGATATTTGAAAATGTAATATATAAAAATTTTATTCGTTTGTACCTTTATCAACTGTTGAGAGTAGACTTATAGGACCTATTTTATGTAAAATGAGGTTCTAAATCCACTGGTGAAAACCGCGATGTCCTATCTTTAACCGTTTAGGAGATCGAGTAAAATGGAGAATAATAGAAATTTGATAATGTGATATATAAACATTTTATTCGTTTTTACCTTTATCAACTCTTAAGAGTAGACTTATAGGACTTATTTTATGTAATATGAGGTGCTAAATCCACTGGTGAAAACCGCGATGTCCTATTTTTAACCGTTTAGGAGATTGAGTAAAATGGAGAGTAATAGATATTTGAAAATGTGATATATAAACATTTTATTGTTTGTACCTTTATCAACTCTTAAGAGTAGACATATAGGACTTATTTTATGTAAAATGAAGTGCTAAATCCACTGGTGAAAACCGCGATGTCCTATTTTTAACCGTTTAGGAGATTGAGTAAAATGGAGAATAATAGATATTTGAAAATGTGATATATAAACATTTTATTGTTTGTACCTTTATCAACTCTTAAGAGTAGACATATAGGACTTATTTTATGTAAAATGAGGTGCTAAATCCACTGGTGAAAACCGCGATGTGATATCTTTAACCGTTTAGGAGATCGAGTAAAATGGAGAATAATAGAAATTTGAAAATGTGACATATAAACATTTTATTCGTTTTTACCTTTATCAACTCTTAAGAGTAGACTTATAGGACTTATTTTATGTAAAATGAGGTGCTAAATCCACTGGTGAAAACCGCGATGTGATATCTTTAACCGTTTAGGAGATCGAGTAAAATGGAGAATAATAGATATTTGAAAATGTATATATAAACATTTTATTCGTTTTTACCTTTATCAACTCTTGAGGGTAGACTTATAGGACCTATTTTATGTAAAATGAGGTGCTAAATCCACTGGTGAAAACCGCGATGTCCTATCTTTAACCGTTTAGGAGATCGAGTAAAATGGATAATAATAGATATTTGAAAATGTAAATATAAACATTTTATTCGTTTTTACCTTTATCAACTCTTGAGGGTAGACTTATAGGACCTATTTTATGTAAAATGAGGTGCTAAATCCACTGGTGAAAACCGCGATGTGATATCTTTAACCGTATAGGAGATCGAGTAAAATGGAGAATAATAGATATTTGAAAATGTAATATATAAACATTTTATTCGTTTTTACCTTTATCAACTCTTGAGAGTAGACTTATAGGTCTTATTTTATGTAAAATGAGGTGCTAAATCCACTGGTTAAAACCGCGATGTGATATCTTTAACCGTTTAGGAGATCGAGTAAAATGGAGAATAATAGATATTTGAAAATGTGATATATAAACATTTTATTCGTTTGTACCTTAATCAACTCTTGAGAGTAGACTTATAGGTCTTATTTTATGTAAAATGAGGTGCTAAATCCACTGGTGAAAACCGCGATGTCCTATCTTTAACCGTTTAGGAGAGCGAGTAAAATGGAGAATAATGAATATTTGAAAATGTGATATATAAACATTTTATTCGTTTTTACCTTTATCAACCCTTGAGAGTAGACTTATAGGACCTATTTTATGTAAAATGAAGTTCTAAATCCACTGGTGAAAACCGCGATGTCCAATCTTTAACCGTTTAGGAGATGGAGTAAATTGGAGAATAATAGATATTTGAAAATGTGATATATAAACATTTTATTTGTTTGTACCTTTATCAACTCTTGAGAGTAGACTTATAGGACTTATTTTATGTAAAATGAGGTGCTAAATCCACTGGTGATAACCGCGATGTCCTATCTTTAACCGTTTAGGAGATCGAGTAAAATGGAGAATAATAGATATTTGAAAATGTGATATTTAAACATTTTATTCGTTTGTACCTTGATTAACTCTTGAGGGTAGACTTATTGGTCTTATTTTATGTAAAATGAGGTGATAAATCCACTGGTAAAAACCGCGATGTCCTATCTTTAACCGTTTAGGAGATCAAGTAAAATTGAGAATAATAGATATTTGAAAATGTAATATATAAAAATTTTATTCGTTTGTACCTTTATCAACTGTTGAGAGTAGACTTATAGGACTTATTTTATGTAAAATGAGGTGCTAAATCCACTGGTAAAAACCGGGATGTCCTATCTTTAACCGTATAGGAGATCGAGTAAAATGGAGAATAATAGATATTTGATAATGTGATATATATACATTTTATTCGTATGTACCTTGATCAACTCTTGAGGGTAGACTTATTGGTCTTATTTTATGTAAAATGAGGTGCTAAATCCACTGGTAAAAACCGCGATGTCCTATCTTTAACCGTTTAGGAGATCAAGTAAAATTGAGAATAATAGATATTTGAAAATGTAATATATAAAAATTTTATTCGTTTGTACCTTTATCAACTGTTGAGAGTAGACTTATAGGACCTATTTTATGTAAAATGAGGTTCTAAATCCACTGGTGAAAACCGCGATGTCCTATCTTTAACCGTTTAGGAGATCGAGTAAAATGGAGAATAATAGAAATTTGATAATGTGATATATAAACATTTTATTCGTTTTTACCTTTATCAACTCTTAAGAGTAGACTTATAGGACTTATTTTATGTAATATGAGGTGCTAAATCCACTGGTGAAAACCGCGATGTCCTATTTTTAACCGTTTAGGAGATTGAGTAAAATGGAGAGTAATAGATATTTGAAAATGTGATATATAAACATTTTATTGTTTGTACCTTTATCAACTCTTAAGAGTAGACATATAGGACTTATTTTATGTAAAATGAAGTGCTAAATCCACTGGTGAAAACCGCGATGTCCTATTTTTAACCGTTTAGGAGATTGAGTAAAATGGAGAATAATAGATATTTGAAAATGTGATATATAAACATTTTATTGTTTGTACCTTTATCAACTCTTAAGAGTAGACATATAGGACTTATTTTATGTAAAATGAGGTGCTAAATCCACTGGTGAAAACCGCGATGTGATATCTTTAACCGTTTAGGAGATCGAGTAAAATGGAGAATAATAGAAATTTGAAAATGTGACATATAAACATTTTATTCGTTTTTACCTTTATCAACTCTTAAGAGTAGACTTATAGGACTTATTTTATGTAAAATGAGGTGCTAAATCCACTGGTGAAAACCGCGATGTGATATCTTTAACCGTTTAGGAGATCGAGTAAAATGGAGAATAATAGATATTTGAAAATGTATATATAAACATTTTATTCGTTTTTACCTTTATCAACTCTTGAGGGTAGACTTATAGGACCTATTTTATGTAAAATGAGGTGCTAAATCCACTGGTGAAAACCGCGATGTCCTATCTTTAACCGTTTAGGAGATCGAGTAAAATGGATAATAATAGATATTTGAAAATGTATATATAAACATTTTATTCGTTTTTACCTTTATCAACTCTTGAGGGTAGACTTATAGGACCTATTTTATGTAAAATGAGGTGCTAAATCCACTGGTGAAAACCGCGATGTCCTATCTTTAACCGTTTAGGAGATCGAGTAAAATGGAGAATAATAGAAATTTGAAAATGTGACATATAAACATTTTATTCGTTTTTACCTTTATCAACTCTTGAGAGTAGACTTAAAGGAACTACTTTATGTAAAATGAGGTGCTAAATCCACTGGTGAAAACCGCGATGTGATATCTTTAACCGTTTAGGAGATCGAGTAAAATGGAGAATAGATATTTGAAAATGTGATATATAAACATTTTATTCGTTTGTACCTTTATCAACTCTTAAGAGTAGACTTATAGGACTTATTTTATGTAAGATGAGGTGCTAAATCCACTGGTGAAAACCGCGATGTCCTATTTTTAACCGTTTAGGAGATTGAGTAAAATGGAGAATAATTGATATTTGAAAATGTGATATATAAACATTTTATTGTTTGTACCTTTATCAACTCTTAAGAGTACACTTATAGGACTTATTTTATGTAAAATGAGGTGCTAAATGCACTGGTGAAAGCCGCGATGTCCTATCTTGAACCGTTTAGGAGATCGCGTAAAATGGAAAATAATAGATATTTGAAAATGTATATATAAACATTTTATTCGTTTGTACCTTTATCATCATTTGAGAGTAGACTTATAGAACCTATTTTATGTAAAATGAGGTGCTAAATCCACAGGTGAAAACCGCGATGTCCTATCTTGAACCGTTTAGGAGATCGAGTAAAATGAAGAATAATAGATATTTGAAAATGTGATATATAAACATTTTATTCGTTTGTACCTTTATCAACTCTTGAGAATAGACTTATAGGACCTATTTTATGTAAAATGAGGTGCTTAATCCACAGGTGAAAACCGCGATGTCCTATCTTGAACCGTTTAGGAGATCGAGTAAAATGAAGAATAATAGATATTTGAAAATGTGATATATAAACATTTTATTCGTTTGTACCTTTATCAACTCTTAAGGGTAGACCTATAGGACTTATTTTATGTAAAATGAGGTGCTAAATCCACTGGTGAAAACCGCGATGTCCTATTTTTAACCGTTTAGGAGATTGAGTAAAATGGAGAATAATAGATATTTGAAAATGTGATATATAAACATTTTATTCGTTTGTACCTTTATCAACTCTTGAGAGTAGACTTATAGGACCTATTTAATGTAAAATGAGGTGCTAAATCCACTGGTGAAAACCGCGATGTCTTATCTTGAACCGTTTAGGAGATTGCGTAAAATGGAAAATAATAGATATTTGAAAATGTATATATAAACATTTTATTCGTTTTTACCTTTATCAACTCTTGAGGGTAGACTTATAGGACCTATTTTATGTAAAATGAGGTGCTAAATCCACTGGTGAAAACCGCGATGTCCTATCTTTAACCGTTTAGGAGATCGAGTAAAATGGAGAATAATAGAAATTTGAAAATGTGACATATAAACATTTTATTCGTTTTTACCTTTATCAACTCTTGAGAGTAGACTTAAAGGAACTATTTTATGTAAAATGAGGTGCTAAATCCACTGGTGAAAACCGCGATGTCCTATCTTGAACCGTTTAGGAGATCGCGTAAAATGGAAAATAATAGATATTTGAAAATGTATATATAAACATTTTATTCGTTTTTACCTTTATCAACTCTTGAGGGTAGACTTATAGGACCTATTTTATGTAAAATGAGGTGCTAAATCCACTGGTGAAAACCGCGATGTCCTATCTTTAACCGTTTAGGAGATCGAGTAAAATGGAGAATAATAGAAATTTGAAAATGTGACATATAAACATTTTATTCGTTTTTACCTTTATCAACTCTTGAGAGTAGACTTATAGGACCTATTATATGTAAAATGAGGTGCTTAATCCACTGGTGAAAACCGCGATGTGATATCTTTAACCGTTTAGGAGATCGAGTAAAATGGAGAATAATAGATATTTGAAAATGTGATATATAAACATTTTATTCGTTTGTACCTTTATCAACTCTTGAGAGTAGACTTATAGGACCTATTTTATGTAAAATGAGGTGCTAAATCCACTGGTGAAAACCGCGATGTCCTATCTTGAACCGTTTAGGAGATCGCGTAAGATGGAGAAAAATAGATATTTGAAAATGTGATATATAAACATTTTATTCGTTTTTACCTTTATCAACTCTTGAGAGTAGACTTATGGGACCTATTTTATGTAAAATGAGGTGCTAAATCCACTGGTGAAAACCGCGATGTCTTATTTTTAACCGTTTAGGAGATTGAGTAAAATGGAGAATAATAGATATTTGAAAATGTGATATATAATCATTTTATTGTTTGTACCTTTATCAACTCTTAAGAGTAGACTTATAGGACTTATTTTATGTAAAATGAGGTGCTAAATCCACTGGTGAAAACCGCGATGTCCTATTTTTAACCGTTTAGGAGATTAAGTAAAATGGAGAATAATAGATATTTGAAAATGTGATATATAAACATTTTATTCGTTTGTACCTTTATCAACTCTTAAGTGTTGACTTATAGGACTTATTTTATGTAAAATGGGGTGCTTAATCCACTGATGAAAACCGCGATGTCCTATCTTTATCCGTTTAGGAGATCGAGTAAATTGGAGAATAATAGATATTTGAAAATGTGATATATAAACATTTTATTCGTTTGTACCTTTATCAACTCTTAAGAGTAGACTTATAGAACATATTTTATGTAAAATGAGGTGCTAAATCCACTGGTGAAATCCGCGATGTCCTATCTTGAACCGTTTAGGAGATCGAGTAAAATGGAGAAAAATAGATATTTGAAAATGTGATATATAAACATTTTATTCGTTTGTACCTTTATCAACTCTTGAGAGTAGACTTATAGAACCTATTTAATGTAAAATGAGGTGCTAAATCCACTGGTGAAAACCGCGATGTCCTATCTTGAACCGTTTAGGAGATCGCGTAAAATGGAAAATAATAGATATTTGAAAATGTATATATAAACATTTTATTCGTTTGTACCTTTATCATCATTTGAGAGTAGACTTATAGGACCTATTTTATGTAAAATGAGGTGCTAAATCCACTGGTGAAAACCGCGATGTCCTATTTTTAACCGTTTAGGAGATTGAGTAAAATGGAGAATAATAGATATTTGAAAATGTGATATATAAACATTTTATTCGTTTGTACCTTTATCAACTCTTGAGAGTAGACTTATAGGACCTATTTAATGTAAAATGAGGTGCTAAATCCACTGGTGAAAACCGCGATGTCCTATCTTGAACCGTTTAGGAGATCGCGTAAAATGGAAAATAATAGATATTTGAAAATGTATATATAAACATTTTATTCGTTTTTACCTTTATCAACTCTTGAGGGTAGACTTATAGGACCTATTTTATGTAAAATGAGGTGCTAAATCCACTGGTGAAAACCGCGATGTCCTATCTTTAACCGTTTAGGAGATCGAGTAAAATGGAGAATAATAGAAATTTGAAAATGTGACATATAAACATTTTATTCGTTTTTACCTTTATCAACTCTTGAGAGTAGACTTAAAGGAACTATTTTATGTAAAATGAGGTGCTAAATCCACTGGTGAAAACCGCGATGTCCTATCTTGAACCGTTTAGGAGATCGCGTAAAATGGAAAATAATAGATATTTGAAAATGTATATATAAACATTTTATTCGTTTTTACCTTTATCAACTCTTGAGGGTAGACTTATAGGACCTATTTTATGTAAAATGAGGTGCTAAATCCACTGGTGAAAACTGCGATGTCCTATCTTGAACCGTTTAGGAGATCGCGTAAAATGGAAAATAATAGATATTTGAAAATGTGATATATAAACATTTTATTCGTTTGTACCTTTATCAACTCTTAAGAGTAGACTTATAGGACTTATTTTATGTAAAATGAGGTGCTAAATCCACTGGTGAAAACCGCGATGTCCTATTTTTAACCGTTTAGGAGATTGAGTAAAATGGAGAATAATAGATATTTGAAAATGTGATATATAAACATTTTATTGTTTGTACCTTTATCAACTCTTAAGAGTAGACTTATAGGACTTATTTTATGTAAAATGAGGTGCTAAATCCACTGGTGAAAACCGCGATATCCTATCTTGAACCGTTTAGGAGATCGCGTAAGATGGAGAAAAATAGATATTTGAAAATGTGATATATAAACATTTTATTCGATTTTACCTTTATCAACTCTTGAGAGTAGACTTATGGGACCTATTTTATGTAAAATGAGGTGCCAAATCCACTGGTGAAAACCTCGATGTCCTATCTTTATCCTTTTAGGAGATCGAGTAAAATGGAGAATAATAGATATTTGAAAATGTGATATATAAACATTTTATTCGTTTGTACTTTTATCAACTCTTAAGAGTAGACTTATAGGACTTATTTTATGTGAAATGAGGTGCTAAATCCACTGGTGAAAACCGCGATGTCCTATTTTTAACCGTTTAGGAGATTGAGTAAAATGGAGAATAATAGATATTTGAAAATGTGATATATAAACATTTTATTGTTTGTACCTTTATCAACTCTTAAGAGTAGACTTATATTACTTATTTTATGTAAAATGAGGTGCTAAATCCACTGGTGAAAACCGCGATGTCCTATTTTTAACCGTTTAGGAAATTGAGTAAAATGGAGAATAATAGATATTTGAAAATGTGATATATAAACATTTTATTGTTTGTACCTTTATCAACTCTTAAGAGTAGACTTATAGGACTTATTTTATGTAAAATGAGGTGCTAAATCCACTGGTGAAATCCGCTATGTCCTATCTTGAACCGTTTAGGAGATCGAGTAAAATGGAGAAAAATAGATATTTGAAAATGTGATATATAAACATTTTATTCGTTTGTACCTTTATCAACTCTTGAGAGTAGACTTATAGGACTTATTTTATGTAAAATAAGGTGCTTAATCCACTGGTGAAAACCGCGATGTCCTATCTTGAACCGTTTAGAAGATCGAGTAAAATGGAGAAAAATAGATATTTGAAAATGTGATATATAAACATTTTATTCGTTTGTACCTTTATCAACTCTTGAGAGTAGACTTATAGGACTAATTTTATGTAAAATAAGGTGCTAAATCCACTGGTGAAATCCGCGATGTCCTATCTTGAACCGTTTAGAAGATCGAGTAAAATGGAGAAAAATAGATATTTGAAAATGTGTAATATAAACATTTTATTCGTTTGTACCTTTATCAACTCTTGAGAGTAGACTTATAGGACTTATTTTATGTAAAATAAGGTGCTAAATCCACTGGTGAAAACCGCGATGTCCTATCTTTAACCGTTTAGGAGATTGAGTAAAATGGAAAATAATAGATATTTAAAAATATGATATATAAACATTTTATTCAGTTGTCAAAGAATGACGGCTGTCAAAAATGTCAGCTGTCAAAAAATGACGGATGTCAAAATTGACAGATGTCAAAAAATGACAGATGTCAAAAATAACAAATGTCAAGAATGACAGATGTCAAGAATGACAGATGTCAAGAGTGACAGATGTCAAGAGTGACAGATGTCAAGAATAACAGATGTCAAAAAATGACAAATGTCAAGATTAACAACAGTCAAAAAATGACAGATGTCAAAAATGACAGCTGTCAAAAAATCATAGATGTCAAGAATGACATATGTCTAAAAATGACAGTTGTTATATAACTAATTTTATATAAAATGGTATGCTAAATTGACTGATAACCGCGATGTCCTATCTTTAACCTTTTAGGAGATCGAGTAAAATGGAGAAGAGATATTTGAAAATGTGATATATAAACACTTTATTCGTTTGTACCTTTATCAACTCTTGAGAGTAGACTTATAGAACTTATTTTATGTAAAATGAGGTGCTAAATCCACTGGTGAAATCCGCGATGTCCTATCTTTAACCGTTTAGGAGATCGAGTAAAATGGAGAATAATAGATATTTGAAAATGTGATATATAAACATTTTATTCGTTTTTACCTTTATCAACTCTTGAGAGTAGACTTATAGGACTTATTTTATGTAAAATGACGTGCTTAATCCACTGATGAAATCCGCGATGTCCTATCTTTAACCGTTTAGGAGATCGAGTAAAATGGAGAATAATAGATATTTGAAAATGTGATATATAAACATTTTATTCGTTTTTACCTTTATCAACTCTTGAGAGTAGACTTATAGGACTTATTTTATGTAAAATGACGTGCTTAATCCACTGATGAAAACCGCGATGTCCTATCTTTTACCGTTTAGGTGATCGAGTAAAATGGAGAATAATAGATATTTGAAAATGTGATATATTAACATTTTATTCGTTTGTACCTTGATCAACTCTTGAGAGTAGAATTATAGGACCTATTTTATGTAAAATGAGGTGCTAAATCCACAGGTGAAAACCGCGATGTCCTATCTTGAACCGTTTAGGAGATCGAGTAAAATGGAGAATAATAGATATTTGTAAATGTGATATATAAACATTTTATTCGTTTTTATCTATATCAACTCTTGAGAGTAGACTTATAGGACCTATTTTATGTAAAATGAGGTGCTAAATCCACTGGTGAAAACCGCGATGTAATATCTTTAACCGTTTAGGAGATCGAGTAAAATGGAGAATAAAAGATATTTGTAAATGTGATATATAAACATTTTATTTGTTTTTACCTTTATCAACTCTTGAGACTAGACTTATGGGACCTATTTTATGTAAAATGAGGTGCTAAATCCACTGGTGAAAACCGCGATGTGATATCTTTAACCGTTTAGGAGATCGAGTAAAATGGAGAATAATAGATATTTGAAAATGTGATATATAAACATTTTATTCGTTTGTACCTTTATCAACTCTTAAGAGTAGACTTATAGGACTTATTTTATGTAAAATGAGGTGCTAAATCCACTGGTGAAAACCGCGATGTCCTATTTTTAACCGTTTAGGAGATTGAGTAAAATGGAGAATAATAGATATTTGAAAATGTGATACATAAACATTTTATTGTTTGTACCTTTATCAACTCTTAAGAGTAGACTTATAGGACTTATTTTATGTAAAATGAGGTGCTAAATCCACTGGTGAAATCCGCTATGTCCTATCTTGAACCGTTTAGGAGATCGAGTAAAATGGAGAAAAATAGATATTTGAAAATGTGATATATAAACATTTTATTCGTTTGTACCTTTATCAACTCTTGAGAGTAGACTTATAGGACTTATTTTATGTAAAATAAGGTGCTAAATCCACTGGTGAAATCCGCGATGTCCTATCTTGAACCGTTTAGAAGATCGAGTAAAATGGAGAAAAATAGATATTTGAAAATGTGATATATAAACATTTTATTCGTTTGTACCTTTATCAACTCTTGAGAGTAGACTTATAGGACTTATTTTATGTAAAATAAGGTGCTTAATCCACTGGTGAAATCCGCGATGTCCTATCTTGAACCGTTTAGAAGATCGAGTAAAATGGAGAAAAATAGATATTTGAAAATGTGATATATAAACATTTTATTCGTTTGTACCTTTATCAACACTTGAGAGTAGACTTATAGGACATATTTTATGTAAAATGAGGTGCTAAATCCACTGGTGAAAACCGCGATGTCCTATCTTTAACCGTTTAGGAGATTGAGTAAAATAGAGAATATTAGATATTTGAAAGTGTGATATATAAACATTTTATTCGTTTGTACCTTTATCAACACTTGAGAGTAGAATAGGACATATTTTATGTAAAATGAGGTGCTAAATCCACTGGTGAAAACCGCGATGTCCTATTTTAAACCGTTAAGCAGATCGAGTAAAATGGAGGAAAATAGATAATTGAAAATGTGATATATAAACATTTTATTCGTTTGTACCTTTATCAACTCTTAAGAGTAGACTTATAGGACTTATTTTATGTAAAATGAGGTGCTAAATCCACTGGTGAAAACCGTGATGTCCTATTTTTAACCGTTTAGCAGATCGAGTAAAATGGAGGATAATAGATATTTGAAAATGTGATATATAAACATTTTATTGGTTTTTACCTTTATCAACTCTTGAGAGTAGACTTATAGGAGTTATTTTATGTAAAATGAGGTGCCAAATCCTCTGGTGGAAACCGCGATGTCCTATCTTGAACCGTTTAGGAGATCGAGTAAAATGGAGAAAAATAGATATTTGAAAATGTGATATATAAACATTTTATTCGTTTTTACCTTTATCAACTCTTGAGAGTAGACTTATAGGACCTATTTTATGTAAAATGAGGTGCTAAATCCACTGGTGAAAACCTCGATGTCCTATCTGTAACCGTTTAGGAGATCGAGTAAAATGAAGAATAATAGATATTTGAAAATGTGATATATAAACATTTTATTCGTTTGTACCTTTATCAACATTTGAGATTAGACTTATAGGACCTATTTTATGTAAAATGAGGTGCTAAATCAACTGGTGAAAACCGCGATGTCCTATCTTAAACCGTTTAGGAGATCGAGTAAATTGGAGAAAAATAGATATTTGAAAATGTGATATATAAACATTTTATTCGTTTTTACCTTTATCAACTCTTGAGAGTAGACTTATAGGAGTTATTTTTTGTAAAATGAGGTGCTAAATCCTCTGGTGGAAACCGCGATGTCCTATCTATAACCGTTTAGGAGATCGAGTAAAATGGAGAATAATAGATATTTGAAAATGTGATATATAAACATTTTATTCGTTTGTACCTTTATCAACTCTGGAGAGACTTATAGGACTTATTTTGTGTAAAATAAGGTGCTAAATCCACTGGTGAAAACCGCGATGTGTTATCTTTAACCGTTTAGGAGATTGAGTAAAATAGAGAATATTAGATATTTGAAAGTGTGATATATAAACATTCTATTCGTTTGTACCTTTATCAACACTTGAGAGTAGACTTATAGGACTTATTTTGTATAAAATAAGGTGCTAAATTCACAGGTGAAATCCGCGATGTCCTATCTTTAACCGTTTAGGAGATCGAGTAAAATGGAGAATAATAGATATTTGAAAATGTGATATATAAACATTTTATTCGTTTGTACCTTTATTAACTCTTAAGAGTAGACTTATAGGACTTATTTTATGTAAAATGAGGTGCTAAATCCACTGGTGAAAACCGCGATGTCCTATTTTTAACCGTTTAGCAGATCGAGTAAAATGGAGGATAATAGATATTTGAAAATGTGATATATAAACATTTTATTCGTTTGTACCTTTATCAACTCTTGAGAGTAGACTTATACGACTTATTTTATGTAAAATGAGGTGCTCAATCCACTGGTTAAAACCGCGATGTCCTATCTTTAACCGTTTAGGAGATCGAGTAAAATGGAAAATAATAGATATTTGAAAATGTGATATATAATCATTTTATTTGTTTGTACCTTTATCAACTCTTGAGAGACTTATAGGACTTATTTTATGTAAAATAAGGTGCTAAATCCACTGGTGAAAACCGCGATGTCCTATCTTTAACCGTTTAGGAGATTGAGTAAAATAGAGTATATTAGATATTTGAAAGTGTGATATATAAACATTTTATTCGTTTGTACCTTTATCAACACTTGAGAGTAGACTTATAGGACATATTTTATGTAAAATGAGGTGCTAAATCCACTGGTGAAAACCGCGATGTGATATCTTTAACCGTTTAGGAGATCGAGTAAAATGGAGAATAATAGATATTTGAAAATGTGATATATAAACATTTTATTCGTTTTTACCTTTATCAACTCTTGAGAGTAGACTTATAGGACATATTTTATGTAAAATAAGGTGCTAAATCCACTGGTGAAATCCGCGATGTCCTATCTTGAACCGTTTAGGAGATCGAGTAAAATGGAGAATAATAGATGTTTGAAAATGTGATATATAAACATTTTATTTGTTTGTACCTTTATCAACTCTGGAGAGACTTATAGGACTTATTTTATGTAAAATAAGGTGCTAAATCCACTGGTGAAAACCGCGATGTCCTATCTTTAACCGTTTAGGAGATTGAGTAAAATAGAAAATATTAGAAATTTGAAAGTGTGATATATAAACATTTTATTCGTTTGTACCTTTATCAACACTTGAGAGTAGACTTATAGGACATATTTTATGTAAAATGAGGTGCTAAATCCACTGGTGAAAACCGCGATGTCCTATCTTTAACCGTTTTGGAGATCGAGTAAAATGGAGAATAATGGATATTTGAAAATGTGATATATAAACATTTTATTCGTTTGTACCTTTATCAACTCTTAAGAGTAGACTTATAGGACTTTTTTTATGTAAAATGAGGTGCTAAATCCACTGGTGAAAACCGCGATGTCCTATTTTAAACCGTTAAGCAGATCGAGTAAAATGGAGGAAAATAGATAATTGAAAATGTGATATATAAACATTTTATTCGTTTGTACCTTTATCAACTCTTAAGAGTAGACTTATAGGACTTATTTTATGTAAAATGAGGTGCTAAATCCACTGGTGAAAACCGCGATGTCCTATTTTTAACCGTTTAGCAGATCGAGTAAAATGGAGGATAATAGATATTTGAAAATGTGATATATAAACATTTTATTGGTTTTTACCTTTATCAACTCTTGAGAGTAGACTTATAGGAGTTATTTTATGTAAAATGAGGTGCTAAATCCTCTGGTGGAAACCGCGATGTCCTATCTTGAACCGTTTAGGAGATCGAGTAAAATGGAGAATAATAGATATTTGAAAATGTGATATATAAACATTTTATTCGTTTTTACCTTTATCAACTCTTGAGAGTAGACTTATAGGACCTATTTTATGTAAAATGAGGCTTTAAATCCACTGGTGAAAACCGCGATGTCCAATCTTTAACCGTTTAGGAGATGGAGTAAAATGGAGAATAATAGATATTTGAAAATGTGATATATAAACATTTTATTTGTTTGTACCTTTATCAACTCTTGAGGGTAGATTTATAGGACTTAATTTATGTAAAATGAGGTGCTAAATCCACTGGTGAAAACCGCGATGTCCTAATTTCAACCGTTTTGGAGATCGAGTAAAATGGAGAATAATAGATATTTGATAATGTGATATATAAACATTTTATTCGTTTTTATCTTTATCAACTCTTGAGAGTAGACTTATAGGAATTATTTTATGTAAAATGAGGTGCTAAATCCACTGGTGAAAACCGCTATGTCATATCTTTTATTGTTTAGGAGATCGAATAAAATGGAGAATAAAAGATATTTGAAAATGTGATATATAAACATTTTATTCGTTTGTACCTTTATCAACTCTTGAGAGAAGACTTATAGGACCTATTTTATGTAAAATGAGGTTCTAAATCCACTGGTGAAAACCGCGATGTCCTATCTTTAACCGTTTAGGAGATCGAGTAAAATGGAGAAGAGATATTTGAAAATGTGATTTATAAACACTTTATTCGTTTGTACCTTTATCAACTCTTGAGAGTAGACTTATAGGACCTATTTTATGTAAAATGAGGTGCTAAATCCACTGGTGAAATCCGCGATGTCCTATCTTTAACCGTTTAGGAGATCGAATAAAATGGAGAATAATAGATATTTGAAAATGTGATATATAAACATTTTATTCGTTTTTACCTTTATCAACTCTTGAGAGTAGACTTATAGGACTTATTTTTTGTAAAATGGGGTGCTTAATCCACTGATGAAAACCTTGATGTCCTATCTTTTACCGTTTAGGAGATCGAGTAAAATGGAGAATAATAGATATTTGAAAATGTGATATATTAACATTTTATTCGATTGTACCTTGATCAACTCATGAGGGTAGACTTATAGGACCTATTTTATGTAAAATGAGGTGCTAAATCCACTGGTGAAAACCGCGATGTCCTATCTTAAACCGTTTAGGAGATCGAGTAAAATGGAGAATATTAGAAATTTTAATATGTGATATATAAACATTTTATTCGTTTTTACCTTTATCAACTCTTGAGAGTAGACTTATAGGACGTATTTTATGTAAAATGAGGTGGTTAATCCACTGGTAAAAACCGCGATGTCCTATCTTTAACCGTTTAGGAGATCGAGTAAAATGGAGAATAATAGATATTTGATAATGTGATATATAAACATTTTATTCGTTTGTACCTTTATCAACTCTTGAGAGTAGACTTATAAGACTTATTTTATGTAAAATGAGGTTCTAAATCCACTGGTGAAAACCGCGATGTCCTATCTTTAACCGTTTAGGAGATCGAGTAAAATGGAGAATAATAGATAATTGAAAATGTTATATATAAACATTTTAATCGTTTTTACCTTTATCAACTCTTGAGAGTAGACTTATTGGACTTATTTTATGTAACATGAGGTGGTTAATCCACTGGTAAAAACCGCGATGTCTTATCTTTAACCGTTTAGGAGATCGAGTAAAATGGAGAATATTGGATATTTGAAAATGTGATATATAAACATTTTATTCGTTTGTACCTTGATCAACTCTTGAGGGTAGACTTATAGGACTTATTTTATGTAAAATGAGGTGCTAAATCCACTGGTGAAAACCGCGATGTCTTATCTTAAACCGTTTAGGAGATCAAGTAAAATTGAGAATAATAGATATTTGAAAATGTGATATATAAAAATTTTATTCGTTTGTACCTTTATCAACTCTTGAGAGTAGACTTATAGGACTTATTTTATGTAAAATAAGGTGCTAAATCCTCTGGTGAAAACCGCGATGTCCTATCTTTAACCGTTTAGGAGATTGAGTAAAATGGAGAATAATAGATATTTAAAAATGTGATATATAAACATTTTATTCAGTTGTCAAAGAATGACGGCTGTCAAAAATGTCAGCTGTCAAAAAATGACAGATGTCAAGAATGACAGATGTCAAAAAATGACAAATGTCAAGAATGACAAATGTCAAAAATGACAGATGTCAAAATTGACAGATGTCAAAAAATGAGAGATGTCAAAAATGACAAATGTCAAGAATGACAGATGTCAAAAAATGACAGATGTCAAAAATGACAGCTGTCAAAAAATCATAGATGTCAAGAATGACAAATGTCTAAAAATGACAGTTGTTATATAACTAATTTTATATAAAATGGTATGCTAAATTGACGATAACCGCGATGTCCTATCTTTAACCTTTTAGGAGATCGAGTAAAATGGAGAAGAGATATTTGAAAATGTGATATATAAACACTTTATTCGTTTGTACCTTTATCAACTCTTGAGAGTAGACTTATAGGACTTATTTTATGTAAAATGAGGTGCTAAATCCACTGGTGAAATCCGCGATGTCCTATCTTTAACCGTTTAGGAGATCGAGTAAAATGGAGAATAATAGATATTTGAAAATGTGATATATAAACATTTTATTCGTTTTTACCTTTATCAACTCTTGAGAGTAGACTTATAGGACCTATTTTATGTAAAATGAGGCTTTAAATCCACTGGTGAAAACCGCGATGTCCAATCTTTAACCGTTTAGGAGATGGAGTAAAATGGAGAATAATAGATATTTGAAAATGTGATATATAAACATTTTATTTGTTTGTACCTTTATCAACTCTTGAGGGTAGATTTATAGGACTTAATTTATGTAAAATGAGGTGCTAAATCCACTGGTGAAAACCGCGATGTCCTAATTTCAACCGTTTTGGAGATCGAGTAAAATGGAGAATAATAGATATTTGATAATGTGATATATAAACATTTTATTCGTTTTTATCTTTATCAACTCTTGAGAGTAGACTTATAGGAATTATTTTATGTAAAATGAGGTGCTAAATCCACTGGTGAAAACCGCTATGTCATATCTTTTATTGTTTAGGAGATCGAATAAAATGGAGAATAAAAGATATTTGAAAATGTGATATATAAACATTTTATTCGTTTGTACCTTTATCAACTCTTGAGAGAAGACTTATAGGACCTATTTTATGTAAAATGAGGTTCTAAATCCACTGGTGAAAACCGCGATGTCCTATCTTTAACCGTTTAGGAGATCGAGTAAAATGGAGAAGAGATATTTGAAAATGTGATTTATAAACACTTTATTCGTTTGTACCTTTATCAACTCTTGAGAGTAGACTTATAGGACCTATTTTATGTAAAATGAGGTGCTAAATCCACTGGTGAAATCCGCGATGTCCTATCTTTAACCGTTTAGGAGATCGAATAAAATGGAGAATAATAGATATTTGAAAATGTGATATATAAACATTTTATTCGTTTTTACCTTTATCAACTCTTGAGAGTAGACTTATAGGACTTATTTTTTGTAAAATGGGGTGCTTAATCCACTGATGAAAACCTTGATGTCCTATCTTTTACCGTTTAGGAGATCGAGTAAAATGGAGAATAATAGATATTTGAAAATGTGATATATTAACATTTTATTCGATTGTACCTTGATCAACTCATGAGGGTAGACTTATAGGACCTATTTTATGTAAAATGAGGTGCTAAATCCACTGGTGAAAACCGCGATGTCCTATCTTAAACCGTTTAGGAGATCGAGTAAAATGGAGAATATTAGAAATTTTAATATGTGATATATAAACATTTTATTCGTTTTTACCTTTATCAACTCTTGAGAGTAGACTTATAGGACGTATTTTATGTAAAATGAGGTGGTTAATCCACTGGTAAAAACCGCGATGTCCTATCTTTAACCGTTTAGGAGATCGAGTAAAATGGAGAATAATAGATATTTGATAATGTGATATATAAACATTTTATTCGTTTGTACCTTTATCAACTCTTGAGAGTAGACTTATAAGACTTATTTTATGTAAAATGAGGTTCTAAATCCACTGGTGAAAACCGCGATGTCCTATCTTTAACCGTTTAGGAGATCGAGTAAAATGGAGAATAATAGATATTTGATAATGTGATATATAAACATTTTATTCGTTTGTACCTTAATCAACTCTTGAGAGTAGACTTATAGGACTTATTTTATGTAAAATGATGTGCTAAATCCACTGGTGAAAACCGCGATGTCCTATCTTTAACCGTTTAGGAGATCGAGTAAAATGGAGAATATTGGATATTTGAAAATGTGATATATAAACATTTTATTCGTTTGTACCTTTATCAACCCTTGAGAGTAGACTTATAGGACATATTTTATGTAAAATGAGGTGCTAAATCTACTGGTGAAAACCGCGATGTCCTATCTTTAACCGTTTAGGAGATCAAGTAAAATTGAGAATAATAGATATTTGAAAATGTGATATATAAAAATTTTATTCGTTTGTACCTTTATCAACTCTTGAGAGTAGACTTATAGGACTTATTTTATGTAAAATGAGGTGGTTAATCCACTGGTAAAAACCGCGATGTCCTATCTTTAACCGTTTAGGAGATCGAGTAAAATGGAGAATAATAGATATTTAATAATGTGATATATAAACATTTTATTCGTTTGTACTTTTATCAACTCTTGAAAGTAGACTTATAGGATCTATTTTATGTAAAATGAGGTGCTAAATCCACTGGTAAAAACCGCGATGTCCTATCTTTAACCGTTTAGGAGATCGAGTAAAATGGAGAATAATAGATATTTGATAATGTGGTATATTAACATTTTATTCGTTTGTACCCTTATGAACTCTTGAGAGTAGACTTATTGGATCTATTTTATGTAAAATGAGGTGCTTAATCCACTGGTGAAAACCGCGATGTCCTATCTTTAACCGTTTAGGAGATCGAGTAAAATTGAAAATAATAGATATTTGAAAATGTGATATATAAAAATTTTATTCGTTTGTACCTTTATCAACTCTTGAGAGTAGACTTATAGGACCTATTTTATGTAAAATGAGGTGCTAAATCCACTGGTGAAAACCGCCATGTTTTATCTTTAACCGTTTAGGAGATCGAGTAAAATGGAGAATAATAGATATTTGAAAATGTGATATATAAACATTTTGTTCGTTTGTACCTTGATCAACTCTTGAGAGTAGACTTATAGGACTTATTTTATGTAAAATGAGGTGCTAAATCCACTGGTTAAAACCGCGATGTCCTATCTTTAACCGTTTAGGAGATGGAGTAAAATGGAGAATAATAGATATTTGAAAATGTGATATATAAACATTTTATTTGTTTGTACCTTTATCAACTCTTGAGAGTAGACTTATAGGACTTATTTTATGTAAAATGAGGTGCTAAATCCACTGGTTAAAACCGCGATGTCCTATCTTTAACCGTTTAGGAGATGGAGTAAAATGGAGAATAATAGATATTTGAAAATGTGATATATAAACATTTTATTTGTTTGTACCTTTATCAACTCTTGAGAGTAGACTTATAAGACTTATTACAAGTAAAATGAGGTGCTAAATCCACTAGTGAAAACCGCGATGTCCTATCTTTAACCGTTTAGGAGATCGAGTAAAATAGAGAATAATAGAAATTTGAAAATGTGATATATAAACATTTTATTCGTTTTTACCTTTATCAACTCTTGAGAGTAGACTTATAGGACCTATTTTATGTAAAATGAGGTGCTAAATCCACTGGTGAAAACCGCCATGTTTTATCTTTAACCGTTTAGGAGATCGAGTAAAATGGAGAATAATTGATATTTGATAATGTGATATATAAACATTTTATTCGTTTGTACCTTTATCAACTCTTGAGAGTAGACTTATAGGACTTATTTTATGTAAAATGAGGTGCTAAATTTACTGGTGAAAACCGCGATGTTCTATCTTTAACCGTTTAGGAGATCGAGTAAAATTGAGAATAATAGATATTTGAAAATGTGATATATAAAAATTTTATTCGTTTGTACGTTTATCAACTCTTGAGAGTAGACTTATAGGACTTATTTTATGTAAAATGAGGTGCTAAATTTACTGGTGAAAACCGCGATGTTCTATCTTTAACCGTTTAGGAGATCGAGTATAATGGAGAATAATAGATATTAGTTAATATGATATATAAACATTTTATTCGTTTGTTCCTTTATCAACTCTTGAGAGTAGACTTATAGGACTTATTTTATGTAAAATATAGTGCTAAATCCACTGGTGAAAACCGCGATGTCCTATCTTTAAGCGTTTAGGAGATCGAGTAAAATGGAGAATAATAGATATTTGAAAATGTGATATATAAACATTTTATTTGTTTGTACCTTTATCAACTCTTGAGAGGAGACTTATTGGACTTATTTTATGTAAAATGAGGTGCTAAATCCACTGGTGGAAACCGCAATGTCCTATCTTTAACCGTTTAGGAGATCGAGTAAAATGGAGAATAATAGATATTTGAAAATGTGATATATAAACATTTTATTCGTTTGTACCTTTATCAACTCTTGAGAGTAGACTTATAGGACTTATTTTATGTAAAATATAGTGCTAAATCCACTGGTGAAAACCGCGATGTCCTATCTTTAACCGTTTAGGAGATCGAGTAAAATGGAGAATAATAGATATTTGAAATTGTGATATATAAACATTTTATTCGTTTGTACCTTTATCAACTTTTGAGAGTAGACTTATAGGACTTATTATATGTAAAATGAGGTGCTAAATCCACTGGTGAAAACCGCGATGTCCTATCTTTAACCGTTTAGGAGATTGAGTAAAATGGAGAATAATAGATATTTAAAAATGTGATATATAAATATTTTATTCAGTTGTCAAAGAATGACGGCTGTCAAAAATGTCAGCTGTCAAAAAATGACAGATGTCAAAATTGACAGATGTCAAAAAATGACAGATGTCAAGAATGACAGATGTCAAGAGTGACAGATCTCAAGAATAACAGATGTCAAAAAATGACAAATGTCAAGATTGACAACTGTCAAAAAATGACAGATTCCAAAAATGACAGCTGTCAAAAAATCATAGATGTCAAGAATGACAGATGTCTAAAAATGACAGTTGTTATATAACTAATTTTATATAAAATGGTATGCTAAATTGGCTGATAACCGCGATGTCCTATCTTTAACCTTTTAGGAGATCGAGTAATATGGAGAAGAGATGTATGAAAATGTGATATATAAACACTTTATTCGTTTGTACTTTTATCAACTCTTGAGAGTAGACTTATAGGACCTATTATATGTAAAATGAGGTGCTAAATCCACTGATGAAAACCTTGATGTCCTATCTTTTACCGTTTAGGAGAACGAGTAAAATGGAGAATAATAGATATTTGAAAATGTGATATATTAACATTTTATTCGTTTGTACCTTTATCAACCCTTGAGAGTAGACTTATAGGACTTATTTTATGTAAAATGAGGTGCTAAATCCACTGGTAAAAACCGCGATGTCCTATCTTTAACCGTTTAGGAGATCGAGTAAAATGGAGAATAATAGATATTTGAAAATGTGATATATAAACAATTTATTCGTTTGTACCTTTAACAACTCTTGAGAGTAGACTTATAGGACTTATTTTATGTAAAATGAGGTGCTAAATCCACTGGTTAAAACCGCGATGTCCTATCTTTAACCGTTTAGGAGATGGAGTAAAATGGAGAATAATAGATATTTGAAAATGTGATATATAAACATTTTATTTGTTTGTACCTTTATCAACTCTTGAGAGTAGACTTATAGGACATATTTTATGTAAAATGAGGTGCTAAATCCACTGGTAAAAACCGCGATGTCCTATTTTTAACCGTTTAGGAGATCGAGTAAAATGGAAAATAATAGATATTTGATATGTGATATATAAACATTTTATTCGTTTGTACCTTTATCAACTCTTGAGAGTAGACTTATAGGACCTATTTTATGTAAAATGAGGTTTTAAATCCACTGGTGAAAACCGCGATGTCCAATCTTTAACCGTTTAGGAGATGGAGTAAAATGAAGAATAATAGATATTTGAAAATGTGATATATAAACATTTTATTCGTTTGTACCTTTATCAACTCTTGAGAGTAGACTTATAGGACCTATTTTATGTAAAATGAGGTTTTAAATCCACTGGTGAAAACCGCGATGTCCTATCTTTAACCGTTTAGGAGATCGAGTAAAATGGAGAATAATAGATATTTGAAAATGTGATATATAAACATTTTATTCGTTTGTACCTTTATCAACTCTTGAGAGTAGACTTATAGAACTTATTTTATGTTAAATGAGGTGCTAAATCCTCTGGTGAAAACCGCGATGTCCTATCTTTAACCGTTTAGGAGATCGAGTAAAATGGATATTAATAGATATTTGAAAATGTGATATATAAATATTTTATTCAGTTGTCAAAGAATGACGGCTGTCAAAAATGTCAGCTGTCAAAAAATGACAGATGTCAAAAAATGACAGATGTCAAAAATGACAAATGTCAAGAATGACAGATGTCATGAGTGACAGATGTCAAGAATGACAGATGTCAAGAGTGACAGATGTCAAAAAATGACACATGTCAAGATTGACAACTGTCAAAAAATGACAGATGTCAAAAATGACAGCTGTCAAAAAATCATAGATGTCAAGAATGACAGATGTCTAAAAATGACAGTTGTTATATGACTAATTTTAAATAAAATGGTATGCTAAATTGACTGATAACCGCGATGCCCTATCTTTAACCTTTTAGGAGATCGAGTAATATGGAGAAGAGATGTTTGAAAATGTGATATATAAACACTTTATTCGTTTGCACCTTTATCAACATTTGAGAGTAGATTATAGGACCTATTTTATGTAAAATGAGGTGCTAAATCCACTGGTGAAAACCGCGATGTGATATCTTTAACCGTTTAGGAGATCGAGTAAAATGGAGAATAATAGATATTTGAAAATGTGACATATAAACATTTTATTCGTTTATACCTTTATCAACTTTTGAGAGTAGACTTATAGGACCTATTTTATGTAAAATGAGGTTCTAAATCCACTGGTGAAAACCGCGATGTCCTATCTTTAACCGTTTAGGAGATCGAGTAAAATGGAGAATAATAGATATTTGATAATGTGATATATAAACATTTTATTCGTTTGTACCTTAATCAACTCTTGAGAGTAGACTTATAGGACTTATTTTATGTAAAATAAGGTGCTAAATCCACTGGTTAAAACCGCGATGTCCTATCTTTAACCGTTTAGGAGATCGAGTAAAATGGAGAATAATAGATATTTGAAAATGTGATATATAAACAATTTATTCGTTTGTACCTTTAACAACTCTTGAGAGTAGACTTATAGGACTTATTTTATGTAAAATGAGGTGCTAAATCCACTGGTTAAAACCGCGATGTCCTATCTTTAACCGTTTAGGAGATGGAGTAAAATGGAGAATAATAGATATTTGAAAATGTGATATATAAACATTTTATTTGTTTGTACCTTTATCAACTCTTGAGAGTAGACTTATAGGACATATTTTATGTAAAATGAGGTGCTAAATCCACTGGTGAAAACCGCGATGTCCTCTCTTTAACCGTTTAGGAGATCGAGTAAAATGGAGAATAATAGATATTTGAAAATGTGATATATAAACATTTTATTCGTTTGAACCTTGATCAACTCTTGAGGGTAGACTTATAGGACTTATTTTATGTAAAATGAGGTGCTAAATCCACTGGTTAAAACCGCGATGTCCTATCTTTAACCGTTTAGGAGATCAAGTAAAATTGAGAATAATAGATATTTGAAAATGTGATATATAAAAACTTTATTCGTTTGTACCTTTATCAACTCTTGAGAGTAGACTTATAGGATTTATTTTATGTAAAATGAGGTGCTAAATCCACTGGTAAAAACCGCGGTGTCCTATTTTTAACCGTTTAGGAGATCGAGTAAAATGGAGAATAATAGATATTTGATATGTGATATATAAACATTTTATTCGTTTGTACCTTTATCAACTCTTGAGAGTAGACTTATAGGACCTATTTTATGTAAAATGAGGTTTTAAATCCACTGGTGAAAACCGCGATGTCCAATCTTTAACCGTTTAGGAGATGGAGTAAAATGGAGAATAATAGATATTTGAAAATGTGATATATAAACATTTTATTTGTTTGTACCTTTATCAACTCTTGAGGGTAGACTTATAGGACTTATTTTATGTAAAATGAGGTGCTAAATCCACTGGTGAAAACCGCGATGTCCTATCTTTAACCGTTTTGGAGATCGAGTAAAATGGAGAATAATAGATATTTGATAATGTGATATATAAACATTTTATTCGTTTGCACCTTGATCAACTCTTGAGGGTAGATTTATAGGACCTATTTTATGTAAAATGAGGTGCTAAATCCACTGGTGAAAACCGCGATGTCCTATCTTTAACCGTTTAGGAGATCGAGTAAAATGGAGAATAATAGATATTTGAAAATGTGATATATAAACATTTTATTCGTTTGAACCTTGATCAACTCTTGAGGGTAGACTTATAGGACTTATTTTATGTAAAATGAGGTGCTAAATCCACTGGTTAAAACCGCGATGTCCTATCTTTAACCGTTTAGGAGATCAAGTAAAATTGAGAATAATAGATATTTGAAAATGTGATATATAAAAACTTTATTCGTTTGTACCTTTATCAACCCTTGAGAGTAGACTTATAGGATTTATTTTATGTAAAATGAGGTGCTAAATCCACTGGTAAAGACCGCGGTGTCCTATTTTTAACCGTTTAGGAGATCGAGTAAAATGGAGAATAATAGATATTTGATATGTGATATATAAACATTTTATTCGTTTGTACCTTTATCAACTCTTGAGAGTAGACTTATAGGACCTATTTTATGTAAAATGAGGTTTTAAATCCACTGGTGAAAACCGCGATGTCCAATCTTTAACCGTTTAGGAGATGGAGTAAAATGGAGAATAATAGATATTTGAAAATGTGATATATAAACATTTTATTTGTTTGTACCTTTATCAACTCTTGAGAGTAGACTTATAGGACTTAATTTATGTAAAATGAGGTGCTAAATCCACTGGTGAAAACCGCGATGTCCTATCTTTAACCGTTTTGGAGATCGAGTAAAATGGAGAATAATAGATATTTGATAATGTGATATATAAACATTTTATTCGTTTGCACCTTGATCAACTCTTGAGGGTAGATTTATAGGACCTATTTTATGTAAAATGAGGTGCTAAATCCACTGGTGAAAACCGCGATGTCCTATCTTTTACCGTTTAGGAGATCGAGTAAAATAGAAAATAATAGATATTTGAAAATGTGATATATAAACAATTTATTCGTTTGTACCTTTAACAACTCTTGAGAGTAGACTTATAGGACTTATTTTATGTAAAATGAGGTGCTAAATCCACTGGTTAAAACCGCGATGTCCTATCTTTAACCGTTTAGGAGATCGAGTAAAATGGAGAATAATAGATATTTGAAAATGTGATATATAAACATTTTATTCGTTTTTACCTTTATCAACTCTTGAGAGTAGACTTATAGGACCTATTTTATGTAAAATGAGGTTCTAAATCCACTGGTAAAAACCGCGATGTCCTATCTTTAACCGTTTAGGAGATCAAGTAAAATTGAGAATAATAGATATTTGAAAATGTGATATATAAAAACTTTATTCGTTTGTACCTTTATCAACTCTTGAGAGTAGACTTATAGGACTTATTTTATGTAAAATGAGGTTTTAAATCCACTGGTGAAAACCGCGAAGTCCAATCTTTAACCGATTAGGAGATGGAGTAAAATGGAGAATAATAGATATTTGAAAATGTGATATAGAAACATTTTATTTGTTTGTACCTTTATCAACTCTTGAGAGTAGACTTATAAGACTTAATTTATGTAAAATGAGGTGCTAAATCCACTGGCGAAAGCCGCGATGTCCTATCTTTAACCGTTTTGGAGATCGAGTAAAATGGAGAATAATAGATATTTGATAATGTGATATATAAACATTTTATTCGTTTGTACCTTTATCAACTCTTGAGAGTAGACTTATAAGACTTATTTTATGTAAAATGAGGTGCTAAATCCACTGGTAAAAACCGCGATGTCCTATCTTTAACCGTTTAGGGGATCGAGTAAAATGGAGAATAATAGATATTTGATAATGTGGTATATAAACATTTTATTCCTTTGTACCCTTATGAACTCTTAAGAGTAGACTTATAGGACTTATTTTATGTAAATTGAGGTGCTAAATCCACTGGTGAAAACCGCGATGTCCTATCTTTAACCGTTTAGGAGATCGAGTAAAATGGAGAATAATAGATATTTGAAAATGTGATATATAAACATTTTATTCGTTTTTACCTTTATCAACTCTTGAGAGTAGACTTATAGGACCTATTTTATGTAAAATGAGGTTCTAAATCCACTGGTAAAAACCGCGATGTCCTATCTTTAACCGTTTAGGAGATCAAGTAAAATTGAGAATAATAGATATTTGAAAATGTGATATATAAAAACTTTATTCGTTTGTACCTTTATCAACTCTTGAGAGTAGACTTATAGGACTTATTTTATGTAAAATGAGGTGCTAAAACCACTGGTGAAAACCGCGATGTCCTATCTTTAACCGTTTAGGAGATCGAGTAAAATCGAGAATAATGGATATTTGAAAATGTGATATATAATCATTTTATTTGTTTGTACCTTTATCAACTCTTGAGGGTAGACTTATAGGACTTATTTTATGTAAAATGAGGTGCTAAATCCACTGGTAAAAACCGCGATGTCCTATCTTTAACCGTTTAGGAGATCAAGTAAAATTGAGAATAATAGATATTTGAAAATGTGATATATAAAAACTTTATTCGTTTGTACCTTTATCAACTCTTGAGAGTAGACTTATAGGACTTATTTTATGTAAAATGAGGTTTTAAATCCACTGGTAAAAACCGCGAAGTCCAATCTTTAACCGATTAAGAGATGGAGTAAAATGGAGAATAATAGATATTTGAAAATGTGATATAGAAACATTTTATTTGTTTGTACCTTTATCAACTCTTGAGAGTAGACTTATAAGACTTAATTTATGTAAAATGAGGTGCTAAATCCACTGGCGAAAGCCGCGATGTCCTATCTTTAACCGTTTTGGAGATCGAGTAAAATGGAGAATAATAGATATTTGATAATGTGATATATAAACATTTTATTCGTTTGTACCTTTATCAACTCTTGAGAGTAGACTTATAAGACTTATTTTATGTAAAATGAGGTGCTAAATCCACTGGTAAAAACCGCGATGTCCTATCTTTAACCGTTTAGGGGATCGAGTAAAATGGAGAATAATAGATATTTGATAATGTGGTATATAAACATTTTATTCCTTTGTACCCTTATGAACTCTTAAGAGTAGACTTATAGGACTTATTTTATGTAAATTGAGGTGCTAAATCCACTGGTGAAAACCGCGATGTCCTATCTTTAATTGTTTAGGAGATCGAGTAAAATCGAGAATAATAGATATTTGAAAATGTGATATATAAACATTTTATTCGTTTGTACCTTTATCAACTCTTAAGAGTAGACTTATAGGACTTATTTTATGTAAAATGAGGTGCTAAATCCACTGGTGAAAACCGCGAAGTCCTATCTTGAACCGTTTAGGAGATCGAGTTAAATGGAGAAAAATAGATATTTGAAAATGTGATATATGAACATTTTATTCGTTTGTACCTTTATCAACCCTTGAGAGTAGACTTATAGGACATATTTTATGTAAAATGAGGTTCTAAATCCACTGGTGAAAACCGCGATGTCCTATCTTTTACCGTTTAGGAGATCGAGTAAAATAGAAAATAATAGATATTTGAAAATGTGATATATAAACATTTTATTCGTTTTTACTTTTATCAACTCTTGAGAGTAGACTTATAGGACCTATTTTATGTAAAATGAGGTGCTAAATCCACTAGTGAAAACCGCGATGTCCTATCTTTAACCGTTTAGGAGATCGAGTAAAATGGAAAATAATAGATATTTGAAAATGTGATATATAAACATTTTATTCGTTTGTACCTTTATCAACTCTTGAGAGTAGACTTATAGGACTTATTTAATGTAAAATGAGGTGCTAAATCTACTGGTGAAAACCGCGATATGATATCTTTAACCGTTTAGGAGATCGAGTAAAATGGAGAATAATAGATATTTGAAAATGTGATATATAAACATTTTATTCGTTTTTACCTTTATCAACTCATGAGAGTAGACTTATAGGACTTATTTTATGTAAAATGAGGTGCTAAATCCACTGGTGAAAACCGCGATGTGATATCTTTAACCGTTTAGGAGATGGAGTTAAATGGAGAATAATAGATATTTGAAAATGTGATATATAAACATTTTATTCGTTTTTACCTTTATCAACTCTTGAGAGTAGACTTATAGGACTTAACTTATGTAAAATGAGGTGCTAAATCCACTGGTGAAAACCGCGATGTCCTATCTTTAACCGTTTTGGAGATCGAGTAAAATGGAGAATAATAGATATTTGATAATGTGATATATAAACATTTTATTCGTTTGTACCTTGATCAACTGTTGAGGGTAGACTTATAGGACCTATTTTATGTAAAATGAGGTGCTTAATCCACTGGTGAAAACCGCGATGTCCTATCTTTAAATGTTTTGGAGATCGAGTAAAAAGGAGAATATTAGATTTTTGATAATGTGGTATATAAACATTTTATTCGTTTGTATCTTTATCAACTCTTGAGAGTAGACTTATAGGACTTATTTTATGTAAAATGAGGTTTTAAATCCACTGGTGAAAACCGCGAAGTCCAATCTTAAACCGTTTAGGAGATGGAGTAAAATGGAGAATAAAAGATATTTGAAAATGTGATATATAAACATTTTATATGTTTGTACCTTTATCAACACTTGAGAGTAGACTTATAGGACTTAACTTATGTAAAATGAGGTGCTAAATCCACTGGTGAAAACCGCGATGTCCTATCTTTAACCGTTTTGGAGATCGAGTAAAATGGAGAATAATAGATATTTGATAATGTGATATATAAACATTTTATTCGTTTGTACCTTTATCAACTCTTGAGAGTAGACTTATAGGACTTATTTAATGTAAAATGAGGTGCTAAATCTACTGGAGAAAACCGCGATATGATATCTTTAACCGTTTAGGAGATCGAGTAAAATGGAGAATAATAGATATTTGAAAATGTGATATATAAACATTTTATTCGTTTTTACCTTTATCAACTCATGAGAGTAGACTTATAGGACTTATTTTATGTAAAATGAGGTGCTAAATCCACTGGTGAAAACCGCGATGTGATATCTTTAACCGTTTAGGAGATGGAGTTAAATGGAGAATAATAGATATTTGAAAATGTGATATATAATCATTTTATTTGTTTGTACCTTTATCAACTCTTGAGAGTAGACTTATAGGACTTAATTTATGTAAAATGAGGTGCTAAAT
Source organism: Silvanus unidentatus (assembly GCA_963930825.1). Lineage (NCBI taxonomy): Eukaryota > Metazoa > Arthropoda > Insecta > Coleoptera > Silvanidae > Silvanus > Silvanus unidentatus. The sequence goes on from OZ005757.1 coordinate 20,238,811, forward strand.
CCACTGGTGAAAACCGCGATGTCCTATCTTTAACCGTTTTGGAGATCGAGTAAAATGGAAAATAATAGATATTTGATAATGTGATATATAAACATTTTATTCGTTTGTACCTTGATCAACTCTTGAGGGTAGACTTATAGGACCTATTTTATGTAAAATGAGGTGCTTAATCCACTGGTGAAAACCGCGATGTCCTATCTTTAAATGTTTTGGAGATCGAGTAAAAAGGAGAATATTAGATATTTGATAATGTGGTATATAAACATTTTATTCGTTTGTATCTTTATCAACTCTTGAGAGTAGACTTATAGGACTTATTTTATGTAAAATGAGGTTTTAAATCCACTGGTGAAAACCGCGAAGTCCAATCTTTAACCGTTTAGGAGATGGAGTAAAATGGAGAATAATAGATATTTGAAAATGTGATATATAAACATTTTATATGTTTGTACCTTTATCAACACTTGAGAGTAGACTTATAGGACTTAACTTATGTAAAATGAGGTGCTAAATCCACTGGTGAAAACCGCGATGTCCTATCTTTAACCGTTTTGGAGATCGAGTAAAATGGAGAATAATAGATATTTGATAATGTGATATATAAACATTTTAATCGTTTGTACCTTGATCAACTCTTGAGGGTAGACTTATAGGATCTATTTTATGTAAAATGAGGTGCTAAATCCACTGGTGAAAACCGCGATGTCCTATCTTTTACCGTTTAGGAGATCGAGTAAAATGGAAAATAATAGATATTTGAAAATGTGATATATAAACATTTTATTCGTTTTTACCTTTATCAACTCTTGAGAGTAGACTTATAAGACTTATTTCATGTAAAATGAGGTGCTAAATCCACTGGTGAAAACCGCGATGTCCTATCTTTAACCGTTTAGGAGATCGAGTAAAATGGAGAATAATAGATATTTGATAATGTTATATATAAACATTTTATTCGTTTGTACCCTTATCAACTCTTGAGAGTAGACTTATAGGACTTATTTTATGTAAAATGAGGTGCTAAATCCACTGGTGAAAACCGCGATGTGATATCTTTAACCGTTTAGGAGATCGAGTAAAATGGAGAATAATAGATATTTGATAATGTTATATATAAACATTTTATTCGTTTGTACCCTTATCAACTCTTGAGAGTAGACTTATAGGACTTAACTTATGTAAAATGAGGTGCTAAATCCACTGGTGAAAACCGCGATGTCCTATCTTTAACCGTTTTGGAGATCGAGTAAAATGGAGAATAATAGATATTTGATAATGTGATATATAAACATTTTAATCGTTTGTACCTTGATCAACTCTTGAGGGTAGACTTATAGGATCTATTTTATGTAAAATGAGGTGCTAAATCCACTGGTGAAAACCGCGATGTCCTATCTTTAATTGTTTTGGAGATCGAGTAAAATGGAGAATATTAGATATTTGATAATGTGATATATAAACATTTTATTCGTTTTTACCTTTCTCAACTCTTGAGAGTAGACTTATAGGACCTATTTTATGTAAAATGAGGTTCTAAATCCACTGGTGAAAACCGCGATGTCCTATCTTTAACCGTTTAGGAGATCGAGTAAAATGTGATATATAAACATTTTATTCGTTTGTACCCTTATCAACTCTTGAGAGTAGACTTATAGGACTTATTTTATGTAAAATGAGGTGCTAAATCCACTGGTGAAAACCGCGTTATCCTATCTTTAACCGTTTAGGAGATCGAGTAAAATGGAGAATATTAGATATTTGATAATGTGATATATAAACATTTTATTCGTTTGTATCTTTATCAACTCTTGAGAGTAGACTTATAGGACTTATTTTATGTAAAATGAGGTGCTAAATCCACTGGTGAAAACCGCGATGTGATATCTTTAACCGTTTAGGAGATCGAGTGAAATGGAGAATAATAGTTATTTGAAAATGTGATATATAAACATTTTATTCGTTTGTACCCTTATCAACTCTTGAGAGTAGACTTATAGGACTTATTTTATGTAAAATGAGGTGCTAAATCTACTGGTGAAAACCGCGATGTCCTATCTTTAATTGTTTAGGAGATCGAGTAAAATGGAGAATAATAAATATTTGAAAATGTGATATATAAACATTTTGTTCGTTTGTACCTTGATCAACTCTTGAGAGTAGACTTATAAGACTTATTTTATGTAAAATGAGGTGCTAAATCCACTGGTGAAAACCCCGATGTCCTATCTTGAACCGTTTAGGAGATCGAGTAAAATGGATATTAAAATAAAATCGAATAAAATGGAGAATAATAGATATTTGAAAATGTGATATATAAACATTTTATTCGTTTTTACCTTTATCAACTCATGAGAGTAAACTTATAGGACTTATTTTATGTAAAATAAGGTGCTAAATCCACTGGTGAAAACCGCGATGTCCTATCTTTAACCGTTTTGGAGATCGAGTAAAATGGAGAACAATAGATATTTGATAATGTGATATATAAACATTTTATTCGTTTGTACCTTTATCAACTCTTGAGAGTAGACATATAGGACTTATTTAATGTAAAATGAGGTGCTAAATCCACTGGTGAAAACCGAGATGTCCTATCTTTAACCGTTTAGGAGATCGAGTAAAATGGAGAATAATAGATATTTGATAATGTGATATATAAACATTTTATTCGTTTTTACCTTTCTCAACTCTTGAGAGTAGACTTATAGGACCTATTTTATGTAAAATGAGGTTCTAAATCCACTGGTGAAAACCGCGATGTTCTATCTTTAACCGTTTAGGAGATCGAGTAAAATGGAGAATAATAGATATTTGATAATGTGATATATAAACATTTTATTCGTTTTTACCTTTCTCAACTCTTGAGAGTAGACTTATAGGACCTATTTTATGTAAAATGAGGTTCTAAATCCACTGGTGAAAACCGCGATGTCCTATCTTTAACCGTTTAGGAGATCGAGTAAAATGGAAAATAATGGATATTTGAAAATGTGATTTATAAACATTTTATTCGTTTGTACCTTTATCAACCCTTGAGAGTAGACTTATAGGACATATTTTATGTAAAATGAGGTTCTTAGTCCACTGGTGAAAACCGCGATGTCCTATCTTTTACCGTTTAGGAGATCGAGTAAAATAGAAAATAATAGATGTTTGAAAATGTGATATATAAACATTTTATTCGTTTTTACCTTTATCAACTCTTGAGAGTAGACTTATAGGACCTATTTTATGTAAAATGAGGTGCTAAATCCACTGGTGAAAACCGCGATGTCCTATCTTTAACAGATTAGGAGATCGAGTAAAATGGAGAATAATAGATATTTGATAATGTGGTATATAAACATTTTATTCGTTTGTACCCTTATCAACTCTTGAAAGTAGACTTATAGGACTTATTTTATGTAAAATGAGGTGCTAAATCCACTGGTGAAAACCGCGATGTGATATCTTTAACCGTTTAGGAGATGGAGTAAAATGGAGAATAATAGATATTTGAAAATGTGATATATAAACATTTTATTTGTTTGTACCTTTATCAACTCTTGAGAGTAGACTTATAGGACTTAATTTATGTAAAATGAGGTGCTAAATCCACTGGTGAAAACCGCGATGTCCTATCTTTAACCGTTTTGGAGATCGAGTAAAATGGAGAATAATAGATATTTGATAATGTGATATATAAACATTTTATTCGTTTGTACCTTGATCAACTCTTGAGGGTAGACTTATAGGACCTATTTTATGTAAAATGAGGTGCTAAATCCACTGGTGAAAACCGCGATGTCCTATCTTTAAATGATTTGAGATCGAGTAAAAAGGAGAATATTAGATATTTGATAATGTGATATATAAACATTTTATTCGTTTGTATCTTTATCAACTCTTGAGAGTAGACTTATAGGACTTATTTTATGTAAAATGAGGTGCTAAATCCACTGGTGAAAACCGCGATGTCCTATCTTTTACCGTTTAGGAGATCGAGTAAAATGGAAAATAATAGATATTTGATAATGTGATATATAAACATTTTATTCGTTTGTATCTTTATCAACTCTTGAGAGTAGACTTATAGGACTTATTTTATGTAAAATGAGGTGCTAAATCCACTGGTGAAAACCGCGATGTCCTATCTTTTACCGTTTAGGAGATCGAGTAAAATGGAGAATAATAGATATTTGATAATGTTATATATAAACATTTTATTCGTTTGTACCCTTATCAACTCTTGAGAGTAGACTTATAGGACTTATTTTATGTAAAATGAGGTGCTAAATCCACTGGTGAAAACCGCGATGTCCTATCTTTAATTGTTTAGGAGATTGAGTAAAATGGAGAATAATAGATATTTGAAAATGTGATATATAAACATTTTATTCGTTTGTACCTTTATCAACTCTTAAGAGTAGACTTATAGGACTTATTTTATGTAAAATGAGGTGCTAAATCCACTGGTGAAAACCGCGATGTCCTATCTTGAACCGTTTAGGAGATCGAGTTAAATGGAGAAAAATAGATATTTGAAAATGTAATATATAAACATTTTATTCGTTTGTACCTTTATCAACTCTTGAGAGTAGACTTATAAGACTTATTTTATGTAAAATGGGGTGCTTAATCCACTGATGAAAACCGCGATGTCCTATCTTTGACCGTTTAGGAGATCGAGTAAAATGGAAAATAATAGATATTTGAAAATGTAATATATAAACATTTTATTCGTTTGTACCTTGATCAACTCTTGAGGCTAGACTTATAGGACCTATTTTATGTAAAATGAGGTGCTAAATGCACTGGTGAAAACCGCGATGTCCTATCTTTAACCGTTTTGGAGATCGAGTAAAAGGGAGAACAATATATATTTGATAATGTGATATATAAACATTTTATTCGTTTGTACCTTTATCAACTCTTGAGAGTAGACTTATAGGACTTATTTTATGTAAAATGAGGTGCTAAATCCACTGGTGAAAACCGCGATGTCCTATCTTTAACCGTTTAGGAGATCGAGTAAAATGGGGAATAATGAATATTTGAAAATGTGATATATAAACATTTTATTCGTTTTTACCTTTATCAACTATTGAGAGTAGACTTATAGGACCTATTTTATGTAAAATGAGGTTCTAAATCCACTGGTGAAAACCGCGATGTCCAATCTTTAACCGTTTAGGAGATGGAGCAAAATGGAGAATAATAGATATTTGAAAATGTGATATATAAACATTTTATTCGTTTGTACCTTTATCAACTCTTGAGAGTAGACTTATAGGACTTATTTTATGTAAAATGAGGTGCTAAATCCACTGGTGAAAACCGCGATGTCCTATCTTGAACCGTTTAGGAGATCGAGTAAAATGGAGAATAATAAATATTTGAAAATGTGATATATAAACATTTTGTTCGTTTGTACCTTGATCAACTCTTGAGAGTAGACTTATAAGACTTATTTTATGTAAAATGAGGTGCTAAATCCACTGGTAAAAACCGCGATATCCTATCTTGAACCGTTTAGGAGATCGAGTAAAATGGAGAATAATAAATATTTTAAAATGTGATATATAAACATTTTGTTCGTTTGTACCTTGATCAACTCTTGAGAGTAGACTTATAAGACTTATTTTATGTAAAATGAGGTGCTTAATCCACTGGTGAAAACCCCGATGTCCTATCTTGAACCGTTTAGGAGATCGAGTAAAATGGATATTAATAGATATTTGAAAATGTGATATATAAACATTTTATTCGTTTGTACCTTTATCAACTCATGAGAGTAGACTTAGAGGACCTATTTTATATAAAATGAGGTTCTAAATCCACTGGTGAAAACCGCGAGGTCCTATCTTTAACCGTTTAGGAGATCGAGTAAAATGGAGAATAATAGATATTTGATAATGTGATATATAAACATTTTATTCGTTTGTACCTTTATCAACTCTTGAGAGTAGACTTATAAGACTTATTTTATGTAAAATGAGGTGCTAAATCCACTGGTGAAAACCGCGATGTACTATCTTTAACCGTTTAGGAGATCGAGTAAAATGGAGAATAATAGATATTTGAAAATGTGATATATAAACATTTTATTCGTTTTTACCTTTATCAACTCATGAGAGTAGACTTAGAGGACCTATTTTATATAAAATGAGGTTCTAAATCCACTGGTGAAAACCGCGAGGTCCTATCTTTAACCGTTTAGGAGATGGAGTAAAATGGAGAATAATAGATATTTGAAAATGTGATATATAAACAATTTATTTGTTTGTACTTTTATCAACTCTTGAGAGTAGACTTATAGGACTTATTTTATGTAAAATGAGGTGCTTAATCCACTGGTAAAAACCGCGATGTCCTATCTTTAACCGTTTAGGAGATCGAGTAAAATGGAGAATAATAGATATTTGAAAATGTGATATATAAACATTTTATTCGTTTTTTCCTTTATCAACTCATGAGAGTAGACTTAGAGGACCTATTTTGTATAAAATGAGGTTCTAAATCCACTGGTGAAAACCGCGAGGTCCTATCTTTAACCGTTTAGGAGATGGAGTAAAATGGAGAATAATAGATATTTGAAAATGTGATATATAAACGATTTATTTGTTTGTACTTTTATCAACTCTTGAGAGTAGACTTATAGGACTTATTTTATGTAAAATGAGGTGCTAAATCCACTGGTGAAAACCGCGATGTCCTATCTTTAACCGTTTTGGAGATCGAGTAAAATGGAGAACAATAGATATTTGATAATGTGATATATAAACATTTTATTCGTTTGTACCTTTATCAACTCTTGAGAGTAGACTTATAGGACTTATTTAATGTAAAATGAGGTGCTAAATTTACTGGTGAAAACCTCGATGTCCTATCTTTAAGCGTTTAGGAGATCGAGTAAAATGGAAATTAATAGATATTTGAAAATGTGATATATAAACATTTTATTCGTTTGTACCTTTATCAACTTTTGAGAGTAGACTTATAGGACCTATTTTATGTAAAATGAGGTGCTAAATCCACTGGTGAAAACCGCGATGTGATATTTTTAACCGTTTAGGAGATGGAGTAAAATGGAGAATAATAGATATTTGAAAATGTGATATATAAACATTTTATTTGTTTGTGCCTTTATCAACTCTTGAGAGTAGACTTATAGGACTTAATTTATGTAAAATGAGGTGCTAAATCCACTGGTGAAAACCGCGATGTCCTATCTTTAACCGTTTTGGAGATCGAGTAAAATGGAGAATAATAGATATTTGATAATGTGATATATAAACATTTTATTCGTTTGTACCTTGATCAACTCTTGAGGGTAGACTTATAGGACCTATTTTATGTAAAATGAGGTGCTAAATCCACTGGTGAAAACCGCGATGTCCTATCTTTAAATGTTTTGAAAATCGAGTAAAAAGGAGAATATTAGATATTTGATAATGTGATATATAAACATTTTATTCGTTTGTACCTTTATCAACTCTTGAGAGTAGACATATAGGACTGATTTTATGTAAACTGAGGTGCTAAATCCACTGGTGAAAACCGCGATGTCCTATCTTGAACCGTTTAGGAGATCGAGTTAAATGGAGAAAAATAGATATTTGAAAATGTGATATATAAACATTTTATTCGTTTGTACCTTTATCAACTCTTGAGGGTAGACTTATAGGACCTATTTTATGTAAAATGAGGTGCTAAATCCACTGGTGAAAACCTCGATGTCCTATCTTTAACCTTTTAGGAGATCGAGTAAAATGGAGAATAATAGATATTTGAAAATGTGATATACAAAATTTTATTTGTTTGTACCTTTATCAACTTTTGAGAGTAGACTTATAGGACCTATTTTATGTAAAATGAGGTGCTAAATCCACTGGTGAAAACCGCGATGTCCTATCTTTAACCGTTTAGGAGATCGAGTAAAATGGAGAATAATAGAAATTTGAAAATGTGATATATAAACATTCTATTCGTTTTTACCTTTATCAACTCTTGAGAGTAGACTTATAGGACCTATTTTATGTAAAATGAGGTGCTAAATCCACTGGTGAAAACCGTGATGTCCTATCTTTAACCATTTAGGAGATCGAGTAAAATGGAGAATAATAGATGTTTGAAAATGTGATATTTAAACATTTTATTCGTTTTTACCTTTATCAACTCTTGAGAGTAGACTTATAGGACCAATTTTATGTAAAATGAGGTTCTAAATTTACTGGTGAAAACTGCGATGCCCTATCTTTAACCGTTTAGGAGATCGAGTAAAATGGAGAATAATAGATATTTGATAATGTGATATATAAAGATTTTATTCGTTTGTATTTTTATCAACTCTTGAGAGTAGACTTATAGGACTTATTTTATGTAAAATGAGGTGCTAAATCCACTGGTGAAAACCGCGATGTCCTATCTTAAACCGTTTAGGAGATCGAGTAAAATGGAGAATAATGGATATTTGAAAATGTGATATATAAACATTTTATTCGTTTGTACCTTTATAAACACTTGAGAGTAGACTTATAGGACATATTTTATGTAAAATGAGGTGCTAAAACCACTGGTGAAAACCGCGATGTCCTATCTTTAACCGTTTAGGAGATCGAGTTAAATGGAGAATAATAGATATTTGAAAATGTGATATATAAACATTTTATTCGTTTGTACCTTTATCAACTTTTGAGAGTAGACTGTTAGGACCTATTTTATGTAAAATGAGGTGCTAAATCCACTGGTGAAAACCTCGATGTCCTATCTTTAACCGTTTAGGAGATCGAGTAAAATGGAGATTAATAGATATTTGAAAATGTGATATATATATAAACATTTTATTCGTTTGTACCTTTATCAACTTTTGAGAGTAGACTGTTAGGACCAATTTTATGTAAAATGAGGTGCTAAATCCACTGGAGAAAACCGCGATGTACTATCTTTAACCGTTTAGGAGATCAAGTAAAATGGAGAATAATAGATATTTGAAAATGTGATATATAGACATTTTATTCTATTGTACCTTTATCAACTCTTGAGAGTAGACTTATAGGACTTATTTTATGTAAAATGAGGTGCTAAATCCACTGGTGAAAACCGCGATGTCCTATCTTTAACCGTTTAGGAGATCGAGTAAAATAGAAAATAATAGATATTTGAAAATGTGATATATAAACATTTTATTCGTTTGTACCTTTATCAACTCTTGAGAGTAGACTTATAGGACTTATTTTATGTAAAATGAGGTGCTAAATCCACTGATAAAACCGCGATGTCCTATCCTTAACCGTTTAGGAGATCGAGTAAAATGGAGAATAATAGATATTTGAAAATGTGATATATAAACATTTTATTCGTTTGTACCTTTATCAACTTTTGAGAGTAGACTTATAGGACTTATTTTATGTAAAATAAGGTGCTTAATCCACTGGTAAAAACAGCGATGTCCTATCTTTAACCGTTTAAGAGATCGAGTAAAATTGATAATAACAGATATTTGAAAATGTGATATATAAACATTTTATTCGTTTGTAACTTTATCAACTCTTGAGAGTTGACTTATAGGACTTATTTTATGTAAAATGAGGTGCTAAATGCACTGGTGAAAACCACGATGTCCTATCTTTAACCGTTTAGGAGATCGAGTAAAATGGAAAATAATAGATATTTGAAAATGTGATATATAAACATTTTATTCGATTTTACCTTTATCAACTCTTGAGAATAGACTTATAGGACTTATTTTATGTAAAATGGGGTGCTTAATTTACTGATGAAAACCGCGATGTTCTATCTTTAACCGTTTAGGAGATGGAGTAAAATGGAGAATAATAGACATTTGAAAATGTGATATATAAACATTTTATTCGTTTGTACCTTTATCAACTCTTAAGAGTAGACTTATAGGACTTATTTTATGTAAAATGAGGTGCTAAATCAACTGGTGAAATCCGCGATGTCCTATTTTTAACCGTTTAGGAGATCGAGTAAAATGGATGATAATAGATATTTGAAAATGTGATATATAAACATTTTATTCGTTTGTACCTTTATCAACTCTTGAGAGTAGACTTATAGGAGTTATTTTATGTAAAATATAGTGCTAAATCCACTGGTGAAAACCGCGATGTACTATCTTTAACCGTTTAGGAGATCAAGTAAAATGGAGAATAATAGATATTTGAAAATGTGATATATAGACATTTTATTCTATTGTACCTTTATCAACTCTTGAGAGTAGACTTATAGGATTTATTTTATGTAAAATGAGGTGCTAAATCCACTGATAAAACCGCGATGTCCTATCTTTAACCGTTTAGGAGATCGAGTAAAATAGAAAATAATAGATATTTGAAAATGTGATATATAAACATTTTATTCGTTTGTACCTTTATCAACTCTTGAGAGTAGACTTATAGGACTTATTTTATGTAAAATGAGGTGCTAAATCCACTGATAAAACCGCGATGTCCTATCTTTAACCGTTTAAGAGATCGAGTAAAATTGATAATAACAGATATTTGAAAATGTGATATATAAACATTTTATTCGTTTGTAACTTTATCAACTCTTGAGAGTTGACTTATAGGAGTTATTTTATGTAAAATGAGGTACTAAACCCACTGGTGAAAACCGCGATGTCCTATCTTTAACCGTTTAGGAGATCCAGTAAAATGGAGAATAATAGATATTTGATAATGTGATATATAAACATTTTATTCGTTTGTACCTTTATCAACTCTTGAGAGTAGACTTATAAGACTTATTTTAAGTAAAATGAGGTGCTAAATCCACTGGTGAAAACTGCGATGTCCTATCTTTAACCGTTTAGGAGATCGAGTAAAATGGATATTAATAGATATTTGAAAATGTGATATATAAACATTTTATTCGTTTGTACCTTTATCAACTCTTGATAGTAGACTTATAGGACTTATTTAATGTAAAATGAGGTGCTAAATCCACTGGTAAAAACCGCGATGTCCTATCTTTAACCGTTTAGGAGATCAAATAAAATGGAGAATATTAGATATTTGAAAATGTGATATATAAAAATTTTATACGTTTTTACCTTTATCAACTCATGAGAGTAGACTTAGAGGACCTATTTTATATAAAATGAGGTTCTAAATCCACTGGTGAAAACCGCGAGGTCCTATCTTTAACCGTTTAGGAGATGGAGTAAAATGGAGAATAATAGATATTTGAAAATGTGATATATAAACAATTTATTTGTTTGTACTTTTATCAACTCTTGAGAGTAGACTTATAGGATTTATTTTATGTAAAATGAGGTGCTTAATCCACTGGTAAAAACCGCGATGTCCTATCTTTAACCGTTTAGGAGATCGAGTAAAATGGAGAATAATAGATATTTGATAATGTGATATATAAACAATTTATTTGTTTGTACTTTTATCAACTCTTGAGAGTAGACTTATAGGACTTATTTTATGTAAAATGAGGTGTTAAATCCACTGGTGAAAACCGCGATGTCCTATCTTAAACCGTTTAGGAGATCGAGTAAAATGGAGAATAATGGATATTTGAAAATGTGATATATAAACATTTTATACGTTTGTACCTTTATCAACTCTTGAGAGTAGACTTATAGGAGTTATTTTATGTAAAATATAGTGCTAAATCCACTGGTGAAAACCGCGATGTACTATCTTTAACCGTTTAGGAGATCAAGTAAAATGGAGAATAATAGATATTTGAAAATGTGATATATTGACATTTTATTCTATTGTACCTTTATCAACTCTTGAGAGTAGACTTATAGGTCTTATTTTATGTAAAATGAGGTGCTAAATCCACTGGTGAAAACCGCGATGTCCTATCTTTAACCGTTTAGGAGATCGAGTAAAATAGAAAATAATAGATATTTGAAAATGTGATATATAAACATTTTATTCGTTTGTACCTTTATCAACTCTTGAGAGTAGACTTATAGGACTTATTTTATGTAAAATGAGGTTCTAAATCCACTGGTGAAAACCGCGATGTCCTATCTTTAACCGTTTAGGAGATCGAGTAAAATGGAGAATAATAGATATTTGATAATGTGATATATAAAGATTTTATTCGTTTGTATTTTTATCAACTCTTGAGAGTAGACTTATAGGACCTATTTTATGTAAAATGAGGTGCTAAATCCACTGGTGAAAACCGCGATGTCCTATCTTGAACCGTTTATGAGATCGAGTAAAATGGAGAAAAATAGAAATTTGAAAATGTGATATATAAACATTTTATTCGTTTTTACCTTTATCAACTCTTGAGAGAAGACTTATAGGACCTATTTTATGTAAAATGAGGTGCTAAATCCACTTGTGAAAACCTCGATGTCCTATCTTTAACCGTTTAGGAGATCGAGTAAAATGGAGAATAATAGATATTTGAAAATGTGATATATAAACATTTTATTCGTTTGTACCTTTGTCAACATTTGAGAGTAGACTTATAGGACCTATTTTATGTAAAATGAGGTGCTAAATGCACTGGTGAAAACCACGATGTCCTATCTTTAACCGTTTAGGAGATCGAGTAAAATGGAAAATAATAGATATTTGAAAATGTGATATATAAACATTTTATTCGTTTTTACCTTTATCAACTCTTGAGAGTAGACTTATAGGACCTATTTTATGTAAAATGAGGTTCTAAATCCACTGGTGAAAACCGCGATGTCCTATCTTTAACCGTTTAGGAGATCGAGTAAAATGGAAAATAATGGATATTTGAAAATGTGATATATAAACATTTTATTCGTTTGTACCTTTATCAACCCTTGAGAGTAGACTTATAGGACATATTTTATGTAAAATGAGGTTCTTAGTCCACTGGTGAAAACCGCGATGTCCTATCTTTTACCGTTTAGGAGATCGAGTAAAATAGAAAATAATAGATATTTGAAAATGTGATATATAAACATTTTATTCGTTTTTACCTTTATCAACTCTTGAGAGTAGACTTATAGGACCTATTTTATGTAAAATGAGGTGCTAAATCCACTGGTGAAAACCGCGATGTCCTATCTTTAACCGTTTAGGAGACCGAGTAAAATGGAGAATAATAGATATTTGATAATGTGGTATATAAACATTTTATTCGTTTGTACCCTTATCAACTCTTGAGAGTAGACTTATAGGACTTATTTTATGTAAAATGAGGTGCTAAATCCACTGGTGAAAACCGCGATGTCCTATCTTTAATTGTTTAGGAGATCGAGTAAAATGGAGAATAATAGATATTTGAAAATGTGATATATAAACATTTTATTCGTTTGTACCTTTATCAACTCTTGAGAGTAGACTTATAGGACCTATTTTATGTAAAATGAGTTGCTAAATCCATTGGTGAAAACCGCGATGTCCTATCTTTAACCGTTTAGGAGATCGAGTAAAATGGAGAATAATAGAAATTTGAAAATGTGATATATAAACATTTTATTCGTTTTTACCTTTATCAACTCTTGAGAGTAGACTTATAGGACCAATTTTATGTAAAATGAGGTTCTAAATCCACTGGTGAAAACCGCGATGTCCTATCTTTAACCGTTTAGGAGATCGAGTAAAATGGAGAATAATAGATATTTGATAATGTGATATATAAAGATTTTATCCGTTTGTACCTTTATCAACTCTTGAGAGTAGACTTATAGGACTTATTTTATGTAAAATGAGGTGCTTAATCCACTGGTGAAAACCGCGAGGTCCTATCTTTAACCGTTTAGGAGATGGAGTAAAATGGAGAATAATAGATATTTGAAAATGTGATATATAAACAATTTATTTGTTTGTACTTTTATCAACTCTTGAGAGTAGACTTATAGGACTTATTTTATGTAAAATGAGGTGCTTAATCCACTGGTGAAAACCGCGATATGATATCTTTAACCGTTTAGGAGATGGAGTAAAATGGAGAATAATAGATATTTGAAAATGTGATATATAAACGATTTATTTGTTTGTACTTTTATCAACTCTTGAGAGTAGACTTATAGGACCTATTTTATGTAAAATCAGGTTCTAAATCCATTGGTAAAAACCGCGATGTTCTATCTTTAACCGTTTAGGAGATCGAGTAAAATGGAGAATAATAGGTATTTGATAATGTGATATATAAACATTTTATTCGTTTTTACCTTTATCAACTCTTGAGAGTAGACTTATAGGACCTATTTTATGTAAAATGAGGTTCTAAATCCACTGGTGAAAACCGCGATGTCCTATCTTTAACCGTTTAGGAGATCGAGTAAAATGGAAAATAATGGATATTTGAAAATGTGATATATAAACATTTTATTCGTTTGTACCTTTATCAACCCTTGAGAGTAGACTTATAGGACATATTTTATGTAAAATGAGGTTCTTAGTCCACTGGTGAAAACCGCGATGTCCTATCTTTTACCGTTTAGGAGATCGAGTAAAATAGAAAATAATAGATATTTGAAAATGTGATATATAAACATTTTATTCGTTTTTACCTTTATCAACTCTTGAGAGTAGACTTATAGGACCTATTTTATGTAAAATGAGGTGCTAAATCCACTGGTGAAAACCGCGATGTCCTATCTTTAACCGTTTAGGAGACCGAGTAAAATGGAGAATAATAGATATTTGATAATGTGGTATATAAACATTTTATTCGTTTGTACCCTTATCAACTCTTGAAAGTAGACTTATAGGACTTATTTTATGTAAAATGAGGTGCTAAATCCACTGGTGAAAACCGCGATGTGATATCTTTAACCGTTTACTAGATGGAGTAAAATGGAGAATAATAGATATTTGAAAATGTGATATATAAACATTTTATTTGTTTGTACCTTTATCAACTCTTGAGAGTAGACTTATAGGACTTAATTTATGTAAAATGAGGTGCTAAATCCACTGGTGAAAACCGCGATGTCCTATCTTTAACCGTTTAGGAGATCGAGAAAAATGGATATTAATAGATATTTGAAAATGTGATATATAAACATTTTATTCGTTTTTACCTTTATCAACTCATGAGAGTAGACTTAGAGGACCTATTTTATATAAAATGAGGTTCTAAATCCACTGGTGAAAACCGCGAGGTCCTATCTTTAACCGTTTAGGAGATGGAGTAAAATGGAGAATAATAGATATTTGAAAATGTGATATATAAACAATTTATTTGTTTGTACTTTTATCAACTCTTGAGAGTAGACTTATAGAACTTATTTTATGTAAAATGAGGTGCTTAATCCACTGGTAAAAACCGCGATGTCCTATCTTTAACCGTTTAGGAGATCGAGTAAAATGGAGAATAATAGATATTTGATAATGTGATATATAAACATTTTATTCGTTTGTACCTTTATCAACTCTTGAGAGTTGACTTATAGGAGTTATTTTATGTAAAATGAGGTACTAAACCCACTGGTGAAAACCGCGATGTCCTATCTTTAACCGTTTAGGAGATCCAGTAAAATGGAGAATAATAGATATTTGATAATGTGATATATAAACATTTTATTCGTTTGTACCTTTATCAACTCTTGAGAGTAGACTTATAAGACTTATTTTAAGTAAAATGAGGTGCTAAATCCACTGGTGAAAACTGCGATGTCCTATCTTTAACCGTTTAGGAGATCGAGAAAAATGGATATTAATAGATATTTGAAAATGTGATATATAAACATTTTATTCGTTTGTACCTTTATCAACTCTTGATAGTAGACTTATAGGACTTATTTAATGTAAAATGAGGTGCTAAATCCACTGGTAAAAACCGCGATGTACTATCTTTAACCGTTTAGGAGATCAAATAAAATGGAGAATATTAGATATTTGAAAATGTGATATATAAAAATTTTATTCGTTTTTACCTTTATCAACTCATGAGAGTAGACTTAGAGGACCTATTTTATATAAAATGAGGTTCTAAATCCACAGGTGAAAACCGCGAGGTCCTATCTTTAACCGTTTAGGAGATGGAGTAAAATGGAGAATAATAGATATTTGAAAATGTGATATATAAACAATTTATTTGTTTGTACTTTTATCAACTTTTGAGAGTAGACTTATAGGACTTATTTTATGTAAAATGAGGTGCTTAATCCACTGGTAAAAACCGCGATGTCCTATCTTTAACCGTTTAGGAGATCGAGTAAAATGGAGAATAATAGATATTTGATAATGTGATATATAAACATTTTATTCGTTTGTACCTTTATCAACTCTTGAGAGTAGACTTATAGGACTTATTTTATGTAAAATGCGGTGCTAAATCCACTGGTGAAAACCGCGATATGATATCTTTAACCGTTTAGGAGATGGAGTAAAATGGAGAATAATAGATATTTGAAAATGTGATATATAAACGATTTATTTGTTTGTACTTTTATCAACTCTTGAGAGTAGACTTATAGGACTTATTTTATGTAAAATGAGGTGCTAAATCCACTGGTGAAAACCGCGATGTCCTATCTTTAACCGTTTAGGAGATCGAGTAAAATGGGGAATAATGAATATTTGAAAATGTGATATATAATCATTTTATTCGTTTTTACCTTTATCAACTCTTGAGAGTAGACTTATAGGACCTATTTTATGTAAAATCAGGTTCTAAATCCATTGGTAAAAACCGCGATGTTCTATCTTTAACCGTTTAGGAGATCGAGTAAAATGGAGAATAATAGATATTTGATAATGTGATATATAAACATTTTATTCGTTTTTACCTTTATCAACTCTTGAGAGTAGACTTATAGGACCTATTTTATGTAAAATGAGGTTCTAAATCCACTGGTGAAAACCGCGATGTCCTATCTTTAACCGTTTAGGAGATCGAGTAAAATGGAAAATAATAGATATTTGAAAATGTGATATATAAACATTTTATTCGTTTTTACCTTTATCAACTCTTGAGAGTAGACTTATAAGACTTATTTTATGTAAAATGAGGTGCTAAATCCACTGGTGAAAACCGCGATGTACTATCTTTAACCGTTTAGGAGATCGAGTAAAATGGAGAATAATAGATATTTGATAATGTGGTATATAAACATTTTATTCGTTTGTACCCTTATCAACTCTTGAGAGTAGACTTATAGGACTTATTTTATGTAAAATGAGGTGCTAAATCCACTGGTGAAAACCGCGATGTCCTATCTTTAATTGTTTAGGAGATCGAGTAAAATGGAGAATAATAGATATTTGAAAATGTGATATATAAACATTTTATTCGTTTGTACCTTTATCAACTCTTGAGAGTAGACTTATAGGACCTACTTTATGTAAAATGAGTTGCTAAATCCATTGGTGAAAACCGCGATGTCCTATCTTTAACCGTTTAGGAGATCGAGTAAAATGGAGAATAATAGAAATTTGAAAATGTGATATATAAACATTTTATTCGTTTTTACCTTTATCAACTCTTGAGAGTAGACTTATAGGACCAATTTTATGTAAAATGAGGTTCTAAATCCACTGGTGAAAACCGCGATGTCCTATCTTTAACCGTTTAGGAGATCGAGTAAAATGGAGAATAATAGATATTTGATAATGTGATATATAAAGATTTTATCCGTTTGTACCTTTATCAACTCTTGAGAGTAGACTTATAGGACTTATTTTATGTAAAATGAGGTGCTTAATCCACTGGTGAAAACCGCGAGGTCCTATCTTTAACCGTTTAGGAGATGGAGTAAAATGGAGAATAATAGATATTTGAAAATGTGATATATAAACAATTTATTTGTTTGTACTTTTATCAACTCTTGAGAGTAGACTTATAGGACTTATTTTATGTAAAATGAGGTGCTTAATCCACTGGTGAAAACCGCGATATGATATCTTTAACCGTTTAGGAGATGGAGTAAAATGGAGAATAATAGATATTTGAAAATGTGATATATAAACGATTTATTTGTTTGTACTTTTATCAACTCTTGAGAGTAGACTTATAGGACCTATTTTATGTAAAATCAGGTTCTAAATCCATTGGTAAAAACCGCGATGTTCTATCTTTAACCGTTTAGGAGATCGAGTAAAATGGAGAATAATAGATATTTGATAATGTGATATATAAACATTTTATTCGTTTTTACCTTTATCAACTCTTGAGAGTAGACTTATAGGACCTATTTTATGTAAAATGAGGTTCTAAATCCACTGGTGAAAACCGCGATGTCCTATCTTTAACCGTTTAGGAGATCGAGTAAAATGGAAAATAATGGATATTTGAAAATGTGATATATAAACATTTTATTCGTTTGTACCTTTATCAACCCTTGAGAGTAGACTTATAGGACATATTTTATGTAAAATGAGGTTCTTAGTCCACTGGTGAAAACCGCGATGTCCTATCTTTTACCGTTTAGGAGATCGAGTAAAATAGAAAATAATAGATATTTGAAAATGTGATATATAAACATTTTATTCGTTTTTACCTTTATCAACTCTTGAGAGTAGACTTATAGGACCTATTTTATGTAAAATGAGGTGCTAAATCCACTGGTGAAAACCGCGATGTCCTATCTTTAACCGTTTAGGAGACCGAGTAAAATGGAGAATAATAGATATTTGATAATGTGGTATATAAACATTTTATTCGTTTGTACCCTTATCAACTCTTGAGAGTAGACTTATAGGACTTATTTTATGTAAAATGAGGTGCTAAATCCACTGGTGAAAACCGCGATGTCCTATCTTTAATTGTTTAGGAGATCGAGTAAAATGGAGAATAATAGATATTTGAAAATGTGATATATAAACATTTTATTCGTTTGTACCTTTATCAACTCTTGAGAGTAGACTTATAGGACCTATTTTATGTAAAATGAGTTGCTAAATCCATTGGTGAAAACCACGATGTCCTATCTTTAACCGTTTAGGAGATCGAGTAAAATGGAGAATAATAGAAATTTGAAAATGTGATATATAAACATTTTATTCGTTTTTACCTTTATCAACTCTTGAGAGTAGACTTATAGGACCAATTTTATGTAAAATGAGGTTCTAAATCCACTGGTGAAAACCGCGATGTCCTATCTTTAACCGTTTAGGAGATCGAGTAAAATGGAGAATAATAGATATTTGATAATGTGATATATAAAGATTTTATCCGTTTGTACCTTTATCAACTCTTGAGAGTAGACTTATAGGACTTATTTTATGTAAAATGAGGTGCTTAATCCACTGGTGAAAACCGCGAGGTCCTATCTTTAACCGTTTAGGAGATGGAGTAAAATGGAGAATAATAGATATTTGAAAATGTGATATATAAACAATTTATTTGTTTGTACTTTTATCAACTCTTGAGAGTAGACTTATAGGACTTATTTTATGTAAAATGAGGTGCTTAATCCACTGGTGAAAACCGCGATATGATATCTTTAACCGTTTAGGAGATGGAGTAAAATGGAGAATAATAGATATTTGAAAATGTGATATATAAACATTTTATTTGTTTGTGCCTTTATCAACTCTTGAGAGTAGACTTATAGGACTTAATTTATGTAAAATGAGGTGCTAAATCCACTGGTGAAAACCGCGATGTCCTATCTTTAACCGTTTTGGAGATCGAGTAAAATGGAGATTAATAGATATTTGATAATGTGATATATAAACATTTTATTCGTTTGTACCTTGATCAACTCTTGAGGGTAGACTTATAGGACCTATTTTATGTAAAATGAGGTGCTAAATCCACTGGTGAAAACCGCGATGTCCTATCTTTAAATGTTTTGAAAATCGAGTAAAAAGGAGAATATTAGATATTTGATAATGTGATATATAAACATTTTATTCGTTTGTATCTTTATCAACTCTTGAGAGTAGACTTATAGGACTGATTTTATGTAAACTGAGGTGCTAAATCCACTGGTGAAAACCGCGATGTCCTATCTTGAACCGTTTAGGAGATCGAGTTAAATGGAGAAAAATAGATATTTGAAAATGTGATATATAAACATTTTATTCGTTTGTAAATTTATCAACTCTTGAGGGTAGACTTATAGGACCTATTTTATGTAAAATGAGGTGCTAAATCCACTGGTGAAAACCTCGATGTCCTATCTTTAACCTTTTAGGAGATCGAGTAAAATGGAGAATAATAGATATTTGAAAATGTGATATACAAAATTTTATTTGTTTGTACCTTTATCAACTTTTGAGAGTAGACTTATAGGACCTATTTTATGTAAAATGAGGTGCTAAATCCACTGGTGAAAACCGCGATGTCCTATCTTTAACCGTTTAGGAGATCGAGTAAAATGGAGAATAATAGAAATTTGAAAATGTGATATATAAACATTCTATTCGTTTTTACCTTTATCAACTCTTGAGAGTAGACTTATAGGACCTATTTTATGTAAAATGAGGTGCTAAATCCACTGGTGAAAACCGTGATGTCCTATCTTTAACCATTTAGGAGATCGAGTAAAATGGAGAATAATAGTTGTTTGAAAATGTGATATTTAAACATTTTATTCGTTTTTACCTTTATCAACTCTTGAGAGTAGACTTATAGGACCAATTTTATGTAAAATGAGGTTCTAAATCCACTGGTGAAAACTGCGATGTCCTACCTTTAACCGTTTAGGAGATCGAGTAAAATGGAGAATAATAGATATTTGATAATGTGATATTTAAAGATTTTATTCGTTTGTATTTTTATCAACTCTTGAGAGTAGACTTATAGGACTTATTTTATGTAAAATGAGGTGCTAAATCCACTGGTGAAAACCGCGATGTCCTATCTTAAACCGTTTAGGAGATCGAGTAAAATGGAGAATAATGGATATTTGAAAATGTGATATATAAACATTTTATTCGTTTGTACCTTTATAAACCCTTGAGAGTAGACTTATAGGACATATTTTATGTAAATTGAGGTGCTAAAACCACTAGTGAAAACCGCGATGTCCTATCTTTAACCGTTTAGGAGATCGAGTAAAATGGAGAATAATAGATATTTGAAAATGTGATATATAAACATTTTATTCGTTTGTACCTTTATCAACTTTTGAGAGTAGACTGTTAGGACCTATTTTATGTAAAATGAGGTGCTAAATCCACTGGTGAAAACCTCGATGTCCTATCTTTAACCGTTTAGGAGATCGAGTAAAATGGAGATTAATAGATATTTGAAAATGTGATATATAAACATTTTATTCGTTTATACCTTTATCAACTTTTGAGAGTAGACTTAGAGGACCTATTTTATGTAAAATGAGGTGCTAAATCCACTGGTGAAAACCGCGATGTCCTATCTTGAACCGTTTATGAGATCGAGTAAAATGGAGAAAAATAAAAATTTGAAAATGTGATATATAAACATTTTATTCGTTTTTACCTTTATCAACTCTTGAGAGAAGACTTATAGGACCTATTTTATGTAAAATGAGGTGCTAAATCCACTTGTGAAAACCTCGATGTCCTATCTTTAACCGTTTAGGAGATCGAGTAAAATGGAGAATAATAGATATTTGAAAATGTGATATATAAACATTTTATTCGTTTGTACCTTTGTCAACATTTGAGAGTAGACTTTTAGGACCTATTTTATGTAAAATGAAGTGCTAAATCCACTGGTGAAAACCTCGATGTCCTATCTTTAACCGTTTAGGAGATCGAGTAAAATGGAGATTAATAGATATTTGAAAATGTGATATATAAACATTATATTCGTTTGTACCTTTATCAACATTTGAGAGTAGACTTATAGGACCTATTTTATGTAAAATGAGGTGCTAAATCCACTGGTAAAAACCGCGATGTCCTATCTTGAACCGTTTATGAGATCGAGTAAAATGGAGAAAAATAGAAATTTGAAAATGTGATATATAAACATTTTATTCGTTTTTACCTTTATCAACTCTTGAGAGAAGACTTATAGGACCTATTTTATGTAAAATGAGGTGCTAAATGCACTGGTGAAGACCACGATGTCCTATCTTTAACCGTTTAGGAGATCGAGTAAAATGGAAAATAATAGATATTTGAAAATGTGATATATAAACATTTTATTTGTTTTTACCTTTATCAACTCTTGAGAATAGACTTATAGGACTTATTTTATGTAAAATGGGGTGCTTAATTTACTGATGAAAACCGCGATGTTCTATCTTTAACCGTTTAGGAGATGGAGTAAAATGGAGAATAATAGACATTTGAAAATGTGATATATAAATATTTTATTCGTTTGTACCTTTATCAACTCTTAAGAGTAGACTTATAGGACTTATTTTATGTAAAATGAGGTGCTAAATCAACTGGTGAAATCCGCGATGTCCTATTTTTAACCGTTGTAACGAACCTGCATTTTGGCCACCTGTAAATGCATTTCGTTAATACATAATTAATAACGATTTGTTGTCTGATTATTACCTGATTACTTTCCGCTGAATATTTCCCGCTTAACTTAGTTGATTCTATTCTGCATTCAATATTTATCTGCATTTATCGACACATTTAATCTTCTGCATTATTTTAAGGTTAAGTGTTTGTTTTGATTCTGAATAATTAATTGCCAATTAAGGTATTGACCATAGTCAACCACCTGTACCGCGTTTTTAAATTTGTAACGTGTGGAAGTACTTCCGCAACCAAAATTGCCGTGTGGAATTTACTAGCAAAAAGTCATTTTGCATTACATGTGAGTGCAATTAAAGTGTAATTATTGTATAATCGCTGCATCTTCTTTCCATATTTTGGCTATTTTCAAACTTGGCAACCGCATTTAACAGGGTTAGTCTGATTTATGTTATTTTATTTACCTTTTTGTGAACATTGTACATTGGAATGTGGTCAACCACGCCGCTTCCAATTTTACCCTGTTTCCCCTGAATTGTTCCTGCATTTAACCCCCGCATCCGTATATATTTTCTGATGTGTGTTTCTGAGTCCTGATTCACTCGTATGAATCAACCCCGTAGATGAAGGGGTGAGTTATGTCGTCAACCGCATTTTATTTTACTTAAATCTGTCAATTTATTTTCTTTTCCAATTCTGAATTATGTTATTTTCTTTTCTTTTAATCTGAATAATTAGCCAAGGCTAATTATTCCAATTACATGAATTACCCCCCGCTCTTTTGGTACTTCTAGTACCCCACCGCTGAATTCTATAGTTTTTTGGGGTGTTTTTGACGTCATTATCTCTTCCGCGCGTACTCAGAATCCCTTCTCTGATTTCCGCATATAAAATCGGCTGCAAAGTGCCTAAAAATTCATTATTTTCTGACTGATAATTTTCCAGAGACAAAATCTGTGT
This sequence comes from Silvanus unidentatus, assembly GCA_963930825.1. NCBI lineage: Eukaryota > Metazoa > Arthropoda > Insecta > Coleoptera > Silvanidae > Silvanus > Silvanus unidentatus. Next base: position 20,262,045 of record OZ005757.1, read on the forward strand.
CTCTCTGAAATCTGTTTCTGTCTGTCTGGCGTTCTGCGCATCTGTTCTGAAAATTATTAGTTCTGGTGATATTTAATTCTGAAGTGCACTTGTGTAGTATTTTTTGGGAGTTATTATTTAGTTTATTTCGAGTTATCACTCTTTGGTTTATTTCTTTCTGCTGTGCTACAATTTATTCAAGCGAGTGCTGTGAAATTGTGGTGACTCCGCTTATTTCCGCTTTTGTATTTCTGCATTATATTTCTACCGCATAGTGACTCTATTTAACGTACCTCCGCATATTTATTATTATTTTCTTTGTAAGTTGTTTCGAGTAAATTTTATTTTTATTTCATAACGAGTGTTCATTTTTATTTCTTTTATTTGGATTTATCAGTTTAAATAAATCAACTTGAAATTCAATTTATTTCGGTACGTTTAATTAAATACGTTTATTTTGACCCCTGGATTAATTATTTCTTCAATGAGTTTTTACCCGCGGTACGGTTGGTATTTCACCCCAAAATACCTGGCGCTCGAGAAAACGGCTCGGGTCCGCAAAAACACGCCACAAATTTGGCGCCCGAGCAGGGACCGCATTGTTTTTTCTGCATTTTTTTTCTGCATAACTTAATTGGGAACTGCATAGATTATCCCAACTGCATAAAATTTTTCTTGGAATCCGATTCTTACTGCATAAATGGCTACGGCGAACAGTCCATTGATGGAAGTGGGCAAAGAAGACGCCCCCACACCCCCGATGTCATTCTCCCCACCCCCGGAACGGAAGTCGGCCACACGAGAGGACCTGGGGCTTCCGAAAGATGCCCCAAAGGTTCGAAATATGACGATGGAGGCTCTCGTGGAGGAATTGGCGCGACTGGGGGCCAATACTGAAGGTCCGGTCACAGAATTAAAGAGGAGACTGGCCGCTCTACGAAAAGAAGCCATAACTCCAACTAGTGAAGCCGGACCGTTCGTTTTCGATTTGGGGGACACATCGAGGATTCCACGAACTGATTTTTCCGCTTTTAAACACCAGTACACCGCTTCCAGTAATAATGCCACTTCTGGAAATTTCACTTTCAGTACAGGAGCAGTACCAAAAGTCCGGAAGATGGCCCAGCCTGCATGTACGGACTTTATGCCCAAATTTACAGTTACCCCCGCTACGAATGTAACTTCTTCGCTCCATTCGGCCCAGATGTCATGGAATGCCGCTCCTTCGGTGTCTCAATCGACAAGGCCAACGATTATGCCAGCCGCTAACCCCGCATTAAAGCACTTGCATGATTGGAAAGTGTCTTTCAATGGAAATGGCGATCCAGTCACATTTTTGGAGGAGTTGGAAGAACTGAGACATCTATACCGTATAAACATGGAATGACTTCGAGGAAGCATTCCGACGTTTCTACTTGCCAACTGATTACCAGATCCGCATGGAAGAGGAAATAAGTCGACGACAACAGTCCCCCCGCGAATCGGTGAGTGACTATGTGACCGCTCTGCTCACCTTGGCACGTCGCACGCCTTCTATGACCCCCGAGAAGACATTGTACTGGCTGCATCGAAATTTATTGCCTGAATACCGTCGTTTCGTTCCAAGAAGCAGTATTCGAACGGTGGACGACCTTCTGGAACGAACCAAAGAGCTGGAGGATCAGCCACGGTACGAGGAACCCGCTACGAGACCCGTGGTAAGCCAGAGCCCCCCGAAACCGCTCTATAACCGGCCATCAGCAGTACCAAGGACGACACCGGTGGCAAATAGGAGTGCTGCCATCTGTTTTCGGTGTGGTGAGACAGGCCACTACCGAAATGCGTGCAGAAATGCACCGAAAATGTTTTGTTCGCTGTGTCACCGGCCTGGAGTGTTGACGAGAGACTGCAACTGCAATCGGCGGTCGGAAAACTAACCGCCAGCTGTCCGGTTGGGAGGCAAGAGCAGTTGGCTGAAGAATCCTCCTGCATAAACCCCGAAGAAGACCGCTATCTGGTGAAAATTCAACTGAATGGGAAATTTTACCACGCTCTGATTGATACCGGTTCCAGTTGGTCATTTTATGGAGATAAAGCACACCGAGAAAACCCCAATTGTGCTTCTCCGATCCCTGGAAGTCTGGTCCGCTTAGCGAACGGCGTGGAAACCCAAACTACCACCGCTTGGTCACAAGATGTCCAAATTGGGCCACATTTTTACCCCGCATCTCTGCATCTGATGAAAGGGCTCACTGTAGAAATCCTTTTGGGCTTGGATTGGTTACGCCTTAACGAGGGTATAGTGAATGCCAAAACAGACACTGTCACTGTACGGGGAAGAACATTGATTGAAAATGGCCGTCCAATCGACTGGTGGAACGAAACGGTCGAAGTACCCCCTGCAGTAACGAATTTGGCAGCCATAAGTGAATCACGGCTGAATGACGAACAACAACGAAGATTGCAACGTTTGTTGGATCGAGAGCTGCCAAAATTCGCCGATATTGATGGCCCAACACCGCTAATTGAACACCAGATCCGCTTAAAATCGCCGCATCCGATTAAACAGCGATATAGACCGCAGAACCCCCGCATTCAGGAAATTGTTAATGAACAAGTCGACGAAATGCTGGAGAAAGGGGTCATCGAACGTTCAGAAAGCCCCTGGAGTTCACCCATCGTTGTCGTGCCGAAGAAGGACGGAAAATACCGCTTTTGTGTGGACTTCATGGCATTTTAGACCGTCTCCGCGAATCTAAGTTCATTAGCAGTATCGACTTGCAGAATGGATATTGGTTGGTACCATTGACGGAAGACAGTAAGCCAATCACCGCATTTACCATTCCCGGTCGAGGTCTGTTCCAGTACCGCGTGATGCCATTTGGACTACATTCGGCCCCTGCTACATTCCAAGGTCTATTGGACCGCATAATTGGGCCTGAAATGGAACCGAAGGCGTTCGCCTATTTAGATGACATCATTGTCTTAGGTCGAACGTTTGATGAGCATCTACAAAATCTAACTGAAGTGTTCCGCCGTTTGAGAGCCGCTAATCTTGTCCTGAATGTCGAAAAATGCAAGTTCGGACAAAAATCTCTCAAATATTTGGGACATGTTGTTACTGAAGATTGTGTGCGAACAGACCCTGATAAGGTGGCTTCAATTTTGGAGATTCCACCACCGCAGAATCTGAAGCAATTACGTCAGTTTCTTGGAATGGCGTCCTAGTATCGCCGCTTTGTACCCGATTTCTCACACATAGTGGCACCGCTTACCAAACTTCTCAGAAAAAGCTTTCGATGGCGCTGGGAAGTGGAACAGGACGAGGCGTTCGATGAACTGAAGAAGAGACTGACTGAAGCCCCCGTATTGGCGTGCCCCGATTTCGACCGCATGTTTAACCTGCAGACTGACGCTTCTGATTACGGACTCGGAGTCACTCTCACCCAAAATTTCGATGGAAACGAGAGAGTGATAGCGTACGCCAGTCGAACACTCAATCCGGCAGAGAAAAATTACTCTGTCACTGAAAAAGAGTGTCTCGCAATTGTATGGGGCATCGAGAAGATGAGACCGTATCTGGAAGGTTACCGTTTCCAGGTAACAACGGATCATCAATCTCTCCGCTGGCTGCATTCAATAAAAAGTCCTACTGGCCGCTTAGCCCGCTGGAGTATTTTTCTTCAACAGTACGACTTTGAAATCGTTTATCGAAAAGGTTCGCTCAATCGAGTGGCCGACGCTCTCTCCCGCCAACCATGTGTTCAACATCCAGACAGCCACACGAATCTCTGCATAATTGACGTGAAAAACACCGATTGTGTCTGGTACAAGAGCAAAATAGCCGACGTTAAACGGGACCCCGCTTCATACCCCGATTACACCCTCAAAGAAGGCAAGCTTTACCGTCATTTTTGGGACTCTAAAGACTTGCGAGAGGAAGAAATGGTCGAGCCATGGAAATTGTGTGTCCCGAAGCCGCTTAGAGAGCGTGTTCTCCGCGAAAATCATGATGAACCAACCGCTGGACACATGGGAATTGCGAAAACCATCTCCCGGATCGCCAGAAATTATTATTGGCCGGGAATGTTTCGTGATGTGTCCAAGTACGTTCGTCAGTGCGAAACTTGCCAGCGATACAAGGCCTCCGCTCAACAAACTGCCGGAAAAATGCAGCCGTAGACAGTTAGCAGGCCCTGGCAAAATGTCAGTACCGATTTAGTGGGTCCACTACCGCGATCTAAGAAAGGAAACACATTTTTGCTTGTATTTCACGATCGCTTCACTAAATGGGTACACGCGCGTCCGCTACGAAACGCCACCGCTCGACTCGTCGCCCAGGGGTTGTATGAAGATATTATCTCCAAATTTAGTTGCCCTGATACTGTCATTTCCGACAATGGTACCCAATTTGACAGCCGCATATTCAACAATCTCCTGAAAGACATGGGAATTCACCACCGCTTTACACCGCCTTACACACCGCAGGCCAATCCGGTAGAACGTACCAATCGAACTCTGAAGACGATGATTGCACAATATTGTGAAGCGAATCACAAGGATTGGGACTTGCATGTCCCCGATTTCCTCTTCGCTATCAACACTGCAGTCCACGATTCTACTGGATACACACCCGCATTTCTCAACTTCGGCCGTGAATTGGAAGTGCCCGCCGCTTTATATCGAGAAGGGAACACAACGATAGCTTCCGCAGATGACACAGGGTCCGAAAGAGACGTGTCGACGGAAAATGTGCGTCATAGAGTGTTCCAGATGGACCGGCTGGTCGAAGTGTTCCAATTGGTGCGAACAAATCTCGACAGGGCCTTCACGAATCAAAGTAAGGCGTATAATCTCCGCAGACGGGACTGGAGACCGCATTTAGGTGACAAAGTGTTCAGAAAAGAGCACCACCTATCTTCAGCTGCCCAAGGATTCGCCGCTAAATTGGCACCGAAGTATTCGGGGCCATATGAAGTGACAAAAGTCCATTCGCCAGTTGTTTTCGATTTGTTGGGAGCAAATGGACACCGCTTACGTCGCATTCATGTTAAGGATCTAAAAGCCGCATCTCCTGCATAACTTTACCCGCTAAATTTTAATTCGGTGTGTACAAATTGGTAATTGAAAATGTTTTGTTTTAGCTGATAAAAGTCAAATGGGAGACGTGTTGGAGTTGTGCTATAACGACGACGATTTGGCGGAAACTCGAGAGACAAAAAGGCGTCAAACGGCTTCCCGAACGAGGATTTCCGGATCTAAGACAACCGGGTTTTATACCAGGAAGTCGTCTGGAGTGTCTGTGGCCATGGTGTCGACTCCTAAGCCGTCAACGTCGTCTACAGCAGCGTCCACGTCTCGTGAGCACACCACCCACTGTTGTGGTGCTCGACATGGTGGAAGTGAGCCACCAAGCAAAAAAATCCCCAGCAAAGTACAACAGCCGACTCACCAACGTGCTGGTGGACCGTCTGGAAGTAAACAAAGGGCCCCCGCTTCCAAGCCCTCGTCGTCGGCCAGTCAACACACCGTTAAACCGAAGAAACAAACAAAAAGGGCCGCCGAACAAGAAACTATGCCGTCGCCATGCTGTCACTGCAACTGTGCGGCCGCTTCGACACCAAAAGTGACTCATTCAACCCCAAAAACCGCATCTACGACTTCGCATACTCCGCAATTGCCTGTTCCAGAGGGTTATGCGTCTCGTGCCCCTTTTGTGTTACCTGCCGAGTCATCACAAGGCGGTTATTTGTTGAATTCGTTCCACAGACGATGTTGTTTTCGTTGTGGACACATGGGGCATTTGAAAGAGGATTGTAAAGGCGTCAAACGCACCTTCTGTTCTGGTTGCGGAAAGTTAAATACACTTTCAGTAAATTGTTGTTGGAAGCGGTCCCGACATCAATAAGTCTTTGCCCCTTTACCACGTCTGTTATCCCGCATAAAATGTCATTCTTTTCCGCTGTGGCTTGCCACGGAAAATGCTTGAGAAATAATCTAAATATTCTGTTCTAGATGTCAAACAATGGGTTTTCCACGAGAGGCAGCAGAGGCCATTTTCCGAAGGGCCGGCTGTGCCTTTTGTCCCGTGGACGTTCATTGACAAGTGGACGTACATCCCAAACAGATACGGGTTGTCCGCAGAATATTTCCCGGACGGTGGGTGGAGTCAGAGGTCATCCTAGTAGTTCAAGTGTGACAGTCAGTCCAAGAACGTCGGAGGAGAGGTCTCCCCCCGCAGCACCGGAGCCTCTCCCCAAGGGTGATGTGGCCCCTACTGCACCGTCGGTCAAAATATTCCATGTGGCGACTCAAACCGCTAGAAAGGTGACGTTCCGGACAGAGGAGATGGCCAGAGGAATCCCGGGTATGGTGTCAAAGGAGACTCAGACTGACATGCCGATCATTACGACATGGGAACCCCGAGGTGAACCTTGCGTCCCCGCCGTGTCCCCGGAGGGTAAGTACCTTCTTAATGTGTTTCACAAAGGGGGGTGCTTCCGATGCGGACACAGGGGACATGCACGAGCCGACTGTACTGGTGAGAAAAGAACGTTCTGTTCTGGATGTGGCCGCCTGGGACGGTTATCCACCAATTGTTGTTGGCGATCTCAAAAGAAGTGAAGTGGGTGGATGATGGAGTGTCGACGGCTCTGGCATTGGTAGAATATACATTACCATGACCGCATTTATTTAATCTCAAGTTTCTTTTTTTTTGGTATTAGTATTGTAATTTTTCATTTCCGCATTTTCTCTCTTTTATTTTTCTTATTACACCGCATTCATTCATTTTGTTTCTCTGAAATCAACTGCATCTATATCCATTTCTTGTTTACGTTGGTTATTATACGAGTAGTGGTTTTTTTTTTATTAATTTGTTTTGCATCAAGAGTTTTTTTTTTGTTTGTTTTTTTAGTTCATTATAAAAGATGCAGTTGCTGGATGATTTATTAGTCAAATATCAATTGTGAATTACTATTTATTTTGTTACATTTGACTATCTGTTTATTTACAATTATGTTTATTCTGATATTATTGATTTTTACTAGTTTTTACTATAAACGAGATTTTTTTTTCTTTCTATTGTTTATGTTGCTATCAGCTGTTTTCTGAATTTTATTAATGTTTATTTTGACTGAACGACAGGTTTGTTGTGAACTGATTTTATTAAAAATGTTAATTACACTGTTATGTACTGTTATGTTTATTGTATATATTGTATTGTAGTAAGGTACGTTGTTCCGCTAATTTATACTGAATCTGTGATATGTTCCGCATCTGCATGTAGTCGCATTTCCTTCTCGGATGCTGCATTGTAAAAAAAAACTAATCGTTTTTTTTTATCCGAAGAAAGGGGGGGATGTAACGAACCTGCATTTTGGCCACCTGTAAATGCATTTCGTTAATACATAATTAATAACGATTTGTTGTCTGATTATTACCTGATTATTTTCCGCTGAATATTTCCCGCTTAACTTAGTTGATTCTATTCTGCATTCAATATTTATCTGCATTTATCGACACATTTAATCTTCTGCATTATTTTAAGGTTAAGTGTTTGTTTTGATTCTGAATAATTAATTGCCAATTAAGGTATTGACCATAGTCAACCACCTGTACCGCGTTTTTAAATTTGTAACGGGTGGAAGTACTTCCGCAACCAAAATTGCCGTGTGGAATTTACTAGCAAAAAGTCATTTTTCATTACATGTGAGTGCAATTAAAGTGTAATTATTGTATAATCGCTGCATCTTCTTTCCATATTTTGGCTATTTTCAAACTTGGCAACCGCATTTAACAGGGTAAGTCTGATTTATGTTATTTTATTTACCTTTTTGTGAACATTGTACATTGGAATGTGGTCAACCACGCCGCTTCCAATTTTACCCTGTTTCCCCTGAATTGTTCCTGCATTTAACCCCCGCATCCGTATATATTTTCTGATGTGTGTTTCTGAGTCCTGATTCACTCGTATGAATCAACCCCGTAGATGAAGGGGTGAGTTATGTCGTCAACCGCATTTTATTTTACTTAAATCTGTCAATTTATTTTCTTTTCCAATTCTGAATTATGTTATTTTCTTTTCTTTTAATCTGAATAATTAGCCAAGGCTAATTATTCCAATTACATGAATTACCCCCCGCTCTTTTGGTACTTCTAGTACCCCACCGCTGAATTCTATAGTTTTTTGGGGTGTTTTTGACGTCATTATCTCTTCCGCGCGTACTCAGAATCCCTTCTCTGATTTCCGCATATAAAATCGGCTGCAAAGTGCCTAAAAATTCATTATTTTCTGACTGATAATTTTCCAGAGACAAAATCTGTGTCTCTCTGAAATCTGTTTCTGTCTGTCTGGCGTTCTGCGCATCTGTTCTGAAAATTATTAGTTCTGGTGATATTTAATTCTGAAGTGCACTTGTGTAGTATTTTTTGGGAGTTATTATTTAGTTTATTTCGAGTTATCACTCTTTGGTTTATTTCTTTCTGCTGTGCTACAATTTATTCAAGCGAGTGCTGTGAAATTGTGGTGACTCCGCTTATTTCCGCTTTTGTATTTCTGCATTATATTTCTACCGCATAGTGACTCTATTTAACGTACCTCCGCATATTTATTATTATTTTCTTTGTAAGTTGTTTCGAGTAAATTTTATTTTTAATTCATAACGAGTGTTCATTTTTATTTCTTTTATTTGGATTTATCAGTTTAAATAAATCAACTTGAAATTCAATTTATTTCTGATTTCATTTTATTTCGGTACGTTTAATTAAATATGTTTATTTTGACCCCTGGATTAATTATTTCTTCACTGAGTTTTTACCCGCGGTACGGTTGGTATTTCACCCCAAAATACCTGGCGCTCGAGAAAACGGCTCGGGTCCGCAAAAACACGCCACACCGTTTAGGAGAACGAGTAAAATGGATGATAATAGATATTTGAAAATGTGATATATAAACATTTTATTCGTTTGTACCTATATCAACTCTTGAGAGTAGACTTATAGGAGTTATTTTATGTAAAATATAGTGCTAAATCCACTGGTGAAAACCGCGATGTACTATCTTTAACCGTTTAGGAGATCAAGTAAAATGGAGAATAATAGATATTTGAATATGTGATATATAGACATTTTATTCTATTGTACCTTTATCAACTCTTGAGAGTAGACTTATAGGACTTATTTTATGTAAAATGAGGTGCTAAATCCACTGGTGAAAACCGCGATGTCCTATCTTTAACCGTTTAGGAGATCGAGTAAAATAGAAAATAATAGATATTTGAAAATGTGATATATAAACATTTTATTCGTTTGTACCTTTATCAACTCTTGAGAGTAGACTTATAGGACTTATTTTATGTAAAATGAGGTGCTAAATCCACTGATAAAACCGCGATGTCCTATCTTTAACCGTTTAGGAGATCGAGTAAAATGGAGAATAATAGATATTTGAAAATGTGATATATAAACATTTTATTCGTTTGTACCTTTATCAACTTTTGAGAGTAGACTTATAGGACTTATTTTATGTAAAATAAGGTGCTTAATCCACTGGTAAAAACAGCGATGTCCTATCTTTAACCGTTTAAGAGATCGAGTAAAATTGATAATAACAGATATTTGAAAATGTGATATATAAACATTTTATTCGTTTGTAACTTTATCAACTCTTGAGAGTTGACTTATAGGACTTATTTTATGTAAAATGAGGTGCTAAATGCACTGGTGAAAACCACGATGTCCTATCTTTAACCGTTTAGGAGATCGAGTAAAATGGAAAATAATAGATATTTGAAAATGTGATATATAAACATTTTATTCGATTTTACCTTTATCAACTCTTGAGAATAGACTTATAGGACTTATTTTATGTAAAATGGGGTGCTTAATTTACTGATGAAAACCGCGATGTTCTATCTTTAACCGTTTAGGAGATGGAGTAAAATGGAGAATAATAGATATTTGATAATGTGATATATAAACATTTTATTCGTTTGTACCTTTATCAACTCTTGAGAGTAGACTTATAAGACTTATTTTAAGTAAAATGAGGTGCTAAATCGACTGGTGAAAACCGCGATGTCCTATCTTTAACCGTTTAGGAGATCGAGTAAAATGGAGAATAATAGATATTTTAGAATGTGATATATAAACATTTTATTCGTTTGTACCTTTATCAACTCTTGAGATTAGACTTATAAGACTTATTTTAAGTAAAATGAGGTGCTAAATCGACTGGTGAAAACCGCGATGTCCTATCTTTAACCGTTTAGGAGATCGAGTAAAATGGAGAATAATAGATATTTTAGAATGTGATATATAAACATTTTATTCGTTTGTACCTTTATCAACTCTTGAGATTAGACTTATAAGACTTATTTTAAGTAAAATGAGGTGCTAAATCCACTGGTGAAATCCGCGATGTCCTATCTTTAACCGTTTAGGAGATCGAGTAAAATTGAGAATAATAGATATTTGAAAATGTGATATATAAAAATTTTATTCGTTTGTACCTTTATCAACTCTTGATAGTAGACTTATAGCGCGATGTGATATCTTTAACCGTTTAGGAGATCGAGTAAAATGGAGAATAATAGATATTTGAAAATGTGATATATAAACATTTTATTCGTTTGTACCTTTATCAACTCTTAAGAGTAGACTTATAGGACTTATTTTATGTAAAATGAGGTGCTAATTCCACTGGTTAAAACCGCGATGTCCTATCTTTAACCGTTTAGGAGATCGAGTAAAATGGAGAATAATAGATATTTGAAAATGTGATATATAAACATTTTATTCGTTTGTACCTTTATCAACTCTTGAGAGTAGACTTATAGGACTTATTTTATGTAAAATGAGGTGCTAAATCCACTGGTGACAATCGCGATGTAATATCTTTAACCGTTTAGGAGATGGAGTAAAATGGAGAATAATAGATATTTGAAAATGTGATATATAAACATTTTATTCGTTTGTACCATTATCAACTCTTGAGAGATGACTTATAGGACTTATTTTATGTAAAATAAGGTGCTAAATCCTCTGGTGAAAACCGCGATGTCCTATCTTTAACCGTTTAGGAGATCGAGTAAAATAGAAAATAATAGATATTTGAAAATGTGATATATAAACAATTTATTCATTTGTACCTTTATCAACTCTTGAGAGTAGATTTATAGGACTTATTTTATGTAAAATAAGGTGCTAAATCCACTGGTGAAAACCGCGATGTCCTATCTTTAACCGTTTAGGAGATCGAGTAAAATGGAGAATAATGGATATTTGAAAATGTGATATATAAACATTTTATTCGTTTGTACCTTTATCAACCCTTGAGAGTAGACTTATAGGACATATTTTATGTAAAATGAGGTTCTAAATCCACTGGTGAAAACCGCGATGTCCTATCTTTTACCGTTTAGGAGATCGAGTAAAATAGAAAATAATAGATATTTGAAAATGTGATATATAAACATTTTATTCGTTTTTACCTTTATCAACTCTTGAGAGTAGACTTATAGGACCTATTTTATGTAAAATGAGGTGCTAAATCCACTGGTGAAAACCGCGATGTCCTATCTTTAACCGTTTAGGAGATCGAGTAAAATGGAAAATAATAGATATTTGAAAATGTGATATATAAACATTTTATTCGTTTGTACCTTTATCAACTCTTGAGAGTAGACTTTTAGGACCTATTTTACGTAAAATGAGGTTCTAAATCCACTGGTGAAAACCGCGATGTCCTATCTTTAACCGTTTAGAAGATCGAGTAAAATGAAGAATAATAGATATTTGATAATGTGATATATAAACATTTTATTCGTTTGTACCTTTATCAACTCTTGAGAGTAGACTTATAGGACCAATTTTATGTAAAATGAGGTGCTAAATCCACTGGTGAAAACCGCGGTGTCCTATCTTGAACCATTTAGAAGATCGAGTAAAATGGAAAAAAATAGATATTTGAAAATGTGATATATAAACACTTTATTCGTTTGTACCTTTATCAACTCTTGGGAGTAGACTTATAGGACTTATTTTATGTAAAATAAGGTGCTAAAACCACTGGTAAAAACCGCGATGTCCTATCTCTAACCGTTTAAGAGATCGAGTAAAATTAATAATAACAGATATTTGAAAATGTGATATATAAAAATTTTATTCGTTTGTACCTTTATCAACTCTTGAGAGTAGACTTATAGGAGTTATTTTATGTAAAATGAGGTGCTAAATCCACTGGTGAAAACCGCGATGACCTATCTTTAACCGTTTTGGAGATCGAGTAAAATGGAGAATAATAGATATTTGATAATGTGATATATAAACATTTTATTCGTTTGTACCTTTATCAACTCTTGAGAGATGACTTATAGGACTTATTTTATGTAAAATGAGGTGCTAAATCCACTGGTGAAAACCGCGATGTCCTATCTTTTACCGTTTAGGAGATCGAGTAAAATGGAAAATAAAAGATATTTGAAAATGTGATATATAAACATTTTAATCGTTTTTACCTTTATCAACTCTTGAGAGTAGACTTATAGGACCTATTTTATGTAAAATGAGGTGCTAAATCCACTGGTAAAAACCGCTATGTCCTATCTTTTACCGTTTAGGAGATCGAGTAAAATGGAAAATAAAAGATATTTGAAAATGTGATATATAAACATTTTATTCGTTTTTACCTTTATCAACTCTTGAGAGTAGACTTATAGGACCTATTTTATGTAAAATGAGGTGCTAAATCCACTGGTAAAAACCGCTATGTCCTATCTTTAACCGTTTAGGAGATCGAGTGAAATGGAGAATAATAGACATTTGAAAATGTGATATATAAACATTTTATTCGTTTGTACCTTTATCAACTCTTGAGAGTAGACTTATAGGTCTTATTTTATGTAAAATGAGGTACTTAATCCTCTGGAGAAAACCGCGATGTCCTATCTTTAACCGTTTATAAGATCGAGTGAAATGGAGGATAATAGATATTTTAAAATGTGATATATAAACATTTTATTCGTTTGTACCTTTATCAACTCTTAAGATTAGACTTATAGGACTTATTTTATGTAAAATAAGGTGCTAAATCCACTGGTGAAAACCGCGATGTCCTATCTTTAACCGTTTTGCAGATCGAGTAAAATAGAAAATAATAGATATTTGAAAATGTGATATATAAACATTTTATTCGTTTGTACCTTTATCAACTCTTGAGAGTAGACTTATATGACTTATTTTATGTAAAATGAGGTGCTAAATCCACTGGTAAAAACCGCTACGTCCTATCTTTAACCGTTTAGGAGATCGAGTAAAATGGAGAATAATAGATATTTGAAAATGTGATATATAAACATTTTATTCGTTTGTACCTTTATCAACTCTTGAGAGTAGACTTATAGATCTTATTTTATTTAAAATGAGGTACTTAATCCTCTGGAGAAAACAGCGATGTCCTATCTTTAACTGTTTAGCAGATCGAGTAAATTGGAGAATAATAGATATTTTAAAATGTGATATATAAACATTTTATTCGTTTGTACCTTTATCAACTCTTAAGAGTAGACTTATAGGACTTATTTTATGTAAAATAAGGTGCTAAATCCACTGGTGAAAACCGCGATGTCCAATCTTTAACCGTTTAGGAGATCGAGTAAAATTGAGAATAATAGATATTTGAAAATGTGATATATAAAAATTTTATTCGTTTGTACCTTTATCAACTCTTGATAGTAGACTTATAGCGCGATGTGATATCTTTAACCGTTTAGGAGATCGAGTAAAATGGAGAATAATAGATATTTGAAAATGTGATATATAAACATTTTATTCGTTTGTACCTTTATCAACTCTTAAGAGTAGACTTATAGGACTTATTTTATGTAAAATGAGGTGCTAATTCCACTGGTTAAAACCGCGATGTCCTATCTTTAACCGTTTAGGAGATCGAGTAAAATGGAGAATAATAGATATTTGAAAATGTGATATATAAACATTTTATTCGTTTGTACCTTTATCAACTCTTGAGAGTAGACTTATAGGACTTATTTTATGTAAAATGAGGTGCTAAATCCACTGGTGACAACCGCGATGTAATATCTTTAACCGTTTAGGAGATGGAGTAAAATGGAGAATAATAGATATTTGAAAATGTGATATATAAACATTTTATTCGTTTGTACCATTATCAACTCTTGAGAGATGACTTATAGGACTTATTTTATGTAAAATAAGGTGCTAAATCCTCTGGTGAAAACCGCGATGTCCTATCTTTAACCGTTTAGGAGATCGAGTAAAATAGAAAATAATAGATATTTGAAAATGTGATATATAAACAATTTATTCATTTGTACCTTTATCAACTCTTGAGAGTAGATTTATAGGACTTATTTTATGTAAAATAAGGTGCTAAATCCACTGGTGAAAACCGCGATGTCCTATCTTTAACCGTTTAGGAGATCGAGTAAAATGGAGAATAATGGATATTTGAAAATGTGATATATAAACATTTTATTCGTTTGTTCCTTTATCAACCCTTGAGAGTAGACTTATAGGACATATTTTATGTAAAATGAGGTTCTAAATCCACTGGTGAAAACCGCGATGTCCTATCTTTTACCGTTTAGGAGATCGAGTAAAATAGAAAATAATAGATATTTGAAAATGTGATATATAAACATTTTATTCGTTTTTACCTTTATCAACTCTTGAGAGTAGACTTATAGGACCTATTTTATGTAAAATGAGGTGCTAAATCCACTGGTAAAAACCGCTATGTCCTATCTTTAACCGTTTAGGAGATCGAGTGAAATGGAGAATAATAGACATTTGAAAATGTGATATATAAACATTTTATTCGTTTGTACCTTTATCAACTCTTGAGAGTAGACTTATAGGTCTTATTTTATGTAAAATGAGGTACTTAATCCTCTGGAGAAAACCGCGATGTCCTATCTTTAACCGTTTAGGAGATCGAGTAAAATGGATATTAATAGATATTTGAAAATGCGATATATAAACATTTTATTCGTTTGTACCTTTATCAACTTTTGAGAGTAGACTTATAGGACTTATTATATGTAAAATGAGGTGCTAAATCCACTGGTGAAAACCGCGATGTCCTATCTTTAACCGTTTATAAGATCGAGTGAAATGGAGGATAATAGATATTTTAAAATGTGATATATAAACATTTTATTCGTTTGTACCTTTATCAACTCTTAAGATTAGACTTATAGGACTTATTTTATGTAAAATAAGGTGCTAAATCCACTGGTGAAAACCGCGATGTCCTATCTTTAACCGTTTTGCAGATCGAGTAAAATAGAAAATAATAGATATTTGAAAATGTGATATATAAACATTTTATTCGTTTGTACCTTTATCAACTCTTGAGAGTAGACTTATATGACTTATTTTATGTAAAATGAGGTGCTAAATCCACTGGTAAAAACCGCTACGTCCTATCTTTAACCGTTTAGGAGATCGAGTAAAATGGAGAATAATAGATATTTGAAAATGTGATATATAAACATTTTATTCGTTTGTACCTTTATCAACTCTTGAGAGTAGACTTATAGATCTTATTTTATTTAAAATGAGGTACTTAATCCTCTGGAGAAAACAGCGATGTCCTATCTTTAACTGTTTAGCAGATCGAGTAAAATGGAGAATAATAGATATTTTAAAATGTGATATATAAACATTTTATTCGTTTGTACCTTTATCAACTCTTAAGAGTAGACTTATAGGACTTATTTTATGTAAAATAAGGTGCTAAATCCACTGGTGAAAACCGCGATGTCCAATCTTTAACCGTTTAGGAGATCGAGTAAAATTGAGAATAATAGATATTTGAAAATGTGATATATAAAAATTTTATTCGTTTGTACCTTTATCAACTCTTGATAGTAGACTTATAGCGCGATGTGATATCTTTAACCGTTTAGGAGATCGAGTAAAATGGAGAATAATAGATATTTGAAAATGTGATATATAAACATTTTATTCGTTTGTACCTTTATCAACTCTTAAGAGTAGACTTATAGGACTTATTTTATGTAAAATGAGGTGCTAATTCCACTGGTTAAAACCGCGATGTCCTATCTTTAACCGTTTAGGAGATCGAGTAAAATGGAGAATAATAGATATTTGAAAATGTGATATATAAACATTTTATTCGTTTGTACCTTTATCAACTCTTGATAGTAGACTTATAGCGCGATGTGATATCTTTAACCGTTTAGGAGATCGAGTAAAATGGAGAATAATAGATATTTGAAAATGTGATATATAAACATTTTATTCGTTTGTACCTTTATCAACTCTTAAGAGTAGACTTATAGGACTTATTTTATGTAAAATGAGGTGCTAATTCCACTGGTTAAAACCGCGATGTCCTATCTTTAACCGTTTAGGAGATCGAGTAAAATGGAGAATAATAGATATTTGAAAATGTGATATATAAACATTTTATTCGTTTGTACCTTTATCAACTCTTGAGAGTAGACTTATAGGACTTATTTTATGTAAAATGAGGTGCTAAATCCACTGGTGACAACCGCGATGTAATATCTTTAACCGTTTAGGAGATGGAGTAAAATGGAGAATAATAGATATTTGAAAATGTGATATATAAACATTTTATTCGTTTGTACCATTATCAACTCTTGAGAGATGACTTATAGGACTTATTTTATGTAAAATAAGGTGCTAAATCCTCTGGTGAAAACCGCGATGTCCTATCTTTAACCGTTAAGGAGATCGAGTAAAATAGAAAATAATAGATATTTGAAAATGTGATATATAAACAATTTATTCATTTGTACCTTTATCAACTCTTGAGAGTAGATTTATAGGACTTATTTTATGTAAAATAAGGTGCTAAATCCACTGGTGAAAACCGCGATGTCCTATCTTTAACCGTTTAGGAGATCGAGTAAAATGGAGAATAATGGATATTTGAAAATGTGATATATAAACATTTTATTCGTTTGTACCTTTATCAACCCTTGAGAGTAGACTTATAGGACATATTTTATGTAAAATGAGGTTCTAAATCCACTGGTGAAAACCGCGATGTCCTATCTTTTACCGTTTAGAAGATCGAGTAAAATAGAAAATAATAGATATTTGAAAATGTGATATATAAACATTTTATTCGTTTTTACCTTTATCAACTCTTGAGAGTAGACTTATAGGACCTATTTTATGTAAAATGAGGTGCTAAATCCACTGGTAAAAACCGCTATGTCCTATCTTTAACCGTTTAGGAGATCGAGTGAAATGGAGAATAATAGACATTTGAAAATGTGATATATAAACATTTTATTCGTTTGTACCTTTATCAACTCTTGAGAGTAGACTTATAGGTCTTATTTTATGTAAAATGAGGTACTTAATCCTCTGGAGAAAACCGCGATGTCCTATCTTTAACCGTTTAGGAGATCGAGTAAAATGGATATTAATAGATATTTGAAAATGTGATATATAAACATTTTATTCGTTTGTACCTTTATCAACTTTTGAGAGTAGACTTATAGGACTTATTATATGTAAAATGAGGTGCTAAATCCACTGGTGAAAACCGCGATGTCCTATCTTTAACCGTTTATAAGATCGAGTGAAATGGAGGATAATAGATATTTTAAAATGTGATATATAAACATTTTATTCGTTTGTACCTTTATCAACTCTTAAGATTAGACATATAGGACTTATTTTATGTAAAATAAGGTGCTAAATCCACTGGTGAAAACCGCGATGTCCTATCTTTAACCGTTTTGCAGATCGAGTAAAATAGAAAATAATAGATATTTGAAAATGTGATATATAAACATTTTATTCGTTTGTACCTTTATCAACTCTTGAGAGTAGACTTATATGACTTATTTTATGTAAAATGAGGTGCTAAATCCACTGGTAAAAACCGCTACGTCCTATCTTTAACCGTTTAGGAGATCGAGTAAAATGGAGAATAATAGATATTTGAAAATGTGATATATAAACATTTTATTCGTTTGTACCTTTATCAACTCTTGAGAGTAGACTTATAGATCTTATTTTATTTAAAATGAGGTACTTAATCCTCTGGAGAAAACAGCGATGTCCTATCTTTAACTGTTTAGCAGATCGAGTAAAATGGAGAATAATAGATATTTTAAAATGTGATATATAAACATTTTATTCGTTTGTACCTTTATCAACTCTTAAGAGTAGACTTATAGGACTTATTTTATGTAAAATAAGGTGCTAAATCCACTGGTGAAAACCGCGATGTCCAATCTTTAACCGTTTAGGAGATCGAGTAAAATTGAGAATAATAGATATTTGAAAATGTGATATATAAAGATTTTATTCGTTTGTACCTTTATCAACTCTTGATAGTAGACTTATAGCGCGATGTGATATCTTTAACCGTTTAGGAGATCGAGTAAAATGGAGAATAATAGATATTTGAAAATGTGATATATAAACATTTTATTCGTTTGTACCTTTATCAACTCTTAAGAGTAGACTTATAGGACTTATTTTATGTAAAATGAGGTGCTAAATCCACTGGTAAAAACCGCTACGTCCTATCTTTAACCGTTTATAAGATCGAGTGAAATGGAGGATAATAGATATTTTAAAATGTGATATATAAACATTTTATTCGTTTGTACCTTTATCAACTCTTAAGATTAGACTTATAGGACTTATTTTATGTAAAATAAGGTTCTAAATCCACTGGTGAAAACCGCGATGTCCTATCTTTAACCGTTTTGCAGATCGAGTAAAATAGAAAATAATAGATATTTGAAAATGTGATATATAAACATTTTATTCGTTTGTACCTTTATCAACTCTTGAGAGTAGACTTATATGACTTATTTTATGTAAAATGAGGTGCTAAATCCACTGGTAAAAACCGCTACGTCCTATCTTTAACCGTTTAGGAGATCGAGTAAAATGGAGAATAATAGATATTTGAAAATGTGATATATAAACATTTTATTCGTTTGTACCTTTATCAACTCTTGAGAGTAGACTTATAGATCTTATTTTATTTAAAATGAGGTACTTAATCCTCTGGAGAAAACAGCGATGTCCTATCTTTAACTGTTTAGCAGATCGAGTAAAATGGAGAATAATAGATATTTTAAAATGTGATATATAAACATTTTATTCGTTTGTACCTTTATCAACTCTTAAGAGTAGACTTATAGGACTTATTTTATGTAAAATAAGGTGCTAAATCCACTGGTGAAAACCGCGATGTCCAATCTTTAACCGTTTAGGAGATCGAGTAAAATTGAGAATAATAGATATTTGAAAATGTGATATATAAAAATTTTATTCGTTTGTACCTTTATCAACTCTTGATAGTAGACTTATAGCGCGATGTGATATCTTTAACCGTTTAGGAGATCGAGTAAAATGGAGAATAATAGATATTTGAAAATGTGATATATAAACATTTTATTCGTTTGTACCTTTATCAACTCTTAAGAGTAGACTTATAGGACTTATTTTATGTAAAATGAGGTGCTAATTCCACTGGTTAAAACCGCGATGTCCTATCTTTAACCGTTTAGGAGATCGAGTAAAATGGAGAATAATAGATATTTGAAAATGTGATATATAAACATTTTATTCGTTTGTACCTTTATCAACTCTTGAGAGTAGACTTATAGGACTTATTTTATGTAAAATGAGGTGCTAAATCCACTGGTGACAACCGCGATGTAATATCTTTAACCGTTTAGGAGATGGAGTAAAATGGAGAATAATAGATATTTGAAAATGTGATATATAAACATTTTATTCGTTTGTACCATTATCAACTCTTGAGAGATGACTTATAGGACTTATTTTATGTAAAATAAGGTGCTAAATCCTCTGGTGAAAACCGCGATGTCCTATCTTTAACCGTTTAGGAGATCGAGTAAAATAGAAAATAATAGATATTTGAAAATGTGATATATAAACAATTTATTCATTTGTACCTTTATCAACTCTTGAGAGTAGATTTATAGGACTTATTTTATGTAAAATAAGGTGCTAAATCCACTGGTGAAAACCGCGATGTCCTATCTTTAACCGTTTAGGAGATCGAGTAAAATGGAGAATAATGGATATTTGAAAATGTGATATATAAACATTTTATTCGTTTGTACCTTTATCAACCCTTGAGAGTAGACTTATAGGACATATTTTATGTAAAATGAGGTTCTAAATCCACTGGTGAAAACCGCGATGTCCTATCTTTTACCGTTTAGGAGATCGAGTAAAATAGAAAATAATAGATATTTGAAAATGTGATATATAAACATTTTATTCGTTTTTACCTTTATCAACTCTTGAGAGTAGACTTATAGGACCTATTTTATGTAAAATGAGGTGCTAAATCCACTGGTGAAAACCGCGATGTCCTATCTTTAACCGTTTAGGAGATCGAGTAAAATGGAAAATAATAGATATTTGAAAATGTGATATATAAACATTTTATTCGTTTGTACCTTTATCAACTCTTGAGAGTAGACTTTTAGGACCTATTTTATGTAAAATGAGGTTCTAAATCCACTGGTGAAAACCGCGATGTCCTATCTTTAACCGTTTAGAAGATCGAGTAAAATGAAGAATAATAGATATTTGATAATGTGATATATAAACATTTTATTCGTTTGTACCTTTATCAACTCTTGAGAGTAGACTTATAGGACCAATTTTATGTAAAATGAGGTGCTAAATCCACTGGTGAAAACCGCGATGTCCTATCTTGAACCATTTAGAAGATGGAGTAAAATGGAAAAAAATAGATATTTGAAAATGTGATATATAAACACTTTATTCGTTTGTACCTTTATCAACTCTTGGGAGTAGACTTATAGGACTTATTTTATGTAAAATAAGGTGCTAAAACCACTGGTAAAAACCGCGATGTCCTATCTCTAACCGTTTAAGAGATCGAGTAAAATTAATAATAACAGATATTTGAAAATGTGATATATAAAAATTTTATTCGTTTGTACCTTTATCAACTCTTGAGAGTAGACTTATAGGAGTTATTTTATGTAAAATGAGGTGCTAAATCCACTGGTGAAAACCGCGATGACCTATCTTTAACCGTTTTGGAGATCGAGTAAAATGGAGAATAATAGATATTTGATAATGTGATATATAAACATTTTATTCGTTTTTACCTTTATCAACTCTTGAGAGTAGACTTATAGGACCTATTTTATGTAAAATGAGGTGCTAAATCCACTGGTAAAAACCGCTATGTCCTATCTTTAACCGTTTAGGAGATCGAGTGAAATGGAGAATAATAGACATTTGAAAATGTGATATATAAACATTTTATTCGTTTGTACCTTTATCAACTCTTGAGAGTAGACTTATAGGTCTTATTTTATGTAAAATGAGGTACTTAATCCTCTGGAGAAAACCGCGATGTCCTATCTTTAACCGTTTAGGAGATCGAGTAAAATGGATATTAATAGATATTTGAAAATGTGATATATAAACATTTTATTCGTTTGTACCTTTATCAACTTTTGAGAGTAGACTTATAGGACTTATTATATGTAAAATGAGGTGCTAAATCCACTGGTGAAAACCGCGATGTCCTATCTTTAACCGTTTATAAGATCGAGTGAAATGGAGGATAATAGATATTTTAAAATGTGATATATAAACATTTTATTCGTTTGTACCTTTATCAACTCTTAAGATTAGACTTATAGGACTTATTTTATGTAAAATAAGGTGCTAAATCCACTGGTGAAAACCGCGATGTCCTATCTTTAACCGTTTTGCAGATCGAGTAAAATAGAAAATAATAGATATTTGAAAATGTGATATATAAACATTTTATTCGTTTGTACCTTTATCAACTCTTGAGAGTAGACTTATATGACTTATTTTATGTAAAATGAGGTGCTAAATCCACTGGTAAAAACCGCTATGTCCTATCTTTAACCGTTTAGGAGATCGAGTAAAATATAGAATAATAGATATTTGAAAATGTGATATATAAACATTTTATTCGTTTGTACCTTTATCAACTCTTGAGAGTAGACTTATAGATCTTATTTTATTTAAAATGAGGTACTTAATCCTCTGGAGAAAACCGCGATGTCCTATCTTTAACTGTTTAGCAGATCGAGTAAAATGGAGAATAATAGATATTTTAAAATGTGATATATAAACATTTTATTCGTTTGTACCTTTATCAACTCTTAAGAGTAGACTTATAGGACTTATTTTATGTAAAATAAGGTGCTAAATCCACTGGTGAAAACCGCGATGTCCAATCTTTAACCGTTTAGGAGATCGAGTAAAATTGAGAATAATAGATATTTGAAAATGTGGTATATAAACATTTTATTCGTTTGTACCTTGATCAACTCTTGAGGGTAGACTTATAGGACTTATTTTATGTAAAATGAGGTGCTAAATCCACTGGTGAAAACCGCGATGTCCTATCTTTCACCGTTTAGGAGATCGAGTAAAATGGAGAAAAATAGATATTTGAAAATGTGATATATAAACATTTTATTCGTTTGTACCTTTATCAACTCTTGAGAGTAGACTTATAGGACCTATTTTATGTAAAATGAGGTGCTAAATCCACTGGTGAAAACCGCGATGTCCTATCTTGAACCGTTTAGGAGATCGAGTAAAATGGAGAAAAATAGATATTTGAAAATGTGATATATAAACATTTTATCCGTTTGTACCTTTATCAACTCTTGAGAGTAGACTTATAGGACCTATTTTATGTAAAATGAGGTGCTAGATCCACTGGTGAAAACCGCGATGTGACATCTTTAACCGTTTAGGAGATCGAGTAAAATGGAGATAAATAGATATTTGAAAATGTGATATATAAACATTTTATCCGTTTGTACCTTTATCAACTCTTGAGAGTAGACTTACAGGACCTATTTTATGTAAAATGAGGTGCTAAATCCACTGGTGAAATCCGCGATGTCCTATCTTTAACCGTTTAGGAGATCGAGTAAAATGGAGAATAATAGATATTTGAAAATGTGATATATAAACATTTTATTCGTTTTTACCTTTATCAACTCTTGAGAGTAGACTTATAGGACTTATTTTATGTAAAATGGGGTGCTTAATCCACTGATGAAAACCGCGATGTCCCATCTTTTACCGTTTAGGAGATCGAGTAAAATGGAATATAATAGATATTTAAAAATGTGATATATAAACATTTTATTCGTTTGTACCTTGATCAACTCTTGAGGGTAGACTTATAGCACCTATTTTATGTAAAATGAGGTGCTAAATCCACTGGTGAAAACCGCGATGTCCTATCTTTAACCGTCTAGGAGATCGAGTAAAATGGAGAATAATAGAAATTTGAAAATGTGACATATAAACATTTTATTCGTTTTTACCTTTATCAACTCTTGAGAGTAGACTTATAGGACCTATTTTATGTAAAATGAGGTGCTAGATCCACTGGTGAAAACCGCGATGTGACATCTTTAACCGTTTAGGAGATCGAGTAAAATGGAGAATAATAGATATTTGAAAATGTGATATCTAAACATTTTATTCGTTTTTACCTTTATCAACTCTTGAGAGTAGACTTAAAGGATTTATTTTATGTAAAATGGGGTGCCTAATCCACTGGTGAAAACCGCGATGTCCTATCTTTCACCGTTTAGGAGATCGAGTAAAATGGAGAAAAATAGATATTTGAAAATGTGATATATAAACATTTTATTCGTTTGTACCTTCATCAACTCTTGAGAGTAGACTTATAGGACCTATTTTATGTAAAATGAGGTGCTAAATCCACTGGTGAAAACCGCGATGTCCTATCTTGAACCGTTTAGGAGATCGAGTAAAATGGAGAAAAATAGATATTTGAAAATGTGATATATAAACATTTTATCCGATTGTACCTTTATCAACTCTTGAGAGTAGACTTATAGGACCTATTTTATGTAAAATGAGGTGCTAGATCCACTGGTGAAAACCGCGATGTGACATCTTTAACCGTTTAGGAGATCGAGTAAAATGGAGAAAAATAGATATTTGAAAATGTGATATATAAACATTTTATCCGTTAGTACCTTTATCAACTCTTGAGAGTAGACTTATAGGACCTATTTTATGTAAAATGAGGTGCTAGATCCACTGGTGAAAACCGCGATGTGACATCTTTAACCGTTTAGGAGATCGAGTAAAATGGAGAATAATAGATATTTGAAAATGTGATATATAAACATTTTATTCGTTTTTACCTTTATCAACTCTTGAGAGTAGACTTATAGGACTTATTTTATGTAAAATGGGGTGCTTAATCCACTGGTGAAAAACGCGATGTCCTATCTTGAACCGTTTAGGAGATCGAGTAAAATGGAGAATAATAGATATTTGTAAATGTGATGTATAAACATTTTATTTGTTTGTACCTTTATCAACTCTTGAGAGTAGACTTATAGGACCTATTTTATGTAAAATGAGGTGCTAAATCCACTGGTGAAAACCGCGATGTTCTATCTTTTACCGTTTAGGAGATCGAGTAAAATGGAAAATTATACATATTTGAAAATGTGATATATAAACATTTTATTCGTTTTTACCTTTATCAACTCTTGAGAGTAGACTTATAGGACCTGTTTTATGTAAAATGAGGTGCTAAATCCACTGGTGAAAACCGCGATGTCCTATATTTAACCGTTTAGGAGATCGAGTAAAATGGAGAATAATAGATATTTGAAAATGTGATATCTAAACATTTTATTCGTTTTTACCTTTATCAACTCTTGAGAGTAGACTTATAGGACTTATTTTATGTAAAATGGGGTGCTTAATCCACTGATGAAAACCGCGATGTCCTATCTTTTACCGTTTAGGAGATCGAATAAAATGGAGAATAATAGATATTTGAAAATGTGACATATAAACATTTTATTCGTTTTTACCTTTATCAACTCTTGAGAGTAGACTTATAGGACTTATTTTATGTAAAATGGGGTGCTTAATCCACTGATGAAAACCGTGATGTCCTATCTTTTACCGTTTAGGAGATCGAGTAAAATGGAAAATAATAGATATTTGAAAATGTGATATATAAACATTTTAATCGTTTGTGCCTTTATCAACATTTGAGAGTAGACTTATAGGACCTATTTTATGTAAAATGAGGTGCTAAATCCACTGGTGAAAACCGCGATGTCCTATCTTTAACCGTTTAGGAGATCGAGTAAAATGGAGAATAATAGATATTTGAAAATGTGATATATAAACATTTTATTCGTTTTTACCTTTATTAACTCTTGAGAGTAGACTTATAGGACTTATTTTATGTAAAATGGTGTGCTTAATCCACTGATAAAAACCGCGATGTCCTATCATTTTCCGATTAGGAGATCGAGTAAAATGGAGAATAATAGATATTTGAAAATGTGATATATTAACATTTTATTCGTTTGTACTTTGATCAACTCTTGAGGGTAGACTTATAGGACTTATTTTATGTAAAATGAGGTGCTAAATCCACTGGTGAAAACCGCGATGTCCTATCATTAACCGTTTAGGAGATGGAGTAAAATGGAGAATAATAGATATTTGAAAATGTGATATATTAACATTTTATTCGTTTGTACTTTGATCAACTCTTGAGGGTAGACTTATAGGACTTATTTTATGTAAAATGAGGTGCTAAATCCACTGGTGAAATCCGCGATGTCCTATCTTTAACCGTTTAGGAGATCGAGTATAATGGAGAATAATAGATATTTGATAATATGATATATAAACATTTTATTCGTTTGTTCCTTTATCAACTCTTGAGAGTAGACTTATAGGACTTATTTTATGTTAAATGACGTGCTAAATCCACTGGCGAAAACCGCGATGTCCTATCTTGAACCGTTTAGGAGATCGAGTAAAATGGAGAATAATAGATATTTGAAAATGTGATATATTAACATTTTATTCGTTTGTACCTTGATTAACTCTTGAGAGTAGACTTATAAAACCTATTTTATGTAAAATGAGGTGCTAAATCCACTGGTGAAAACCGCGATGTGATATCTTTAACCGTTTAGGAGATCGAGTAAAATGGAGAATAATAGATATTTGAAAATGTGATATATAAACATTTTATTCGTTTGTACCTTGATCAACTCTTGAGGGTAGACTTATAGGACCTATTTTATGTAAAATGAGGTGCTAAATCCACTGGTGAAAACCGCGATGTCCTATCTTTAATCGTTTAGGAGATCGAGTAAAATGGAGAATAATAGAAATTTGAAAATGTGTATATAAACATTTTATTCGTTTTTACCTTTATCAACTCTTGAAAGTAGACTTAAAGGACCTATTTTATGTAAAATGAGGTGCTAAATCCACTGGTGATAACCGCGATGTGATATTTTCAACCATTTAGGAGATCGGGTAAAATGGAGAATAATAGATATTTGAAAATGTGAAATATAAACATTTTATTCGTTTTTACCTTTGTCAACTCTTGAGAGTAGACTTATAAAACCTTTTATATGTATAATCAGGTGCTTAATCCACTGGTGAAAACTGCGATGTGATATCTTTAACCGTTTAGGAGATCGAGTAAAATGGAGAATAATAGACATTTGAAAATGTGATATATAAACATTTTATTCGTTTCTACCTTTATCAACTCTTGAGAGTAGACTTATAGGACCTATTTTATGTAAAATGAGGTGCTAAATCCACTGGTGAAAACCGCGATGTGATATCTTTAACCGTTTAGGAGATCGAGTAAAATGGAGAATAATAGATATTTGAAAATGTGATATATAAACATTTTATTCGTTTGTACCTTTATCAACTCTTAAGAGTAGACTTATAGGACTTATTTTATGTAAAATGAGGTGCTAAATCCACTGGTGAAAACCGCGATGTCCTATTTTTAACCGTTTAGGAGATTGAGTAAAATGAAAAATAATAGATATTTGAAAATGTGATATATAAACATTTTATTGTTTGTACCTTTATCAACTCTTAAGAGTAGACTTATAGGACTTGTTTTATGTAAATTGAGGTGCTAAATCCACTGGTGAAATCCGCGATGTCCTATCTTGAACCGTTTAGGAGATCGAGTAAAATGGAGAAAAATAGATATTTGAAAATGTGATATATAAATATTTTATTCGTTTGTACCTTGATCAACTCTTGCCTGTAGACTTATAGGACCTGTTTTATGTAAAATGAGGTGCTAAATCCACTGGTGAAAACCGCGATGTCCTATCTTTAACCGTTTAGGAGATCGAGTAAAATGGATAATAATAGAAATTTTGAAAATGTGACATATAAACATTTTATTCGTTTTTACCTTTATCAACTCTTGAGAGTAGACTTATAGGACCTATTTTATGTAAAATGAGGTGCTAAATCCACTGGTGAAAACCGCGATGTCCTATCTTTAACCGTTTAGGAGATCGAGTATAATGGAGAATAATAGATATTTGATAATATGATATATAAACATTTTATTCGTTTTTACCTTTATCAACTCTTGAGAGTAGACTTATAGGACCTATTTTATGTAAAATGAGGTGCTAAATCCACTGGTGAAAACCGCGATGTAGTATCTTGAACCGTTTAAGAGATCGAGTAAATTGGAAAAAAATAGATATTTGAAAATGTGATATATAAACCTTTTATTCGTTTTTAGCTTGATCAACTCTTGAGGGTAGACTTATAGGACCTATTTTATGTAAAATGAGGTGCTAAATCCACTGGTGAAATCCGCGATGTCTTATCTTTAACCGTTTAGGAGATCGAGAAAAATTGAGAATAATAGATATTTGAAAATGTGATATATAAACATTTTATTCGTTTTTACCTTTATCAACTCTTGAGGGTAGACTTATAGGACCTATTTTATGTAAAATGAGGTGCTAAATCCACTGGTGAAAACCGCGATGTCCTATCTTTAACCGTTTAGGAGATCGAGTAAAATGGATAATAATAGAAATTTTGAAAATGTGACATATAAACATTTTATTCGTTTTTACCTTTATCAACTCTTGAGAGTAGACTTATAGGACCTATTTTATGTAAAATGAGGTGCTAAATCCACTGGTGAAAACCGCGATGTAGTATCTTGAACCGTTTAAGAGATCGAGTAAATTGGAAAAAAATAGATATTTGAAAATGTGATATATAAACCTTTTATTCGTTTTTAGCTTGATCAACTCTTGAGGGTAGACTTATAGGACCTATTTTATGTAAAATGAGGTGCTAAATCCACTGGTGAAATCCGCGATGTCTTATCTTTAACCGTTTAGGAGATCGAGTAAAATGGAGAATAATAGATATTTGAAAATGTGATATATAAACATTTTAATCGTTTGTGCCTTTATCAACATTTGAGAGTAGACTTATAGGACCTATTTTATGTTAAATGACGTTGTAAATCCACTGGTGAAAACCGCGATGTCCTATCTTGAACCGTTTAGGAGATCGAGTAAAATGGAGAATAATAGATATTTGAAAATGTGATATATTAACATTTTATTCGTTTGTACCTTGATTAACTCATGAGGGTAGACTTATAGGACTTATTTTATGTAAAATGAGGTGCTAAATCCACTGGTGAAAACCGCGATGTCCTATTTTTAACGGTTTAGGAGATTGAGTAAAATGGAGAATAATAGATATTTGAAAATGTGATATATAAACATTTTATTGTTTGTACCTTTATCAACTCTTAAGAGTAGACTTATAGAACTTATTTTATGTAAAATGAGGTGCTAAATCCACTGGTGAAATCCGCGATGTCCTATCTTGAACCGTTTAGGAGATCGAGTAAAATGGAGAATAATAGATATTTGATAATATGATATATAAACATTTTATTCGTTTGTTCCTTTATCAACTCTTGAGAGTAGACTTATAGGACTTATTTTATGTAAAATGGGATGCTTAATCCACTGATGAAAACCGCGATATCCTATCTTTTACCGATTAGGAGATCGAATAAAATGGAGAATAATAGATATTTGAAAATGTGATATATAAACATTTTATTCGTTTGTACCTTCATCAACTCATGAGGGTAGACTTATAGGACCTGTTATATGTAAAATGAGGTGCTAAATCCACTGGTGAAAACCGCGATGTAGTATCTTGAACCGTTTAAGAGATCGAGTAAATTGGAAAAAAATAGATATTTGAAAATGTGATATATAAACCTTTTATTCGTTTTTAGCTTGATCAACTCTTGAGGGTAGACTTATAAAACCTATTTTATGTAAAATGAGGTGCTAAATCCACTGGTGAAATCCGCGATGTCTTATCTTTAACCGTTTAGGAGATCGAGTAAAATGGAGAATAATAGATATTTGAAAATGTGATATATAAACATTTTAATCGTTTGTGCCTTTATCAACATTTGAGAGTAGACTTATAGGACCTATTTTATGTAAAATGAGGTGCTAAATCCACTGGTGAAAACCGCGATGTCCTATCATTTTCCGATTAGGGGATCGAGTAAAATGGAGAATAATAGATATTTGAAAATGTGATATATTAACATTTTATTCGTTTGTACTTTGATCAACTCTTGAGGGTAGACTTATAGGACTTATTTTATGTAAAATGAGGTGCTAAATCCACTGGTGAAAACCGCGATGTCCTATCATTAACCGTTTAGGAGATGGAGTAAAATGGAGAATAATAGATATTTGAAAATGTGATTTATAAACATTTTATTCGTTTGTACCTTTATCAACTCTTGAGAGTAGACTTATAGGACTTATTTTATGTAAAATGAGGTGCTAAATCCACTGGTGAAATCCGCGATGTCCTATCTTTAACCGTTTAGGAGATCGAGTATAATGGAGAATAATAGATATTTGATAATATGATATATAAACATTTTATTCGTTTGTTCCTTTATCAACTCTTGAGAGTAGACTTATAGGACTTATTTTATGTTAAATGACGTGCTAAATCCACTGGTGAAAACCGCGATGTCCTATCTTGAACCGTTTAGGAGATCGAGTAAAATGGAGAATAATAGATATTTGAAAATGTGATATATTAACATTTTATTCGTTTGTACCTTGATTAACTCATGAGGGTAGACTTATAGGACTTATTTTATGTAAAATGAGGTGCTAAATCCACTGGTGAAAACCGCGATGTCCTATTTTTAACGGTTTAGGAGATTGAGTAAAATGGAGAATAATAGATATTTGATAATATGATATATAAACATTTTATTCGTTTTTACCTTTATCAACTCTTGAGAGTAGACTTATAGGACCTATTTTATGTAAAATGAGGTGCTAAATCCACTGGTGAAAACCGCGATGTAGTATCTTGAACCGTTTAAGAGATCGAGTAAATTGGAAAAAAATAGATATTTGAAAATGTGATATATAAACCTTTTATTCGTTTTTAGCTTGATCAACTCTTGAGGGTAGACTTATAGGACCTATTTTATGTAAAATGAGGTGCTAAATCCACTGGTGAAATCCGCGATGTCTTATCTTTAACCGTTTAGGAGATCGAGTAAAATGGAGAATAATAGATATTTGAAAATGTGATATATAAACATTTTAATCGTTTGTGCCTTTATCAACATTTGAGAGTAGACTTATAGGACCTATTTTATGTTAAATGACGTGCTAAATCCACTGGTGAAAACCGCGATGTCCTATCTTGAACCGTTTAGGAGATCGAGTAAAATGGAGAATAATAGATATTTGAAAATGTGATATATTAACATTTTATTCGTTTGTACCTTGATTAACTCATGAGGGTAGACTTATAGGACTTATTTTATGTAAAATGAGGTGCTAAATCCACTGGTGAAAACCGCGATGTCCTATTTTTAACGGTTTAGGAGATTGAGTAAAATGGAGAATAATAGATATTTGAAAATGTGATATATAAACATTTTATTGTTTGTACCTTTATCAACTCTTAAGAGTAGACTTATAGAACTTATTTTATGTAAAATGAGGTGCTAAATCCACTGGTGAAATCCGCGATGTCCTATCTTGAACCGTTTAGGAGATCGAGTAAAATGGAGAATAATAGATATTTGATAATATGATATATAAACATTTTATTCGTTTGTTCCTTTATCAACTCTTGAGAGTAGACTTATAGGACTTATTTTATGTAAAATGGGGTGCTTAATCCACTGATGAAAACCGCGATATCCTATCTTTTACCGATTAGGAGATCGAATAAAATGGAGAATAATAGATATTTGAAAATGTGATATATAAACATTTTATTCGTTTGTACCTTCATCAACTCATGAGGGTAGACTTATAGGACCTGTTATATGTAAAATGAGGTGCTAAATCCACTGGTGAAAACCGCGATGTAGTATCTTGAACCGTTTAAGAGATCGAGTAAATTGGAAAAAAATAGATATTTGAAAATGTGATATATAAACCTTTTATTCGTTTTTAGCTTGATCAACTCTTGAGGGTAGACTTATAGGACCTATTTTATGTAAAATGAGGTGCTAAATCCACTGGTGAAATCCGCGATGTCTTATCTTTAACCGTTTAGGAGATCGAGTAAAATGGAGAATAATAGATATTTGAAAATGTGATATATAAACATTTTAATCGTTTGTGCCTTTATCAACATTTGAGAGTAGACTTATAGGACCTATTTTATGTAAAATGAGGTGCTAAATCCACTGGTGAAAACCGCGATGTCCTATCATTTTCCGATTAGGGGATCGAGTAAAATGGAGAATAATAGATATTTGAAAATGTGATATATTAACATTTTATTCGTTTGTACTTTGATCAACTCTTGAGGGTAGACTTATAGGACTTATTTTATGTAAAATGAGGTGCTAAATCCACTGGTGAAAACCGCGATGTCCTATCATTAACCGTTTAGGAGATGGAGTAAAATGGAGAATAATAGATATTTGAAAATGTGATTTATAAACATTTTATTCGTTTGTACCTTTATCAACTCTTGAGAGTAGACTTATAGGACTTATTTTATGTAAAATGAGGTGCTAAATCCACTGGTGAAATCCGCGATGTCCTATCTATAACCGTTTAGGAGATCGAGTATAATGGAGAATAATAGATATTTGATAATATGATATATAAACATTTTATTCGTTTGTTCCTTTATCAACTCTTGAGAGTAGACTTATAGGACTTATTTTATGTTAAATGACGTGCTAAATCCACTGGTGAAAACCGCGATGTCCTATCTTGAACCGTTTAGGAGATCGAGTAAAATGGAGAATAATAGATATTTGAAAATGTGATATATTAACATTTTATTCGTTTGTACCTTGATTAACTCATGAGGGTAGACTTATAGGACTTATTTTATGTAAAATGAGGTGCTAAATCCACTGGTGAAAACCGCGATGTCCTATTTTTAACGGTTTAGGAGATTGAGTAAAATGGAGAATAATAGATATTTGAAAATGTGATATATAAACATTTTATTGTTTGTACCTTTATCAACTCTTAAGAGTAGACTTATAGGACTAATTTTATGTAAAATGAGGTGCTAAATCCACTGGTGAAATCCGCGATGTCCTATCTTGAACCGTTTAGGAGATCGCGTAAAATGGAGAAAAATAGATATTTGAAAATGTGATATATAAACATATTATTCGTTTTTACCTTTATCAACTCTTGAGAGTAGACTTATGGGACCTATTTTATGTAAAATGAGGTGCCAAATCCACTGGTGAAAACCTCGATGTCCTATCTTTAACCGTTTAGGAGATCGAGTAAAATGGAGAAAAATAGATATTTGAAAATGTGATATATAAACATTTTATTCGTTTGTACCTTGATCAACTCTTGACTGTAGACTTATAGGACCTGTTTTATGTAAAATGAAGTGCTAAATCCACTGGTGAAAACCGCGATGTCCTATCTTTAACCGTTTAGGAGATCGAGTAAAATGGAGAAAATTAGATATTTGAAAATGTGATATATAAACATTTTATTCGTTTTTACCTTTATCAACTCTTGAGAGTAGACTTATAGGACCTATTTTATGTAAAATGAGGTGCTAAATCCACTGGTGAAAACCTCGATGTCCTATCTTTAACCGTTTAGGAGATCGAGTAAAATGGAGAATAATAGATATTTGAAAATGTGATATATAAACATTTTATTCGTTTTTACCTTTATCAACTCTTGAGAGTAGACTTATAAAACCTATTTTATGTAAAATGAGGTGCTAAATCCACTGGTGAAAACCGCGATGTGAAATCATTAACCGTTTAGGAGATCGAGTAAAATGGAGAATAATAGATATTTGAAAATGTGATATATAAACATTTTATTCGTTTGTACCTTTATCAACTCTTAAGAGTAGACTTATAGGACCTATTTTATGTAAAATGAGGTGCTAAATCCACTGGTGAAAACCGCGATGTGATATCTTTAACCGTTTAGGAGATCGAGTAAAATGGAAAATAATAGATATTTGAAAATGTGATATATAAACATTTTATTCGTTTGTACTTTTATCAACTCTTAAGAGTAGACTTATAGGACTTATTTTATGTAAAATGAGGTGCTAAATCCACTGGTGAAGACCGCGATGTCCTATTTTTAACCGTTTAGAAGATTGAGTAAAATGGAGAAAATTAGATATTTGAAAATGTGATATATAAACATTTTATTCGTTTGTACCTTTATCAACTCTTGAGAGTAGACTTATAGGACCTATTTTATGTAAAATGAGGTGCCAAATCCACTGGTGAAAACCTCGATGTCTTATCTTTAACCGTTTAGGAGATCGAGTAAAATGGAGAAAAATAGATATTTGAAAAAGTGATATATAAACATTTTATTCGTTTGTACCTTGATCAACTCTTGACTGTAGACTTATAGGACCTGTTTTATGTAAAATGAAGTGCTAAATCCACTGGTGAAAACCGCGATGTCCTATCTTTAACCGTTTAGGAGATCGAGTAAAATGGAGAAAATTAGATATTTGAAAATGTGATATATAAACATTTTATTGTTTGTACCTTTATCAACTCTTAAGAGTAGACTTATAGGACTTATTTTATGTAAAATGAGGTGCTAAATCCACTGGTGAAATCCGCGATGTCCTATCTTGAACCGTTTAGGAGATCGAGTAAAATGGAGAAAAATAGATATTTGAAAATGTGATATATAAACATTTTATTCGTTTGTACCTTTATCAACTCTTGAGAGTAGACTTATAGGACCTATTTAATGTAAAATAAGGTGCTCAATCCACTGGTGAAAACCGCGATGTCCTATCTTGAACCGTTTAGGAGATCGCGTAAAATGGAGAAAAATAGATATTTGAAAATGTGATATATAAACATATTATTCGTTTTTACCTTTATCAACTCTTGAGAATAGACTTATGGGACCTATTTTATGTAAAATGAGGTGCCAAATCCACTGGTGAAAACCTCGATGTCCTACCTTTAACCGTTTAGGAGATCGAGTAAAATGGAGAAAAATAGATATTTGAAAATGTGCTATATAAACATTTTATTCGTTTGTACCTTGATCAACTCTTGACTGTAGACTTATAGGACCTGTTTTATGTAAAATGAAGTGCTAAATCCACTGGTGAAAACCGCGATGTCCTATCTTTAACCGTTTAGGAGATCGAGTAAAATGGAGAAAATTAGATATTTGAAAATGTGATATATAAACATTTTATTCGTTTTTACCTTTATCAACTCTTGAGAGTAGACTTATAGGACCTATTTTATGTAAAATGAGGTGCTAAATCCACTGGTGAAAACCTCGATGTTCTATCTTTAACCGTTTAGGAGATCGAGTAAAATGGAGAATAATAGATATTTGAAAATGTGATATATAAACATTTTATTCGTTTTTACCTTTATCAACTCTTGAGAGTAGACTTATAAAACCTATTTTATGTAAAATGAGGTGCTAAATCCACTGGTGAAAACCGCGATGTGATATCTTTAACCGTTTAGGAGATCGAGTAAAATGGAGAATAATAGATATTTGAAAATGTGATATATAAACATTTTATTCGTTTGTACCTTTATCAACTCTTAAGAGTAGACTTATAGGACCTATTTTATGTAAAATGAGGTGCTAAATCCACTGGTGAAAACCGCGATGTGATATCTTTAACCGTTTAGGAGATCGAGTAAAATGGAAAATAATAGATATTTGAAAATGTGATATATAAACATTTTATTCGTTTGTACTTTTATCAACTCTTAAGAGTAGACTTATAGGACTTATTTTATGTAAAATGAGGTGCTAAATCCACTGGTGAAAACCGCGATGTCCTATTTTTAACCGTTTAGGAGATTGAGTAAAATGGAGAATAATTGATATTTGAAAATGTGATATATAAACATTTTATTGTTTGTACCTTTATCAACTCTTAAGAGTAGACTTATAGGACTTATTTTATGTAAAATGAGGTGCTAAATCCACTGGTGAAATCCGCGATGTCCTATCTTGAACCGTTTAGGAGATCGAGTAAAATGGAGAAAAATAGATATTTAAAAATGTGATATAAACATATTATTCGTTTTTACCTTTATCAACTCTTGAGAGTAGACTTATAGGACCTATTTTAAGTAAAATGAGGTGCTAAATCCACTGGTGAAAACCGCGATGTCCTATATTTAACCGTTTAGGAGATTGAGTAAAATGGAGAATAATAGATATTTGAAAATGTGATATATAAACATTTTATTGTTTGTATCTTTATCAACTCTTAAGAGTAGACTTATAGGACATATTTTATGTAAAATGAGGTGCTAAATCCACTGGTAAAAACCGCGATGTCCTATCTTGAACCGTTTAGGAGATCGTGTAAAATGGAAAATAATAGATATTTGAAAATGTATATATAAACATTTTATTCGATTGTACCTTGATCAACTCTTGAGGGTAGACTTATAGGACCTATTTTATGTAAAATGAGGTGCTAAATCCACTGGTGAAAACCGCGATGTCCTCTCTTTAATCGGTTAGGAGATAGAGTAAACTGGAGAATAATAGAAATTTGAAAATGTGACATATAAACATTTTATTCGTTTTTACCTTTATCAACTCTTGAGAGTAGACTTATAGGAACTATTATATGTAAAATGAGGTGTTTAATCCACTGGTGAAAACCGCGATGTCCTATTTTTAACCGTTTAGGAGATTGAGTAAAATGGAGAATAATAGATATTTGAAAATGTGATATATAAACATTTTATTAATTGTACCTTTATCAACTCTTAAGAGTAGACTTATAGGACTTATTTTATGTAAAATGAGGTGCTAAATCCACTGGTGAAATCCGCGATGTCCTATCTTGAACCGTTTAGGAGATCGAGTAAAATGGAGAAAAATAGATATTTGAAAATGTAATATATAAACATTTTATTCGTTTGTACCTTTATCAACTCTTGAGAGTAGACTTATGGGACCTATTTTATGTAAAATGAGGTGCCAAATCCACTGGTGAAAACCTCGATGTCCTATCTTTAACCGTTTAGGAGATCGAGTAAAATGGAGAATAATAGATATTTGTAAATGTGATATATAAACATTTTATTCGTTTGTACCTTTATCAACATTTGAGAGTAGACTTATAGGACCTATTTTATGTAAAATGAGGTGCTAAATCCACTGGTGAAAACCGCGATGTGATATCTTTAACCGTTTAGGAGATCGATTAAAATGGAGAATAATAGATATTTGAAAATGTGATATATAAACATTTTATTCGTTTTTACCTTTATCAACTCTTGAGAGTAGACTTATAGGACCTATTTTATGTAAAATGAGGTGCTGAATCCACTGGTGAAAACCGCGATGTGATATCTTTAACCGTTTAGGAGATCGAGTAAAATGGAGAATAATAGATATTTGATAATGTGATATATAAACATTTTATTCGTTTGTACCTTTATCAACTCTTGAGAGTAGACTTATAGGACCTGTTTTATGTAAAATGATGTGCTAAATCCACTGGTGAAAACCGCGATGTCCTATCTTTAATCGTTTAGGAGATCGAGTAAAATGGAGAATAATAGAAATTTGAAAATGTGATATATAAACATTTTATTCGTTTTTACCTTTATCAACTCTTGAGAGCAGACTTATAGGACCTATTTTATGAAAAATGAGGTGCTAAATCCACTGGTGATAATCGCGATGTGATATCTGCAACCGTTTAGGAGATCGGGTAAAATGGAGAATAATAGATATTTGAAAATGTGAAATATAAACATTTTATTCGTTTTTACTTTTGTCAACTCTTGAGAGTAGACTTATAGGACCTATTATATGTAAAATGAGGTGCTTAATCCACTGGTGAAAACTGCGATGTGATATCTTTAACCGTTTAGGAGATCGAGTAAAATGGAGAATAATAGACATTTGAAAATGTGATATATAAACATTTTATTCGTTTGTACCTTTATCAACTCTTGAGAATAGACTTATAGGACCTATTTTATGTAAAATGAGGTGCTAAACCCACTGGTTAAAACCGCGATGTGATATCTTTAACCGTTTAGGAGATCGAGTAAAATGGAGAATAATAGATATTTGAAAATGTGATATATAAGCATTTTATTCGTTTGTACCTTTATCAACTCTTAAGAGTAGACTTATAGGACTTATTTTATGTAAAATGAGGTGCTAAATCCACTGGTGAAAACCGCGATGTCTTATTTTTAACCGTTTAGGAGATTGAGTAAAATGGTGAATAATAGATATTTGAAAATGTGATATATAAACATTTTATTGTTTGTACCTTTATCAGCTCTTAAGAGTAGACTTATAGGACTCATTTTATGTAAAATGAGGTGCTAAATCCACTGGTGAAATCCGCGATGTCCTATCTTGAACCGTTTAGGAGATCGAGTAAAATGGAGAAAAATAGATATTTGAAAATGTGATATATAAACATTTTATTCGTTTGTACCTTTATCAACTCTTGAGAGTAGACTTATAGGACCTATTTAATGTAAAATGAGGTGCTAAATCCACTGGTGAAAACCGCGATGTCCTATCTTGAACCGTTTAGGAGATCGCGTAAAATGGAGAAAAATAGATATTTGAAAATGTGATATATAAACATATTATTCGTTTTTACCTTTATCAACTCTTGAGAGTTGACTTATGGGACCTATTTTATGTAAAATGAGGTGCCAAATCCACTGGTGAAAACCTCGATGTCCTATCTTTAACCGTTTAGGAGATCGAGTAAAATGGAGAAAAATAGGTATTTAAAAATGTGATATAAACATATTATTCGTTTTTACCTTTATCAACTCTTGAGAGTAGACTTATAGGACCTATTTTAAGTAAAATGAGGTGCTAAATCCACTGGTGAAAACCGCGATGTGATATCTTTAACCGTTTAGGAGATCGAGTAAAATGGAAAATAATAGATATTTGAAAATGTGATATATAAACATTTTATTCGTTTGTACTTTTATCAACTCTTAAGAGTAGACTTATAGGACTTATTTTATGTAAAATGAGGTGCTAAATCCACTGGTGAAAACCGCGATGTCCTATTTTTAACCGTTTAGGAGGTTGAGTAAAATGGAGAATAATAGATATTTGAAAATGTGATATATAAACATTTTATTCGTTTGTACCTTTATCAACTCTTAAGAGTAGACTTATAGGACTTATTTTATGTAAAATGAGGTGCTAAATCCACTGGTGAAAACCGCGATGTCCTATTTTTAACCGTTTAGGAGATTGAGTAAAATGGAGAATAATTGATATTTGAAAATGTGATATATAAACATTTTATTGTTTGTACCTTTATCAACTCTTAAGAGTAGACTTATAGGACTTATTTTATGTAAAATGAGGTGCTAAATCCACTGGTGAAATCCGCGATGTCCTATCTTGAACCGTTTAGGAGATTGAGTAAAATGGAGAAAAATAGATATTTAAAAATGTGATATAAACATATTATTCGTTTTTACCTTTATCAACTCTTGAGAGTAGACTTATAGGACCTATTTTAAGTAAAATAAGGTGCTAAATCCACTGGTGAAAACCGCGATGTCCTATATTTAACCGTTTAGGAGATTGAGTAAAATGGAGAATAATAGATATTTGAAAATGTGATATATAAACATTTTATTGTTTGTATCTTTATCAACTCTTAAGAGTAGACTTATAGGACTTATTTTATGTAAAATGAGGTGCTAAATCCACTGGTAAAAACCGCGATGTCCTATCTTGAACCGTTTAGGAGATCGTGTAAAATGGAAAATAATTGATATTTGAAAATGTATATATAAACATTTTATTCGATTGTACCTTGATCAACTCTTGAGGGTAGACTTATAGGACCTATTTTATGTAAAATGAGGTGCTAAATCCACTGGTGAAAACCGCGATGTGATATCTTTAACCGTTTAGGAGATCGAGTAAAATGGAAAATAATAGATATTTGAAAAAGTGATATATAAACATTTTATTCGTTTGTACCTTGATCAACTCTTGAGGGTAGACTTATAGGACCTATTTTATGTTAAATGAGGTGCTAAATCCACTGGTGAAAACCGCCATGTCCTATCTTTAACCGTTTTGGAGAGCGAGTAAAATGGAGGATAATAGATATTTGATAATGTGATATATAAACATTTTATTCGTTTGTACCCTTATCAACTCTTGAGAGGAGACTTATAGGACTTATTTTATTTAAAATGAGGTGCTAAATCCACTGGTGAAAACCGCGATGTGATATCTTAAACCGTTTAGGAGATCGAGTAAAAGGGAGAATAATGGATATTTGAAAATGTGATATATAAACATTTTATTCGTTTTTACCTTTATCAACTCTTGAGAGTGGACTTATAGGACCTATTTTATGTAAAATGAGGTTCTAAATCCACTGGTGAAAACCGCGATGTAATATCTTTAACCGTTTAGGAGATCGAGTAAAATGGAGAATAATGGATATTTGAAAATGTGATATATAAACATTTTATTCGTTTGTACCTTTATCAACCTTTGAGAGTAGACTTATAGGACATATTTTATGTAAAATGAGGTGCTAAGTCCACTGGTGAAAACCGCGATGTGATATCTTTAACCGTTTAGGAGATCGAGTAAAATGGAGAATAATAGATATTAGAAAATGTGATATATAAACATTTTATTCGTTTTTACCTTTATCAACTCTTGAGAGTAGACTTATTGGACCTATTTTATGTAAAATGAGGTTCTAAATCCACTGGTGAAAACCGCGATGTCCAATCTTTAACCGTTTAGGAGATGGAGTAAAATGGAGAATAATTGATATTTGAAAATGTGATATATAAACATTTTATTTGTTTGTACCTTTATCTACTCTTGAGAGTAGACTTATAGGACTTATTTTATGTAAAATGAGGTGCTAAATCCACTGGTGAAATCCGCGATGTCCTATTTTTAACCGTTTAGGAGATCGAGTATAATGGAGAATAAAAGATATTTGATAATATGATATATAAAAATTTTATTCGTTTGTTCCTTTATCCACTCTTGAGAGTAGACTTATAAGACTTATTTTATGTAAAATGAGGTGCTAAATCCACTGGTGAAAACCGCGATGTGATATCTTTAACCGTTTAGGAGATCGAGTAAAAGGGAGAATAATAGATATTTGAAAATGTGATATATAAACATTTTATTCGTTTTTACCTTTATCAACTCTTGAGAGTAGAATTATAGGACCTATTTTATGTAAAATGAGGTTCTAAATCCACTGGTGAAAACCGCGATGTAATATCTTTAACCGTTTAGGAGATCGAGTAAAATGGAGAATAATGGATATTTGAAAATGTGATATATAAACATTTTATTCGATTGTACCTTTATCAACTCTTGAGACTAGACTTATAGAACTTATTTTATGTAAAATGATGTGCTAAATCCACTGGTGGAAACCGCGATGTCCTATCTTTAACCGTTTAGGAGATCGAGTAAAATGGAGAATAATGGATATTTGAAAATGTGATATATAAACATTTTATTCGTTTGTACCTTTATCAACCTTTGAGAGTAGACTTATAGGACATATTTTAAGTAAAATGAGGTGCTAAATCCACTGGTGAAAACCGCGATGTGATATCTTTAACCGTTTAGGAGATCGAGTAAAATGGAGAATAATAGATATTAGAAAATGTAATATATAAACATTTTATTCGTTTTTACCTTTATCAACTCTTGAGAGTAGACTTATTGGACCTATTTTATGTAAAATGAGGTTCTAAATCCACTGGTGAAAACCGCGATGTCCAATCTTTAACCGTTTAGGAGATGGAGTAAAATTGAGAATAATAGAAATTTGAAAATGTGATATATAAACATTTTA
Source organism: Silvanus unidentatus (assembly GCA_963930825.1). Taxonomy (NCBI): domain Eukaryota; kingdom Metazoa; phylum Arthropoda; class Insecta; order Coleoptera; family Silvanidae; genus Silvanus; species Silvanus unidentatus. The sequence continues at coordinate 20,303,337 of OZ005757.1, forward strand.
TTCGTTTTTACCTTTATCAACTCTTGAGAGCAGACTTATAGGACCTATTTTATGAAAAATGAGGTGCTAAATCCACTGGTGATAATCGCGATGTGATATCTGCAACCGTTTAGGAGATCGGGTAAAATGGAGAATAATAGATATTTGAAAATGTGAAATATAAACATTTTATTCGTTTTTACTTTTGTCAACTCTTGAGAGTAGACTTATAGGACCTATTATATGTAAAATGAGGTGCTTAATCCACTGGTGAAAACTGCGATGTGATATCTTTAACCGTTTAGGAGATCGAGTAAAATGGAGAATAATAGACATTTGAAAATGTGATATATAAACATTTTATTCGTTTGTACCTTTATCAACTCTTGAGAATAGACTTATAGGACCTATTTTATGTAAAATGAGGTGCTAAACCCACTGGTTAAAACCGCGATGTGATATCTTTAACCGTTTAGGAGATCGAGTAAAATGGAGAATAATAGATATTTGAAAATGTGATATATAAGCATTTTATTCGTTTGTACCTTTATCAACTCTTAAGAGTAGACTTATAGGACTTATTTTATGTAAAATGAGGTGCTAAATCCACTGGTGAAAACCGCGATGTCCAATCTTTAACCGTTTAGGAGATGGAGTAAAATTGAGAATAATAGATATTTGAAAATGTGATATATAAAAATTTTATTCGTTTGTACCTTTATCAACTGTTGAGGCTAGACTTATAGGACTAATTTTATGTAAAATGAGGTGCTAAATCCACTGGTAAAAACCGCGATGTCCTATCTTTAACCGTTTAGGAGATCGAGTAAAATGGAGAAAAATAGATATTTGAAAATGTGATATATAAACATTTTATTCGTTTTTACCTTTATCAACTCTTGAGAGTAGACTTATTGGACCTATTTTATGTAAAATGAGGTTCTAAATCCACTGGTGAAAACCGCGATGTCCAATCTTTAACCGTTTAGGAGATGGAGTAAAATGGAGAATAAAAGATATTTGAAAATGTGCTATATAAACGTTTTATTTGTTTGTACCTTTATCAACTCTTGAGAGTAGACTTATAGGACATATTTTATGTAAAATGAGGTGCTAAATCCACTGGTGAAATCCGCGATGTCCTATTTTTAACCGTTTAGGAGATCGAGTATAATGGAGAATAATAGATATTTGATAATATGATATATAAACATTTTATTCGTTTGTTCCTTTATCAACTCTTGAGAGTAGACTTATAGGACTTATTTTATGTAAAATGAGGTTCTAAATCCACTGGTGAAAACCGCGATGTCCTATCTTTCACCGTTTAGGAGATCGAGTAAAATAGAAAATAATAGATATTTGAAAATGTGATATATAAACATTTTATTCGTCTGTACTTTTATCAACTCTTGAGAGTAGACTTACAGGATTCATTTTATGTCAAATGAGGTGCTAAATCCACTGGTGAAATCCGCGATGTCCTATCTTTAACCGTTTAGGAGATCGAGTAAAATGGAGAATAATAGATATTTGATAATGTGGTATATAAACATTTTATTCGTTTGTACCCTTATCAACTCTTGAGAGGAGAATTATAGGACTTATTTTATTTAAAATGAGGTGCTAAATCCACTGGTGAAAACCGCGATGTCCTCTCTTTAATCGGTTAGGAGATAGAGTAAACTGGAGAATAATAGAAATTTGAAAATGTGACATATAAACATTTTATTCGTTTTTACCTTTATCAACTCTTGAGAGTAGACTTATAGGAACTATTATATGTAAAATGAGGTGTTTAATCCACTGGTGAAAACCGCGATGTCCTATTTTTAACCGTTTAGGAGATTGAGTAAAATGGAGAATAATAGATATTTGAAAATGTGATATATAAACATTTTATTAATTGTACCTTTATCAACTCTTAAGAGTAGACTTATAGGACTTATTTTATGTAAAATGAGGTGCTAAATCCACTGGTGAAATCCGCGATGTCCTATCTTGAACCGTTTAGGAGATCGAGTAAAATGGAGAAAAATAGATATTTGAAAATGTAATATATAAACATTTTATTCGTTTGTACCTTTATCAACTCTTGAGAGTAGACTTATGGGACCTATTTTATGTAAAATGAGGTGCCAAATCCACTGGTGAAAACCTCGATGTCCTATCTTTAACCGTTTAGGAGATCGAGTAAAATGGAGAATAATAGATATTTGTAAATGTGATATATAAACATTTTATTCGTTTGTACCTTTATCAACATTTGAGAGTAGACTTATAGGACCTATTTTATGTAAAATGAGGTGCTAAATCCACTGGTGAAAACCGCGATGTGATATCTTTAACCGTTTAGGAGATCGATTAAAATGGAGAATAATAGATATTTGAAAATGTGATATATAAACATTTTATTCGTTTTTACCTTTATCAACTCTTGAGAGTAGACTTATAGGACCTATTTTATGTAAAATGAGGTGCTGAATCCACTGGTGAAAACCGCGATGTGATATCTTTAACCGTTTAGGAGATCGAGTAAAATGGAGAATAATAGATATTTGATAATGTGATATATAAACATTTTATTCGTTTGTACCTTTATCAACTCTTGAGAGTAGACTTATAGGACCTGTTTTATGTAAAATGATGTGCTAAATCCACTGGTGAAAACCGCGATGTCCTATCTTTAATCGTTTAGGAGATCGAGTAAAATGGAGAATAATAGAAATTTGAAAATGTGATATATAAACATTTTATTCGTTTTTACCTTTATCAACTCTTGAGAGCAGACTTATAGGACCTATTTTATGAAAAATGAGGTGCTAAATCCACTGGTGATAATCGCGATGTGATATCTGCAACCGTTTAGGAGATCGGATAAAATGGAGAATAATAGATATTTGAAAATGTGAAATATAAACATTTTATTCGTTTTTACTTTTGTCAACTCTTGAGAGTAGACTTATAGGACCTATTATATGTAAAATGAGGTGCTTAATCCACTGGTGAAAACTGCGATGTGATATCTTTAACCGTTTAGGAGATCGAGTAAAATGGAGAATAATAGACATTTGAAAATGTGATATATAAACATTTTATTCGTTTGTACCTTTATCAACTCTTGAGAATAGACTTATAGGACCTATTTTATGTAAAATGAGGTGCTAAACCCACTGGTTAAAACCGCGATGTGATATCTTTAACCGTTTAGGAGATCGAGTAAAATGGAGAATAATAGATATTTGAAAATGTGATATATAAGCATTTTATTCGTTTGTACCTTTATCAACTCTTAAGAGTAGACTTATAGGACTTATTTTATGTAAAATGAGGTGCTAAATCCACTGGTGAAAACCGCGATGTCTTATTTTTAACCGTTTAGGAGATTGAGTAAAATGGTGAATAATAGATATTTGAAAATGTGATATATAAACATTTTATTGTTTGTACCTTTATCAGCTCTTAAGAGTAGACTTATAGGACTCATTTTATGTAAAATGAGGTGCTAAATCCACTGGTGAAATCCGCGATGTCCTATCTTGAACCGTTTAGGAGATCGAGTAAAATGGAGAAAAATAGATATTTGAAAATGTGATATATAAACATTTTATTCGTTTGTACCTTTATCAACTCTTGAGAGTAGACTTATAGGACCTATTTAATGTAAAATGAGGTGCTAAATCCACTGGTGAAAACCGCGATGTCCTATCTTGAACCGTTTAGGAGATCGCGTAAAATGGAGAAAAATAGATATTTGAAAATGTGATATATAAACATATTATTCGTTTTTACCTTTATCAACTCTTGAGAGTTGACTTATGGGACCTATTTTATGTAAAATGAGGTGCCAAATCCACTGGTGAAAACCTCGATGTCCTATCTTTAACCGTTTAGGAGATCGAGTAAAATGGAGAAAAATAGGTATTTAAAAATGTGATATAAACATATTATTCGTTTTTACCTTTATCAACTCTTGAGAGTAGACTTATAGGACCTATTTTAAGTAAAATGAGGTGCTAAATCCACTGGTGAAAACCGCGATGTGATATCTTTAACCGTTTAGGAGATCGAGTAAAATGGAAAATAATAGATATTTGAAAATGTGATATATAAACATTTTATTCGTTTGTACTTTTATCAACTCTTAAGAGTAGACTTATAGGACTTATTTTATGTAAAATGAGGTGCTAAATCCACTGGTGAAAACCGCGATGTCCTATTTTTAACCGTTTAGGAGGTTGAGTAAAATGGAGAATAATAGATATTTGAAAATGTGATATATAAACATTTTATTCGTTTGTACCTTTATCAACTCTTAAGAGTAGACTTATAGGACTTATTTTATGTAAAATGAGGTGCTAAATCCACTGGTGAAAACCGCGATGTCCTATTTTTAACCGTTTAGGAGATTGAGTAAAATGGAGAATAATTGATATTTGAAAATGTGATATATAAACATTTTATTGTTTGTACCTTTATCAACTCTTAAGAGTAGACTTATAGGACTTATTTTATGTAAAATGAGGTGCTAAATCCACTGGTGAAATCCGCGATGTCCTATCTTGAACCGTTTAGGAGATTGAGTAAAATGGAGAAAAATAGATATTTAAAAATGTGATATAAACATATTATTCGTTTTTACCTTTATCAACTCTTGAGAGTAGACTTATAGGACCTATTTTAAGTAAAATAAGGTGCTAAATCCACTGGTGAAAACCGCGATGTCCTATATTTAACCGTTTAGGAGATTGAGTAAAATGGAGAATAATAGATATTTGAAAATGTGATATATAAACATTTTATTGTTTGTATCTTTATCAACTCTTAAGAGTAGACTTATAGGACTTATTTTATGTAAAATGAGGTGCTAAATCCACTGGTAAAAACCGCGATGTCCTATCTTGAACCGTTTAGGAGATCGTGTAAAATGGAAAATAATTGATATTTGAAAATGTATATATAAACATTTTATTCGATTGTACCTTGATCAACTCTTGAGGGTAGACTTATAGGACCTATTTTATGTAAAATGAGGTGCTAAATCCACTGGTGAAAACCGCGATGTGATATCTTTAACCGTTTAGGAGATCGAGTAAAATGGAAAATAATAGATATTTGAAAAAGTGATATATAAACATTTTATTCGTTTGTACCTTGATCAACTCTTGAGGGTAGACTTATAGGACCTATTTTATGTTAAATGAGGTGCTAAATCCACTGGTGAAAACCGCCATGTCCTATCTTTAACCGTTTTGGAGAGCAAGTAAAATGGAGGATAATAGATATTTGATAATGTGATATATAAACATTTTATTCGTTTGTACCCTTATCAACTCTTGAGAGGAGACTTATAGGACTTATTTTATTTAAAATGAGGTGCTAAATCCACTGGTGAAAACCGCGATGTGATATCTTAAACCGTTTAGGAGATCGAGTAAAAGGGAGAATAATGGATATTTGAAAATGTGATATATAAACATTTTATTCGTTTTTACCTTTATCAACTCTTGAGAGTGGACTTATAGGACCTATTTTATGTAAAATGAGGTTCTAAATCCACTGGTGAAAACCGCGATGTAATATCTTTAACCGTTTAGGAGATCGAGTAAAATGGAGAATAATGGATATTTGAAAATGTGATATATAAACATTTTATTCGTTTGTACCTTTATCAACCTTTGAGAGTAGACTTATAGGACATATTTTATGTAAAATGAGGTGCTAAGTCCACTGGTGAAAACCGCGATGTGATATCTTTAACCGTTTAGGAGATCGAGTAAAATGGAGAATAATAGATATTAGAAAATGTGATATATAAACATTTTATTCGTTTTTACCTTTATCAACTCTTGAGAGTAGACTTATTGGACCTATTTTATGTAAAATGAGGTTCTAAATCCACTGGTGAAAACCGCGATGTCCAATCTTTAACCGTTTAGGAGATGGAGTAAAATGGAGAATAATTGATATTTGAAAATGTGATATATAAACATTTTATTTGTTTGTACCTTTATCTACTCTTGAGAGTAGACTTATAGGACTTATTTTATGTAAAATGAGGTGCTAAATCCACTGGTGAAATCCGCGATGTCCTATTTTTAACCGTTTAGGAGATCGAGTATAATGGAGAATAAAAGATATTTGATAATATGATATATAAAAATTTTATTCGTTTGTTCCTTTATCCACTCTTGAGAGTAGACTTATAAGACTTATTTTATGTAAAATGAGGTGCTAAATCCACTGGTGAAAACCGCGATGTGATATCTTTAACCGTTTAGGAGATCGAGTAAAAGGGAGAATAATAGATATTTGAAAATGTGATATATAAACATTTTATTCGTTTTTACCTTTATCAACTCTTGAGAGTAGAATTATAGGACCTATTTTATGTAAAATGAGGTTCTAAATCCACTGGTGAAAACCGCGATGTAATATCTTTAACCGTTTAGGAGATCGAGTAAAATGGAGAATAATGGATATTTGAAAATGTGATATATAAACATTTTATTCGATTGTACCTTTATCAACTCTTGAGACTAGACTTATAGAACTTATTTTATGTAAAATGATGTGCTAAATCCACTGGTGGAAACCGCGATGTCCTATCTTTAACCGTTTAGGAGATCGAGTAAAATGGAGAATAATGGATATTTGAAAATGTGATATATAAACATTTTATTCGTTTGTACCTTTATCAACCTTTGAGAGTAGACTTATAGGACATATTTTAAGTAAAATGAGGTGCTAAATCCACTGGTGAAAACCGCGATGTGATATCTTTAACCGTTTAGGAGATCGAGTAAAATGGAGAATAATAGATATTAGAAAATGTAATATATAAACATTTTATTCGTTTTTACCTTTATCAACTCTTGAGAGTAGACTTATTGGACCTATTTTATGTAAAATGAGGTTCTAAATCCACTGGTGAAAACCGCGATGTCCAATCTTTAACCGTTTAGGAGATGGAGTAAAATTGAGAATAATAGATATTTGAAAATGTGATATATAAAAATTTTATTCGTTTGTACCTTTATCAACTGTTGAGGCTAGACTTATAGGACTAATTTTATGTAAAATGAGGTGCTAAATCCACTGGTAAAAACCGCGATGTCCTATCTTTAACCGTTTAGGAGATCGAGTAAAATGGAGAAAAATAGATATTTGAAAATGTGATATATAAACATTTTATTCGTTTTTACCTTTATCAACTCTTGAGAGTAGACTTATTGGACCTATTTTATGTAAAATGAGGTTCTAAATCCACTGGTGAAAACCGCGATGTCCAATCTTTAACCGTTTAGGAGATGGAGTAAAATGGAGAATAAAAGATATTTGAAAATGTGCTATATAAACGTTTTATTTGTTTGTACCTTTATCAACTCTTGAGAGTAGACTTATAGGACATATTTTATGTAAAATGAGGTGCTAAATCCACTGGTGAAATCCGCGATGTCCTATTTTTAACCGTTTAGGAGATCGAGTATAATGGAGAATAATAGATATTTGATAATATGATATATAAACATTTTATTCGTTTGTTCCTTTATCAACTCTTGAGAGTAGACTTATAGGACTTATTTTATGTAAAATGAGGTTCTAAATCCACTGGTGAAAACCGCGATGTCCTATCTTTCACCGTTTAGGAGATCGAGTAAAATAGAAAATAATAGATATTTGAAAATGTGATATATAAACATTTTATTCGTCTGTACTTTTATCAACTCTTGAGAGTAGACTTACAGGATTCATTTTATGTCAAATGAGGTGCTAAATCCACTGGTGAAATCCGCGATGTCCTATCTTTAACCGTTTAGGAGATCGAGTAAAATGGAGAATAATAGATATTTGATAATGTGGTATATAAACATTTTATTCGTTTGTACCCTTATCAACTCTTGAGAGGAGAATTATAGGACTTATTTTATTTAAAATGAGGTGCTAAATCCACTGGTGAAAACCGCGATGTGATATCTTTAACCGTTTAGGAGATCGAGGAAAAGGGAGAATAATAGATATTTGAAAATGTGATATATAAACATTTTATTCGTTTTTACCTTTATCAACTCTTGAGAGTAGACTTATAGGACCTATTTTATGTAAAATGAGGTTCTAAATCCACTGGTGAAAACCGCGATGTAATATCTTTAACCGTTTAGGAGATCGAGTAAAATGGAGAATAATGGATATTTGAAAATGTGATCTGAAAACATTTTATTCGATTGTACCTTTATCAACTCTTGAGAGTAGACTTATAGGACTTATTTTATGTAAAATGCTGTGCTAAATCCACTGGTGAAAACCGCGATGTCCTATCTTTAACCGTTTAGGAGATCGAGTAAAATGGAGAATAATGGATATTTGAAAATGTGATATATAAACATTTTATTCGTCTGTAATTTTATCAACTCTTGAGAGTAGACTTATAGGATTCATTTTATGTTAAATGAGGTGCTAAATCCACTGGTGAAAACCGCGATGTCCTATTTTTAACCTTTTAGGAGATCGAGTATAATGGAGAATAATAGATATTTGATAATATGATATATAAACATTTTATTCGTTTGTTCCTTTATCAACTCTTGAGAGTAGACTTATAGGACTTATTTTATGTAAAATGAGGTTCTAAATCCACTGGTGAAAACCGCGATGTCCTATCTTTAACCGTTTAGGAGATCGAGTAAAATGGAGAATAATAGATATTTGAAAATGTGATATATAAACATTTTATTCGTCTGTAATTTTATCAACTCTTGAGAGTAGACTTATAGGATTCATTTTATGTAAAATGAGGTGCTAAATCCACTGGTGAAATCCGCGATGTCCTATTTTTAACCGTTTAGGAGATCGAGTATAATGGAGAATAATAGGTATTTGATAATATGATATATAAACATTTTATTCGTTTGTTTCTTTATCAACTCTTGAGAGTAGACTTATAGGACTTATTTTATGTAAAATGAGGTTCTAAATCCACTGGTGAAAACCGCGATGTCCTATCTTTAACCGTTTAGGAGATCGAGTAAAATGGAGAATAATAGATATTTGAAAAGTGATATACAAAAATTTTATTCGTTTGTACCTTTATCAACTCTTGAGAGTAGACTTATAGGACCTATTTTATGTAAAATGATGTGCTAAATCCACTGGTGAAAACCGCGATGTCCTATCTTGAACCGTTTAGGAGATCGAGTAAAATGGAGAAAAATAGATATTTGAAAATGTGATATATAAACATTTTATTCGTTTTTACCTTTATCAACTCTTGAGAGTAGACTTATAGGACTTATTTTTATGTAAAATGGGGTGCTTAATCCACTGATGAAAACCGCGATGTCCTATCTATTTCCGTTTAGGAGATCGAGTAAAATGGAAAATAATAGATATTTGAAAATGTGATATATAAACATTTTATTCGTTTGTACCTTGATCAACTCTTGAGGGTAGACTTATAGGACCTATTTTATGTTAAATGAGATGCTAAATCCACTGGTGAAAACCGCGATGTCCAATCTTTAACCGTTTAGGAGATGGAGTAAAATGGAGAATAATAAATATTTGATAATGTGATATATATACATTTTATTCGTTTGTACCTTTATCAACTCTTGAGAGTAGACTTATAAGACTTATTTTATGTAAAATGAGGTGCTAAATCCACTGGTGAAAACCGCGATGTCCTATCTTTAACCGTTTAGGAGATCGACTAAAATGGAGAATAATAGATATTTGAAAATGTGATATATAAACATTTTATTCGTTTTTACCTTTATCAACTCTTGAGAGTAGAATTATAGGACCTATTTTATGTAAAATGAGGTTCTAAATCCACTGGTGAAAACCGCGATGTAATATCTTTAACCGTTTAGGAGATCGAGTAAAATGGAGAATAATGGATATTTGAAAATGTGTTATATAAACATTTTATTCGATTGTACCTTTATCAACTCTTGAGAGTAGACTTATAGAACTTATTTTATGTAAAATGATGTGCTAAATCCACTGGTGGAAACCGCGATGTCCTATCTTTAACCGTTTAGGAGATCGAGTAAAATGGAGAATAATGGATATTTGAAAATGTGATATATAAACATTTTATTCGTTTGTACCTTTATCAACCTTTGAGAGTAGACTTATAGGACATATTTTAAGTAAAATGAGGTGCTAAATCCACTGGTGAAAACCGCGAAGTGATATCTTTAACCGTTTAGGAGATCGAGTAAAATGGAGAATAATAGATATTAGAAAATGTGATATATAGACATTTTATTCGTTTTTACCTTTATCAACTCTTGAGAGTAGACTTATAGGACTTATTTTTATGTAAAATGGGGTGCTTAATCCACTGATGAAAACCGCGATGTCCTATCTATTTCCGTTTAGGAGATCGAGTAAAATGGAAAATAATAGATATTTGAAAATGTGATATATAAACATTTTATTCGTTTGTACCTTGATCAACTCTTAAGGGTAGACTTATAGGACCTATTTTATGTTAAATGAGATGCTAAATCCACTGGTGAAAACCGCGATGTCCAATCTTTAACCGTTTAGGAGATGGAGTAAAATGGAGAATAATAGATATTTGAAAATGTGATATATAAACATTTTATTCGTTTTTACCTTTATCAACTCTTGAGAGTAGAATTATAGGACCTATTTTATGTAAAATGAGGTTCTAAATCCACTGGTGAAAACCGCGATGTAATATCTTTAACCGTTTAGGAGATCGAGTAAAATGGAGAATAATGGATATTTGAAAATGTGATATATAAACATTTTATTCGTTTGTACCTTTATCAACTCTTGAGAGTAGACTTATTAGACTTATTTTATGTAAAATGAGGTGCTAAATTCACTGGTGAAAACCGCGATGTAATATCTTTAACCGTTTAGGAGATCGAGTAAAATGGAGAATAATGGATATTTGAAAATGTGATCTGAAAACATTTTATTCGATTGTACCTTTATCAACTCTTGAGAGTAGACTTATAGGACTTATTTTATGTAAAATGCTGTGCTAAATCCACTGGTGGAAACCGCGATGTCCTATCTTTAACCGTTTAGGAGATCGAGTAAAATGGAGAATAATGGATATTTGAAAATGTGATATATAAACATTTTATTCGTCTGTAATTTTATCAACTCTTGAGAGTAGACTTATAGGATTCATTTTATGTTAAATGAGGTGCTAAATCCACTGGTGAAAACCGCGATGTCCTATTTTTAACCTTTTAGGAGATCGAGTATAATGGAGAATAATAGATATTTGATAATATGATATATAAACATTTTATTCGTTTGTTTCTTTATCAACTCTTGAGAGTAGACTTATAGGACTTATTTTATGTTAAATGAGGTTCTAAATCCACTGGTAAAAACCGCGATGTCCTATCTTTAACCGTTTAGGAGATCGAGTAAAATGGAGAATAATAGATATTTGAAAATGTGATATATAAACATTTTATTCGTCTGTAATTTTATCAACTCTTTAGAGTAGACTTATAGGATTCATTTTATGTAAAATGAGGTGCTAAATTTACTGGTAAAATCCGCGATATCCTATTTTTAACCGTTTAGGAGATCGAGTATAATGGAGAATAATAGGTATTTGATAATATGATATATAAACATTTTATTCGTTTGTTTCTTTATCAACTCTTGAGAGTAGACTTATAGGACTTATTTTATGTAAAATGAGGTTCTAAATAAACTGGTGAAAACCGCGATGTCCTATCTTTAACCGTTTAGGAGATCGAGTAAAATGGAGAATAATAGATATTTGAAAAAGTGAAATACAAAAATTTTATTCGTTTGTACCTTTATCAACTCTTGAGAGTAGACTTATAGGACCTATTTTATGTAAAATGATGTGCTAAATCCACTGGTGAAAACCGCGATGTCCTATCTTGAACCGTTTAGGAGATCGAGTAAAATGGAGAAAAATAGATATTTGAAAATGTGATATATAAACATTTTATTCGTTTTTACCTTTATCAACTCTTGAGAGTAGACTTATAGGACTTATTTTTATGTAAAATGGGGTGCTTAATCCACTGATGAAAACCGCGATGTCCTATCTATTTCCGTTTAGGAGATCGAGTAAAATGGAAAATAATAGATATTTGAAAATGTGATATATAAACATTTTATTCGTTTGTACCTTGATCAACTCTTGAGAGTAGACTTATAGGACCTATTTTATGTTAAATGAGGTGCTAAATCCACTGGTGAAAACCGCGATGTCCAATCTTTAACCGTTTAGGAGATGGAGTAAAATGGAGAATAATAAATATTTGATAATGTGATATATATACATTTTATTCGTTTGTACCTTTATCAACTCTTGAGAGTAGACTTATAGGACTTATTTTATGTAAAATGAGGTGCTAAATCCACTGGTGAAATCCGCGATGTCCTATCTTTAACCGTTTAGGAGATCGAGTAAAATGGAGAATAATAGATATTTGAAAATGTGATATATAAAAATTTTATTCGTTTGTACCAATATCAACTCTTAAGAGTAGACTTATAGGAGTTATTTTATGCAAAATGAGGTGCTAAATCCACTGGTGAAAACCGCGATGTCCTATCTTTAACCGTTTAGGAGATCGAGTAAAATGGAGATTAAAAGAAATTTGAAAATGTGATATATAAACATTTTATTCGTTTTTACCTTTATCAACTCTTGAGGGTAGACTTATAGGACCTATTTTATGTAAAATAAGGTGCTAAATCCACTGGTAAAAACCGCGATGTCCTATCATGAACCGTTTAGGAGATCGAGTAAAATGGAGAAAAATAGATATTTGAAAATGTGATATATAAACATTTTATTCGTTTTTACCTTTATTAACTCTTGAGAGTAGACTTATAAGACTTATTTTATGTAAAATGGGGTGCTAAATCCACTGGTGAAAACCGCGATGTCCTATCTTTAACCGTTTAGGAGATCGAGTAAAATGGAGAATTATAGATTTTTGAAAATGTGATATATTAACATTTTATTCGTTTGTACCTTTATCAACATTTGAGAGTAGACTTATAGGACCTATTTTATGTAAAATGAGGTGCTAAATCCACTGGTGAAAACCGCGATGTCTTATCTTTAACCGTTTAGGAGATCGAGTAAAATGGAGAATAATAGATATTTGATAATGTGATATATATACATTTTATTCGTTTGTACCTTTATCAACTCTTGAGAGTAGACTTATAAGACTTATTTTATGTAAAATGGGGTGCTTAATCCACTGATGAAAACCGCGATGTCCTATCTTTTACCGTTTAGGAGATCGAGTAAAATGGAAAATAATAAATATTTGAAAATGTGATATATAAACATTTTATTCGTTTGTACCTTGATCAACTCTTGAGGGTAGACTTATAGAACCTATTTTATGTAAAATGAGGTGCTAAATCTACTGGTGAAAACCGCGATGTCCTATCTTTAACCGTTTAGGAAATCGAGTAAAATGGAGAATAATAGAAATTTGAAAATGTGACATATAAACATTTTATTCGTTTTTACCTTTATCAACTCTTGAGAGTAGACTTATAGGACCTATTTTATGTAAAATGAGGTGCTAAATCCACTGGTGAAAACCGCGATGTGATATCTTTAACCGTTTAGGAGATCGAGTAAAATGGAGAATAATAGATATTTGAAAATGTGATACATAAACAATTTATTCGATTGTACCTTTATCAACTCTTGAGAGTAGACTTATAGGACTTATTTTATGTAAAATGAGGTTCTTAATCCACTGGTGAAAACCGCGTTGTCCTATCTTTAACCGTTTAAGAGATCGAGTAAAATGGAGAACAGTAGATATTTGAAAATGTGATATATAAACATTATATTCGTTTGTACCTTTATCAACTCTTGAGGGTTGACTTATACAACCTATTTTATGTAAAATGAGGTGCTAAATCCACTGGTGAAAACCGCGATGTCCTATCTTTAACCGTTTAGGAGATCGAGTAAAATGGAGAATAATAGAAATTCGAAAATGTGACATATAAACATTTTATTCGTTTTTACCTTTATCAACTCTTGAGAGTAGACTTATAGGACCTATTTTATGTAAAATGAGGTGCTAAATCCACTGGTGAAAACCGCGATGTGATATCTTTAACCGTTTAGGAGATCGAGTAAAATGGAGAATAATAGATATTTGAAAATGTGATACATAAACAATTTATTCGATTGTACCTTTATCAACTCTTGAGAGTAGACTTATAGGACTTATTTTATGTAAAATGAGGTTCTTAATCCACTGGTGAAAACCGCGTTGTCCTATCTTTAACCGTTTAGGAGATCGAGTAAAATGGAGAACAGTAGATATTTGAAAATGTGATATATAAACATTATATTCGTTTGTACCTTTATCAACTCTTGAGGGTTGACTTATACAACCTATTTTATGTAAAATGAGGTGCTAAATCCACTGGTGAAAACCGCGATGTGATATCTTTAACCGTTTAGGAGATCGAGTAAAATGGAGAATAATAGATATTTGAAAATGTGATACATAAACAATTTATTCGATTGTACCTTTATCAACTCTTGAGAGTAGACTTATAGGACTTATTTTATGTAAAATGAGGTTCTTAATCCACTGGTGAAAACCGCGTTGTCCTATCTTTAACCGTTTAGGAGATCGAGTAAAATGGAGAACAGTAGATATTTGAAAATGTGATATATAAACATTATATTCGTTTGTACCTTTATCAACTCTTGAGGGTTGACTTATACAACCTATTTTATGTAAAATGAGGTGCTAAATCCACTGGTGAAAACCGCGATGTGATATCTTTAACCGTTTAGGAGATCGAGTAAAATGGAGAATAATAGATATTTGAAAATGTGATACATAAACAATTTATTCGATTGTACCTTTATCAACTCTTGAGAGTAGACTTATAGGACTTATTTTATGTAAAATGAGGTTCTTAATCCACTGGTGAAAACCGCGATGTCCTATCTTTAACCGTTTAGGAGATCGAGTAAAATGGAGAATAATAGAAATTCGAAAATGTGACATATAAACATTTTATACGTTTTTACCTTTATCAACTCTTGAGAGTAGACTTATAGAACCTATTTAATGTAAAATGAGGTGCTAAATCCACTGGTGAAAACCGCGATGTCCTATCTATAACCGTTTAGGAGATCGATTAAAATGGAGAATAATAGAAATTCGAAAATGAGACATATAAACATTTTATTCGTTTTTACCTTTATCAACTCTTGAGAGTAGATTTATAGGACCTATTTTATGTAAAATGAGGTGCTAAATCCACTGGTGAAAACCGCCATGTGATATCTCTAACCGTTTAGGAGATCGAGTAAAATGGAAAATAATAGATATTTGAAAATGTGATATATAAACATTTTATTCGTTTTTACCTTTATCAACTCTTGAGAGTAGACTTATAGGACCTATTTTATGTAAAATGAGGTACTAAATCCACTGGTGAAACCGCGATGTGATATCTTTAACCGTTTAGGAGATAGAGTAAAATGGTTAATAATAGATATTTGAAAATGTGATATATAAACATTTTATTCGTTTTTACCTTTATCAACTCTTGAGAGTAGACTTATAGGACCTATTTTATGTAAAATGAGGTTCTAAATCCACTGGTGAAATCCGCGATGTCGTATCTTTAACCGTTTAGGAGATCGAGTAAAATGGAGAATAATAGATATTTGATAATGTGATATATAAACATTTTATTCGTTTGTACCTTTATCAACTCTTGAGAGTAGACTTATAGGACTTATTTTATGTAAAATGAGGTGCCAAATCCACTGGTGAAAACCGCGATGTCCTATCTTAAACCGTTTAGGAGATCGAGTAAAATGAAGAATAATGGATATTTGAAAATGTGATATATATACATTTTATTCGTTTGTACCTTTATCAACCCTTGAGAGTAGAGTTATAGGACATATTTTATGTAAAATGAGGTGCTAAATCCACTGGTGAATTCCGCGATGTCCTATCTTTAACCGTTTAGGAGATCGAGTAAAATGGAGAATAATAGAAATTTGAAAATGTGATATATAAACATTTTATTCGTTTTTACCTTTATCAACTCCTGAGAGTAGACTTATAGGACTTATTATATGTAAAATGGGGTGCTTAATCCACTGATGAAAACCGCGATGTCCTATCTTTTACCGTTTAGGAGATCGAGTAAAATGGAAAATAATAGATATTTGAAAATGTGATATATAAACATTTTATTCGTTTGTACCTTGATCAACTCTTGAGAGTAGACTTATAGGACCTATTTTATGTAAAATGAGGTGATAAATCCACTGGTGAAAACCGCGATGTGATATCTTTAACCGTTTAGGAGATCGAGTAAAATGGAGAATAATAGATATTTGAAAATGTGATACATAAACAATTTATTCGATTGTACCTTTATCAACTCTTGAGAGTAGACCTATAGGACTTATTTTATGTAAAATTAGGTGCTAAATCCACTGGTGAAAACCGCGATGTGATATCTTTAACCGTTTATTAGATCGAGTAAAATGGAGAATAATAGATATTTGAAAATGTGATATATAAACATTTTACGCGTTTATACCATTATCAACTCTTGAGAGTAGACCTATAGGACCTATTTTATGTAAAATGAGGTTCTAAATCCACTGGTGAAAACCGCGATGTCCTATCTTGAACCGTTTAGGAGATCGAGTAAAATGGAGAAAAGTAGATATTTGAAAATGTGATATATAAACATTATATTCGTTTGTACCTTTATCAACTCTTGAGGGTAGACTTATATAACCTATTTTATGTAAAATGAGGTGCTAAATCCACTAGTGAAAACCGCGATGTCCTATCTTTAACCGTTTAGGAGATCGAGTAAAATGGAAAATAATAGAAATTCGAAAATGTGACATATAAACATTTTATTCGTTTTTACCTTTATCAACTCTTGAGAGTAGACTTATAGGACCTATTTTATGTAAAATGAGGTACTAAATCCACTGGTGAAACCGCGATGTGATATCTTTAACCGTTTAGGAGATAGAGTAAAATGGAGAATAATAGATATTTGAAAATGTGATATATAAACATTTTATTCGTTTTTACCTTTATCAACTCTTGAGAGTAGACTTATAGGACCTATTTTATGTAAAATGAGGTTCTAAATCCACTGGTGAAAACCGCGATGTCCTATCTTTAACCGTTTAGGAGATCGAGTAAAATGGAGAATAATAGATATTTGATAATGTGATATATAAACATTCTATTCGTTTGTACCTTTATCAATTTTTGAGAGTAGACTTATAGGACTTATTTTATGTAAAATGAGGTGACAAATCCACTGGTGAAAACAGCGATGTCCTATCTTAAACCGTTTAGGAGATCGAGTAAAATGAAGAATAATGGATATTTGAAAATGTGATATATATACATTTTATTCGTTTGTACCTTTATCAACCCTTGAGAGTAGAGTTATAGGACATATTTTATGTAAAATGAGGTGCTAAATCCACTGGTGAAAACCGCGATGTCCTATCTTTAACCGTTTAGGAGATCGAGTAAAATGGAAAATAATAGAAATTCGAAAATGTGACATATAAACATTTTAATCGTTTTTACCTTTATCAACTCTTGAGAGTAGACTTATAGGACCTATTTTATGTAAAATGAGGTACTGAATCCACTGGTGAAACCGCGATGTGATATCTTTAACCGTTTAGGAGATAGAGTAAAATGGAGAATAATAGATATTTGAAAATGTGATATATAAACATTTTATTCGTTTTTACCTTTATCAACTCTTGAGAGTAGACTTATAGGACCTATTTTATGTAAAATGAGGTTCTAAATCCACTGGTGAAAACCGCGATGTCCTATCTTTAACCGTTTAGGAGATCGAGTAAAATGGAGAATAATAGATATTTGATAATGTGATATATAAACATTCTATTCGTTTGTACCTTTATCAATTTTTGAGAGTAGACTTATAGGACTTATTTTATGTAAAATGAGGTGACAAATCCACTGGTGAAAACAGCGATGTCCTATCTTAAACCGTTTAGGAGATCGAGTAAAATGGAGAATAATGGATATTTGAAAATGTGATATATATACATTTTATTCGTTTGTACCTTTATCAACCCTTGAGAGTAGACTTATAGGACATATTTTATGTAAAATGAGGTGCTAAATCCACTGGTGAAAACCGCGATGTCCTATCTTTCACCGTTTAGGAGATTGAGTAAAATGGAGAATAATAGATATTTGAAAATGTGATATATAAACATTTTATTCGTTTTTACCTTTATCAACTCTTGAGAGTAGACTTATAGGACTTATTATATGTAAAATGGGGTGCTTAATCCACTGATGAAAACCGCGATGTCCTATCTTTTACCGTTTAGGAGATCGAGTAAAATGGAAAATAATAGATATTTGAAAATGTGATATATAAACATTTTATTCGTTTGTACCTTGATCAACTCTTGAGAGTAGACTTATAGGACCTATTTTATGTAAAATGAGGTGATAAATCCACTGGTGAAAACCGCGATGTGATATCTTTAACCGTTTAGGAGATCGAGTAAAATGGAGAATAATAGATATTTGAAAATGTGATATATAAAAATTTTATTCGTTTGTACCTATATCAACTCTTAAGAGTAGACTTATAGGAGTTATTTTATGCAAAATGAGGTGCTAAATCCACTGGTGAAAACCGCGATGTCCTATCTTTAACCGTTTAGGAGATCGAGTAAAATGGAGATTAAAAGAAATTTGAAAATGTGATATATAAACATTTTATTCGTTTTTACCTTTATCAACTCTTGAGGGTAGACTTATAGGACCTATTTTATGTAAAATAAGGTGCTAAATCCACTGGTAAAAACCGCGATGTCCTATCATGAACCGTTTAGGAGATCGAGTAAAATGGAGAAAAATAGATATTTGAAAATGTGATATATAAACATTTTATTCGTTTTTACCTTTATTAACTCTTGAGGGTAGACTTATAGGACCTATTTTATGTAAAATAAGGTGCTAAATCCACTGGTGAAAACCGCGATGTCCTATCTTTAACCGTTTAGGAGATCGAGTAAAATGGAGAATTATAGATATTTGAAAATGTGATATATTAACATTTTATTCGTTTGTACCTTTATCAACATTTGAGAGTAGACTTATAGGACCTATTTTATGTAAAATGAGGTGCTAAATCCACTGGTGAAAACCGCGATGTCCTATCTTTAACCGTTTAGGAGATCGAGTAAAATGGAGAATAATAGATATTTGATAATGTGATATATATACATTTTATTCGTTTGTACCTTTATCAACTCTTGAGAGTAGACTTATAAGACTTATTTTATGTAAAATGGGGTGCTTAATCCACTGATGAAAACCGCGATGTCCTATCTTTTACCGTTTAGGAGATCGAGTAAAATGGAAAATAATAGATATTTGAAAATGTGATATATAAACATTTTATTCGTTTGTACCTTGATCAACTCTTGAGGGTAGACTTATAGAACCTATTTTATGTAAAATGAGGTGCTAAATCTACTGGTGAAAACCGCGATGTCCTATCTTTAACCGTTTAGGAGATCGAGTAAAATGGAGAATAATAGAAATTTGAAAATGTGACATATAAACATTTTATTCGTTTTTACCTTTATCAACTCTTGAGAGTAGACTTATAGAACCTATTTAATGTAAAATGAGGTGCTAAATCCACTGGTAAAAACCGCGATGTCCTATCATGAACCGTTTAGGAGATCGAGTAAAATGGAGAAAAATAGATATTTGAAAATGTGATATATAAACATTTTATTCGTTTTTACCTTTATTAACTCTTGAGGGTAGACTTATAGGACCTATTTTATGTAAAATAAGGTGCTAAATCCACTGGTGAAAACCGCGATGTCCTATCTTTAACCGTTTAGGAGATCGAGTAAAATGGAGAATTATAGATATTTGAAAATGTGATATATTAACATTTTATTCGTTTGTACCTTTATCAACATTTGAGAGTAGACTTATAGGACCTATTTTATGTAAAATGAGGTGCTAAATCCACTGGTGAAAACCGCGATGTCCTATCTTTAACCGTTTAGGAGATCGAGTAAAATGGAGAATAATAGATATTTGATAATGTGATATATATACATTTTATTCGTTTGTACCTTTATCAACTCTTGAGAGTAGACTTATAAGACTTATTTTATGTAAAATGGGGTGCTTAATCCACTGATGAAAACCGCGATGTCCTATCTTTTACCGTTTAGGAGATCGAGTAAAATGGAAAATAATAGATATTTGAAAATGTGATATATTAACATTTTATTCGTTTGTACCTTTATCAACATTTGAGAGTAGACTTATAGTACCTATTTTATGTAAAATGAGGTGCTAAATCCACTGGTGAAAACCGCGATGTGATATCTCTAACCGTTTAGGAGATCGAGTAAAATGGAAAATAATAGATATTTGAAAATGTGATATATAAACATTTTATTCGTTTTTACCTTTATCAACTCTTGAGAGTAGACTTATAGGACCTATTTTATGTAAAATGAGGTACTAAACCCACTGGTGAAACCGCGATGTGATATCTTTAACCGTTTAGGAGATAGAGTAAAATGGAGAATAATAGATATTTGAAAATGTGATATATAAACATTTTATTCGTTTTTACCTTTATCAACCCTTGAGAGTAGACTTATAGGACCTATTTTATGTAAAATGAGGTTCTAAATCCACTGGTGAAATCCGCGATGTCCTATCTTTAACCGTTTAGGAGATCGAGTAAAATGGAGAATAATAGATATTTGATAATGTGATATATAAACATTTTATTCGTTTGTACCTTTATCGACTCTTGAGAGTAGACTTATAGGACTTATTTTATGTAAAATGAGGTGCCAAATCCACTGGTGAAAACCGCGATGTCCAATCTTAAACCGTTTAGGAGATCGAGTAAAATGAAGAATAATGGATATTTGAAAATGTGATATATATACATTTTATTCGTTTGTACCTTTATCAACCCTTGAGAGTAGAGTTATAGGACATATTTTATGTAAAATGAGGTGCTAAATCCACTGGTGAAATCCGCGATGTCCTATCTTTAACCGTTTAGGAGATCGAGTAAAATGGAGAATAATAGAAATTTGAAAATGTGATATATAAACATTTTATTCGTTTTTACCTTTATCAACTCTTGAGAGTAGACTTATAGGACTTATTATATGTAAAATGGGGTGCTTAATCCACTGATGAAAACTGCGATGTCCTATCTTTTACCGTTTAGGAGATCGAGTAAAATGGAAAATAATAGATATTTGAAAATGTGATATATAAACATTTTATTCGTTTGTACCTTGATCAACTCTTGAGAGTAGACTTATAGGACCTATTTTATGTAAAATGAGGTGATAAATCCACTGGTGAAAACCGCGATGTGATATCTTTAACCGTTTAGGAGATCGAGTAAAATGGAGAATAATAGATATTTGAAAATGTGATACATAAACAATTTATTCGATTGTACCTTTATCAACTCTTGAGAGTAGACCTATAGGACTTATTTTATGTAAAATTAGGTGCTAAATCCACTGGTGAAAACCGCGATGTGATATCTTTAACCGTTTATTAGATCGAGTAAAATGGAGAATAATAGATATTTGAAAATGTGATATATAAACATTTTACGCGTTTATACCATTATCAACTCTTGAGAGTAGACCTATAGGACCTATTTTATGTAAAATGAGGTTCTAAATCCACTGGTGAAAACCGCGATGTCCTATCTTGAACCGTTTAGGAGATCGAGTAAAATGGAGAAAAGTAGATATTTGAAAATGTGATATATAAACATTATATTCGTTTGTACCTTTATCAACTCTTGAGGGTAGACTTATATAACCTATTTTATGTAAAATGAGGTGCTAAATCCACTGGTGAAAACCGCGATGTCCTATCTTTAACCGTTTAGGAGATCGAGTAAAATGGAAAATAATAGAAATTCGAAAATGTGACATATAAACATTTCATTCGTTTTTACCTTTATCAACTCTTGAGAGTAGACTTATAGGACCTATTTTATGTAAAATGAGGTACTAAATCCACTGGTGAAACCGCGATGTGATATCTTTAACCGTTTAGGAGATAGAGTAAAATGGAGAATAATAGATATTTGAAAATGTGATATATAAACATTTTATTCGTTTTTACCTTTATCAACTCTTGAGAGTAGACTTATAGGACCTATTTTATGTAAAATGAGGTTCTAAATCCACTGGTGAAAACCGCGATGTCCTATCTTTAACCGTTTAGGAGATCGAGTAAAATGGAGAATAATAGATATTTGATAATGTGATATATAAACATTCTATTCGTTTGTACCTTTATCAATTTTTGAGAGTAGACTTATAGGACTTATTTTATGTAAAATGAGGTGACAAATCCACTGGTGAAAACAGCGATGTCCTATCTTAAACCGTTTAGGAGATCGAGTAAAATGGAGAATAATGGATATTTGAAAATGTGATATATATACATTTTATTCGTTTGTACCTTTATCAACCCTTGAGAGTAGACTTATAGGACATATTTTATGTAAAATGAGGTGCTAAATCCACTGGTGAAAACCGCGATGTCCTATCTTTCACCGTTTAGGAGATTGAGTAAAATGGAGAATAATAGATATTTGAAAATGTGATATATAAACATTTTATTCGTTTTTACCTTTATCAACTCTTGAGAGTAGACTTATAGGACTTATTATATGTAAAATGGGGTGCTTAATCCACTGATGAAAACCGCGATGTCCTATCTTTTACCGTTTAGGAGATCGAGTAAAATGGAAAATAATAGATATTTGAAAATGTGATATATAAACATTTTATTCGTTTGTACCTTGATCAACTCTTGAGAGTAGACTTATAGGACCTATTTTATGTAAAATGAGGTGATAAATCCACTGGTGAAAACCGCGATGTGATATCTTTAACCGTTTAGGAGATCGAGTAAAATGGAGAATAATAGATATTTGAAAATGTGATATATAAAAATTTTATTCGTTTGTACCTATATCAACTCTTAAGAGTAGACTTATAGGAGTTATTTTATGCAAAATGAGGTGCTAAATCCACTGGTGAAAACCGCGATGTCCTATCTTTAACCGTTTAGGAGATCGAGTAAAATGGAGATTAAAAGAAATTTGAAAATGTGATATATAAACATTTTATTCGTTTTTACCTTTATCAACTCTTGAGGGTAGACTTATAGGACTTATTATATGTAAAATGGGGTGCTTAATCCACTGATGAAAACCGCGATGTCCTATCTTTTACCGTTTAGGAGATCGAGTAAAATGGAAAATAATAGATATTTGAAAATGTGATATATAAACATTATATTCGTTTGTACCTTTATCAACTCTTGAGGGTTGACTTATACAACCTATTTTATGTAAAATGAGGTGCTAAATCCACTGGTAAAAACCGCGATGTCCTATCTTTAACCGTTTAGGAGATCGAGTAAAATGGAGAATAATAGAAATTCGAAAATGTGACATATAATCATTTTATTCGTTTTTACCTTTATCAACTCTTGAGAGTAGACTTATAGGACTTATTTTATGTAAAATGGGGTGCTAAATCCACTGGTGAAAACCGCGATTTCCTATCTCTAACCGTTTAGGAGATCGAGTAAAATGGAAAATAATAGATATTTGAAAATGTCATATATAAACATTTTATTCGTTTTTACCTTTATCAACTCTTGAGAGTAGACTTATAGAACCTATTTAATGTAAAATGAGGTGCTAAATCCACTGGTAAAAACCTCGATGTTTTATCATGAACCGTTTAGGAGATCGAGTAAAATGGAGAAAAATAGATATTTGAAAATGTGATATATAAACATTTTATTCGTCTTTACCTTTATTAACTCTTGAGGGTAGACTTATAGGACCTATTTTATGTAAAATAAGGTGCTAAATCCACTGGTGAAAACCGCGATGTCCTATCTTTAACCGTTTAGGAGATCGAGTAAAATGGAGAATTATAGATATTTGAAAATGTGATATATTAACATTTTATTCGTTTGTACCTTTATCAACATTTGAGAGTAGACTCATAGGACCTATTTTATGTAAAATGAGGTGCTAAATCCACTGGTGAAAACCGCGATGTCCTATCTTTAACCGTTTAGGAGATCGAGTAAAATGGAGAATAATAGATATTTGATAATGTGATATATATACATTTTATTCGTTTGTACCTTTATCAACTCTTGAGAGTAGACTTATAAGACTTATTTTATGTAAAATGGGGTGCTTAATCCACTGATGAAAACCGCGATGTCCTATCTTTTACCGTTTAGGAGATCGAGTAAAATGGAAAATAATAGATATTTGAAAATGTGATATATAAACATTTTATTCCTTTGTACCTTGATCAACTCTTGAGGGTAGACTTATAGAACCTATTTTATGTAAAATGAGGTGCTAAATCTACTGGTGAAAACCGCGATGTCCTATCTTTAACCGTTTAGGAGATCGAGTAAAATGGAGAATAATAGAAATTTGAAAATGTGACATATAAACATTTTATTCGTTTTTACCTTTATCAACTCTTGAGAGTAGACTTATAGAACCTATTTAATGTAAAATGAGGTGCTAAATCCACTGGTAAAAACCGCGATGTCCTATCATGAACCGTTTAGGAGATCGAGTAAAATGGAGAAAAATAGATATTTGAAAATGTGATATATAAACATTTTATTCGTTTTTACCTTTATTAACTCTTGAGGGTAGACTTATAGGACCTATTTTATGTAAAATAAGGTGCTAAATCCACTGGTGAAAACCGCGATGTCCTATCTTTAACCGTTTAGGAGATCGAGTAAAATGGAGAATTATAGATATTTGAAAATGTGATATATTAACATTTTATTCGTTTGTACCTTTATCAACATTTGAGAGTAGACTTATAGGACCTATTTTATGTAAAATGAGGTGCTAAATCCACTGGTGAAAACCGCGATGTCCTATCTTTAACCGTTTAGGAGATCGAGTAAAATGGAGAATAATAGATATTTGATAATGTGATATATATACATTTTATTCGTTTGTACCTTTATCAACTCTTGAGAGTAGACTTATAAGACTTATTTTATGTAAAATGGGGTGCTTAATCCACTGATGAAAACCGCGATGTCCTATCTTTTACCGTTTAGGAGATCGAGTAAAATGGAAAATAATAGATATTTGAAAATGTGATATATAAACATTTTATTCGTTTGTACCTTGATCAACTCTTGAGGGTAGACTTGTAGAACCTATTTTATGTAAAATAAGGTGCTAAATCTACTGGTGAAAACCGCGATGTCCTATCTTTAACCGTTTAGGAGATCGAGTAAAATGGAGAATAATAGAAATTTGAAAATGTGACATATAAACATTTTATTCGTTTTTACCTTTATCAACTCTTGAGAGTAGACTTATAGGACCTATTTGATGTAAAATGAGGTGCTAAATCCATTGGTGAAAACCGCGATGTGATATCTTTAACCGTTTAGGAGATCGAGTAAAATGGAGAATAATAGATATTTGAAAATGTGATACATAAACAATTTATTCGATTGTACCTTTATCAACTCTTGAGAGTAGACTTATAGGACTTATTTTATGTAAAATGAGGTTCTTAATCCACTGGTGAAAACCGCGTTGTCCTATCTTTAACCGTTTAGGAGATCGAGTAAAATGGAGAACAGTAGATATTTGAAAATGTGATATATAAACATTATATTCGTTTGTACCTTTATCAACTCTTGAGGGTTGACTTATACAACCTATTTTATGTAAAATGAGGTGCTAAATCCACTGGTGAAAACCGCGATGTCCTATCTTTAACCGTTTAGGAGATCGAGTAAAATGGAGAATAATAGAAATTCGAAAATGTGACATATAAACATTTTATTCGTTTTTACCTTTATCAACTCTTGAGAGTAGACTTATAGGACTTATTTTATGTAAAATGGGGTGCTAAATCCTCTGGTGAAAACCGCGATTTCCTATCTCTAACCGTTTAGGAGATCGAGTAAAATGGAGAATAATAGAAATTCGAAAATGAGACATATAAACATTTTATTCGTTTTTACCTTTATCAACTCTTGAGAGTAGACTTATAGGACCTATTTTATGTAAAATGAGGTGCTAAATCCACTGGTGAAAACCGCCATGTGATATCTCTAACCGTTTAGGAGATCGAGTAAAATGGAAAATAATAGATATTTGAAAATGTGATATATAAACATTTTATTCGTTTTTACCTTTATCAACTCTTGAGAGTTGACTTATAGGACCTATTTTATGTAAAATGAGGTACTAAATCCACTGGTGAAACCGCGATGTGATATCTTTAACCGTTTAGGAGATAGAGTAAAATGGAGAATAATAGATATTTGAAAATGTGATATATAGACATTTTATTCGTTTTTACCTTTATCAACTCTTGAGAGTAGACTTATAGGACCTATTTTATGTAAAATGAGGTTCTAAATCCACTGGTGAAAACCGCGATGTCCTATCTTTAACCGTTTAGGAGATCGAGTAAAATGGAAAATAATAGATATTTGATAATGTGATATATAAACATTTTATTCGTTTGTACCTTTATCAACTCTTGAGAGTAGACTTATAGGACTTATTTTATGTAAAATGAGGTGCCAAATCCACTGGTGAAAACCGCGATGTCCTATCTTAAACCGTTTAGGAGATCGAGTAAAATGAAGAATAATGGATATTTGAAAATGTGATATATATACATTTTATTCGTTTGTACCTTTATCAACCCTTGAGAGTAGACTTATAGGACATATTTTATGTAAAATGAGGTGCTAAATCCACTGGTGAAATCCGCGATGTCCTATCTTTAACCGTTTAGGAGATCGAGTAAAATGGAGAATAATAGAAATTTGAAAATGTGATATATAAACATTTTATTCGTTTTTACCTTTATCAACTCTTGAGAGTAGACTTATTGGACTTATTATATGTAAAATGGGGTGCTTAATCCACTGATGAAAACCGCGATGTCCTATCTTTTACCGTTTAGGAGATCGAGTAAAATGGAAAATAATAGATATTTGAAAATGTGATATATAAACGTTTTATTCGTTTGTACCTTGATCAACTCTTGAGAGTAGACTTATAGGACCTATCTTATGTAAAATGAGGTGATAAATCCACTGGTGAAAACCGCGATGTGATATCTTTAACCGTTTAGGAGATCGAGTAAAATGGAGAATAATAGATATTTGAAAATGTGATACATAAACAATTTATTCGATTGTACCTTTATCAACTCTTGAGAGTAGACCTATAGGACTTATTTTATGTAAAATTAGGTGCTAAATCCACTGGTGAAAACCGCGATGTGATATCTTTAACCGTTTATTAGATCGAGTAAAATGGAGAATAATAGATATTTGATAATGTGATATATAAACATTCTATTCGTTTGTACCTTTATCAACTTTTGAGAGTAGACTTATAGGACTTATTTTATGTAAAATGAGGTGACAAATCCACTGGTGAAAACCGCGATGTCCTATCTTGAACCGTTTAGGAGATCGAGTAAAATGGAGAAAAGTAGATATTTGAAAATGTGATATATAAACATTATATTCGTTTGTACCTTTATCAACTCTTGAGGGTAGACTTATATAACCTATTTTATGTAAAATGAGGTGCTAAATCCACTGGTGAAAACCGCGATGTCCTATCTTTAACCGTTTAGGAGATCGAGTAAAATGGAAAATAATAGAAATTCGAAAATGTGACATATAAACATTTTATTCGTTTTTACCTTTATCAACTCTTGAGAGTAGACTTATAGGACCTATTTTATGTAAAATAAGGTGCTAAATCCACTGGTGAAAACCGCGATGTCCTATCTTTAACCGCTTAGGAGATCGAGTAAAATGGAAAATAATAGAAATTCGAAAATGTGACATATAAACATTTTATTCGTTTTTACCTTTATCAACTCTTGAGAGTAGACTTATAGGACCTATTTTATGTAAAATAAGGTGCTAAATCCACTGGTGAAAACCGCGATGTCCTATCTTGAACCGTTTAGGAGATCGAGTAAAATGGAGAAAAATAGATATTTGAAAATGTGATATATAAACATTTTATTCGTTTTTACCTTTATTAACTCTTGAGGGTAGACTTATAGGACCTATTTTATGTAAAATAAGGTGCTAAATCCACTGGTGAAAACCGCGATGTCCTATCTTTAACCGTTTAGGAGATCGAGTAAAATGGAGAATTATAGATATTTGAAAATGTGATATATTAACATTTTATTCGTTTGTACCTTTATCAACATTTGAGAGTAGACTTATAGGACCTATTTTATGTAAAATGAGGTGCTAAATCCACTGGTGAAAACCGCGATGTCCTATCTTTAACCGTTTAGAAGATCGAGTAAAATGGAGAATAATAGATATTTGATAATGTGATATATATACATTTTATTCGTTTGTACCTTTATCAACTCTTGAGAGTAGACTTATAAGACTTATTTTATGTAAAATGGGGTGCTTAATCCACTGATGAAAACCGCGATGTCCTATCTTTTACCGTTTAGGAGATCGAGTAAAATGGAAAATAATAGATATTTGAAAATGTGATATATAAACATTTTATTCGTTTGTACCTTGATCAACTCTTGAGGGTAGACTTATAGAACCTATTTTATGTAAAATAAGGTGCTAAATCTACTGGTGAAAACCGCGATGTCCTATCTTTAACCGTTTAGGAGATCGAGTAAAATGGAGAATAATAGAAATTTGAAAATGTGACATATAAACATTTTATTCGTTTTTACCTTTATCAACTCTTGAGAGTAGACTTATAGGACCTATTTGATGTAAAATGAGGTGCTAAATCCATTGGTGAAAACCGCGATGTGATATCTTTAACCGTTTAGGAGATCGAGTAAAATGGAGAATAATAGATATTTGAAAATGTGATACATAAACAATTTATTCGATTGTACCTTTATCAACTCTTGAGAGTAGACTTATAGGACTTATTTTATGTAAAATGAGGTTCTTAATCCACTGGTGAAAACCGCGTTGTCCTATCTTTAACCGTTTAGGAGATCGAGTAAAATGGAGAACAGTAGATATTTGAAAATGTGATATATAAACATTATATTCGTTTGTACCTTTATCAACTCTTGAGGGTTGACTTATACAACCTATTTTATGTAAAATGAGGTGCTAAATCCACTGGTGAAAACCGCGATGTCCTATCTTTAACCGTTTAGGAGATCGAGTAAAATGGAGAATAATAGAAATTCGAAAATGTGACATATAAACATTTTATTCGTTTTTACCTTTATCAACTCTTGAGAGTAGACTTATAGGACTTATTTTATGTAAAATGGGGTGCTAAATCCTCTGGTGAAAACCGCGATTTCCTATCTCTAACCGTTTAGGAGATCGAGTAAAATGGAGAATAATAGAAATTCGAAAATGAGACATATAAACATTTTATTCGTTTTTACCTTTATCAACTCTTGAGAGTAGACTTATAGGACCTATTTTATGTAAAATGAGGTGCTAAATCCACTGGTGAAAACCGCCATGTGATATCTCTAACCGTTTAGGAGATCGAGTAAAATGGAAAATAATAGATATTTGAAAATGTGATATATAAACATTTTATTCGTTTTTACCTTTATCAACTCTTGAGAGTTGACTTATAGGACCTATTTTATGTAAAATGAGGTACTAAATCCACTGGTGAAACCGCGATGTGATATCTTTAACCGTTTAGGAGATAGAGTAAAATGGAGAATAATAGATATTTGAAAATGTGATATATAAACATTTTATTCGTTTTTACCTTTATCAACTCTTGAGAGTAGACTTATAGGACCTATTTTATGTAAAATGAGGTTCTAAATCCACTGGTGAAAACCGCGATGTCCTATCTTTAACCGTTTAGGAGATCGAGTAAAATGGAAAATAATAGATATTTGATAATGTGATATATAAACATTTTATTCGTTTGTACCTTTATCAACTCTTGAGAGTAGACTTATAGGACTTATTTTATGTAAAATGAGGTGCCAAATCCACTGGTGAAAACCGCGATGTCTTATCTTAAACCGTTTAGGAGATCGAGTAAAATGAAGAATAATGGATATTTGAAAATGTGATATATATACATTTTATTCGTTTGTACCTTTATCAACCCTTGAGAGTAGACTTATAGGACATATTTTATGTAAAATGAGGTGCTAAATCCACTGGTGAAATCAGCGATGTCCTATCTTTAACCGTTTAGGAGATCGAGTAAAATGGAGAATAATAGAAATTTGAAAATGTGATATATAAACATTTTATTCGTTTTTACCTTTATCAACTCTTGAGAGTAGACTTATTGGACTTATTATATGTAAAATGGGGTGCTTAATCCACTGATGAAAACCGCGATGTCCTATCTTTTACCGTTTAGGAGATCGAGTAAAATGGAAAATAATAGATATTTGAAAATGTGATATATAAACGTTTTATTCGTTTGTACCTTGATCAACTCTTGAGAGTAGACTTATAGGACCTATCTTATGTAAAATGAGGTGATAAATCCACTGGTGAAAACCGCGATGTGATATCTTTAACCGTTTAGGAGATCGAGTAAAATGGAGAATAATAGATATTTGAAAATGTGATACATAAACAATTTATTCGATTGTACCTTTATCAACTCTTGAGAGTAGACCTATAGGACTTATTTTATGTAAAATTAGGTGCTAAATCCACTGGTGAAAACCGCGATGTGATATCTTTAACCGTTTATTAGATCGAGTAAAATGGAGAATAATAGATATTTGATAATGTGATATATAAACATTCTATTCGTTTGTACCTTTATCAACTTTTGAGAGTAGACTTATAGGACTTATTTTATGTAAAATGAGGTGACAAATCCACTGGTGAAAACCGCGATGTCCTATCTTGAACCGTTTAGGAGATCGAGTAAAATGGAGAAAAGTAGATATTTGAAAATGTGATATATAAACATTATATTCGTTTGTACCTTTATCAACTCTTGAGGGTAGACTTATATAACCTATTTTATGTAAAATGAGGTGCTAAATCCACTGGTGAAAACCGCGATGTCCTATCTTTAACCGTTTAGGAGATCGAGTAAAATGGAAAATAATAGAAATTCGAAAATGTGACATATAAACATTTTATTCGTTTTTACCTTTATCAACTCTTGAGAGTAGACTTATAGGACCTATTTTATGTAAAATGAGGTACTAAATCCACTGGTGAAACCGCGATGTGATATCTTTAACCGTTTAGGAGATAGAGTAAAATGGAGAATAATAGATATTTGAAAATGTGATATATAAACATTTTATTCGTTTTTACCTTTATCAACTCTTGAGAGTAGACTTATAGGACCTATTTTATGTAAAATGAGGTTCTAAATCCACTGGTGAAAACCGCGATGTCCTATCTTTAACCGTTTAGGAGATCGAGTAAAATGGAGAATAATAGATATTTGATAATGTGATATATAAACATTCTATTCGTTTGTACCTTTATCAACTTTTGAGAGTAGACTTATAGGACTTATTTTATGTAAAATGAGGTGACAAATCCACTGGTGAAAACAGCGATGTCCTATCTTAAACCGTTTAGGAGATCGAGTAAAATGGAGAATAATGGATATTTGAAAATGTGATATAAATACATTTTATTCGTTTGTACCTTTATCAACCCTTGAGAGTAGACTTATAGGACATACTTTATGTAAAATGAGGTGCTAAATCCACTGGTGAAAACCGCGATGTCCTATCTTTCACCGTTTAGGAGATTGAGTAAAATGGAGAATAATAGATATTTGAAAATGTGATATATAAACATTTTATTCGTTTTTACCTTTATCAACTCTTGAGAGTAGACTTATAGGACATATTATATGTAAAATGGGGTGCTTAATCCACTGATGAAAACCGCGATGTCCTATCTTTTACCGTTTAGGAGATCGAGTAAAATGGAAAATAATAGATATTTGAAAATGTGATATATAAACATTTTATTCGTTTGTACCTTGATCAACTCTTGAGAGTAGACTTATAGGACCTATTTTATGTAAAATGAGGTGATAAATCCACTGGTGAAAACCGCGATGTGATATCTTTAACCGTTTAGGAGATCGAGTAAAATGGAGAATAATAGATATTTGAAAATGTGATACATAAACAATTTATTCGATTGTACCTTTATCAACTCTTGAGAGTAGACCTATAGGACTTATTTTATGTAAAATTAGGTGCTAAATCCACTGGTGAAAACCGCGATGTGATATCTTTAACCGTTTATTAGATCGAGTAAAATGGAGAATAATAGATATTTGAAAATGTGATATATAAACATTTTACGCGTTTATACCATTATCAACTCTTGAGAGTAGACTTATAGGACCTATTTTATGTAAAATGAGGTTCTAAATCCACTGGTGAAAACCGCGATGTCCTATCTTGAACCGTTTAGGAGATCGAGTAAAATGGAGAAAAGTAGATATTTGAAAATGTGATATATAAACATTATATTCGTTTGTACCTTTATCAACTCTTGAGGGTAGACTTATATAACCTATTTTATGTAAAATGAGGTGCTAAATCCACTGGTGAAAACCGCGATGTCCTATCTTTAACCGTTTAGGAGATCGAGTAAAATGGAAAATAATAGAAATTGGAAAATGTGACATATAAACATTTTATTCGTCTTTACCTTTATCAACTCTTGAGAGTAGACTTATAGGACCTATTTTATGTAAAATGAGGTGCTAAATCCACTGGTGAAAACCGCGATGTGATATCTCTAACCGTTTAGGAGATCGAGTAAAATAAAGAATAATAGATATTTAAAAATGTGATATATAAACATTTTATTCGTTTTTACCTTTATCAACTCTTGAGTGTAGACTTATAGGACTTATTTTATGTAAAATGGGGTGCTTAATCCACTGGTGAAAACCGCGATGTCCTATCTCTAACCGTTTAGGAGATCGAGTAAAATGGAAAATAATAGATATTTGAAAATGTCATATATATACATTATATTCGTTTGTACCTTGATCAACTCTTGAGGGTAGACTTATAGGACCTATTTTATGTAAAATGAGGTGCTAAATCCACTGGTGAAAACCGCGATGTCCTATCTTTAACCGTTTAGGAGATCGAGTAAAATGGAGAATAATAGAAATTTGAAAATGTGATATATAAACATTTTATTCGTTTTTACCTTTATCAACTCTTGAGAGTAGACTTATAGGACCTATTTTATGTAAAATAAGGTACTAAATCCACTGGTGAAACCGCGATGTGATATCTTTAACCGTTTAGGAGATAGAGTAAAATGGAGAATAATAGATATTTGAAAATGTGATATATAAACATTTTATTCGTTTTTACCTATATCAACTCTTGAGAGTAGACTTATAGGACCTATTTTATGTAAAATGAGGTTCTAAATCCACTGGTGAAAACCGCGATGTCCTATCTTTAACCGTTTAGGAGATCGAGTAAAATGGAGAATAAGAGATATTTGATAATGTGATATATAAACATTCTATTCGTTTGTACCTTTATCAACTTTTGAGAGTAGACTTATAGGACTTATTTTATGTAAAATGAGGTGACAAATCCACTGGTGAAAACAGCGATGTCCTATCTTAAACCGTTTAGGAGATCAAGTAAAATGGAGAATAATGGATATTTGAATATGTGATATATATACATTTTATTCGTTTGTACCTTTATTAACCCTTGAGAGTAGACTTATAGGACATATTTTATGTAAAATGAGGTGCTAAATCCACTGGTGAAAACCGCGATGTCCTATCTTTCACCGTTTAGGAGATTGAGTAAAATGGAGAATAATAGATATTTGAAAATGTGATATATAAACATTTTATTCGTTTGTACCATTATCAACTCTTAAGAGTAGACTTATAGGACATATTTTATGTAAAATGAGGTGCTTAATCCACTGGTGAAAACCGCGATGTCCTATCTTGAACCGTTTAGGAGATCGAGTAAAATGGAAAAAAATAGATATTTGAAAATGTGATATATAAACATTTTATTCGTTTGTACCTTTATCAACTCTTAAGAGTAGACTTATATGAGTTATTTTATGTAAAATAAGGTGCTAAATCCTCTGGTGAAAACCGCGATGTCCTATCTTTAACCGTTTAGGAAATCGAGTAAAATGGAGAATAATAGATATTTGAAAATGTGATATATAAACATTTTATTCGTTTGTACCTTTATCAACATTTGAGAGTAGACTTAGAGGACCTATTTTATGTAAAATGAGGGGCTAAATCCACTGGTGAAATCCGCGATGTCCTATCTTTAACCGCTTAGGAGATCGAGTAAAATGGAAAATAATAGATATTTGAAAATGTGATATATAAACATTTTATTCGTTTGTACCTTGATCAACTCTTGAGGGTAGACTTATAGAACCTATTTTATGTAAAATGAGGTGCTAAATCTACTGGTGAAAACCGCGATGTCCTATCTTTAACCGTTTAGGAGATCGAATAAAATGGAGAATAATAGAAATTTGAAAATGTGACATATAAACGTTTTATTCGTTTTTACCTTTATCAACTCTTGAGAGTAGACTTATAGGACCTATTTTATGTAACATGAGGTGCTAAATCCACTGTTGAAAACCGCAATGCGATATCTTTAACCGTTTATTAGATCGAGTAAAATGGAGAATAATAGATATTTGATAACGTGATATATATACATTTTATTCGTTTGTACCTTTATCAACTCTTGAGAGTAGACTTATAGGACTTATTTTATGTAAAATGAGGTGCTAAATCCACTGGTGAAAACCGCGATGTGATATCTTTAACCGTTTAGGAGATCGAGTAAAATGGAGAATAATAGATATTTGATAATGTGATATATATACATTTTATTCGTTTGTACCTTTATCAACTCTTGAGAGTAGACTTATAAGACTTATTTCATGTAAAATGAGGTGCTAAATTCACTGGTGAAAACCGCGATGTCCTTTCTTTAACCGTTTAGGAGATCGAGTAAAATGGAGAATAATAGATATTTGATAATGTGGTATATAAACATTTTATTCGTTTGTACCCTTATCAACTCTTGAGAGGAGACTTATAGGACTTATTTTAATTAAAATGAGGTGCTAAATCCACTGGTGAAAACCGCGATGTGATATCTTTAATCGTTTAGGAGATCGAGGAAAATGGAGAATAATAGATATTTGAAAATGTGATATATAAACATTTTATTCGTTTTTACCTTTATCAACCCTTGAGAGTAGACTTATAGGACCTATTTTATGTAAAATGAAGTTCTAAATCCACTGGTGAAAACCGCGATGTCCAATTTTTAACCGTTTAGGAGATGGAGTAAAATGGAGAATAATAGATATTTGAAAATGTGATATATAAACATTTTATTTGTTAGTACCTTTATCAACTCTTGAGAGTTGACTTATAGGACTTATTTTATGTAAAATGAGGTGCTAAATCCACTGGTAAAAATCGCGATGTCCTATCTTTAACCATTTAGGAGATCAAATAAAATGGAGAATAATAGATATTTGAAAATGTGATATATAAACATTTTATTCAGTTGTCAAAGAATGACGGCTGTCAAAAATGTCAGCTGTCAAAAAATGACAGATGTCAAGAATGACAGATGTCAAAAAATGACAAATGTCAAGATTGACAACTGTCAAAAAATGACAGATGTCAAAAATGACAGCGGTCAAAAAATCATAGATGTCAAGAATGACAGATGTCTAAAAATGACAGTTGTTATATAACTAATTTTATATAAAATGGTATGCTAAATTGACTGATAACCGCGATGTCCTATCTTTAACCTTTTAGGAGATCGAGTAAAATGGAGAAGAGATATTTGAAAATGTGATATATAAACATTTTATTCGTTTGTACCTTTATCAACTCTTAAGAGTAGACTTATAGGACTTATTTTATGTAAAATGAGGTGCTAAATCCACTGGTGATAACCGCGATGTCCAATCTTTAACCGTTTAAGAGATCGAGTAAAATTGATAATAACAGATATTTGAAAATGTGATATATAAACATTTTATTCGTTTGTACCTTTATCAACTCTTGAGAGTAGACTTATAGGACTTATTTTATGTAAAATGAAGTTCTAAATCCACTGGTGAAAACCGCGATGTCCAATCTTTAACCGTTTAGGAGATGGAGTAAAATGGAGAATAATAGATATTTGAAAATGTGATATATAAACATTTTATTCGTTTGTACCTTTATCAACTCTTGAGAGTAGACTTATAGGACTTATTTTATGTAAAATGAGGTTCTAAATCCACTGGTGAAAACCGCGATGTGATATCTTTAACCGTTTAGGAGATCGAGTAAAAGGGAGAATAATAGATATTTGAAAATGTGATATGTAAACATTTTATTCGTTTTTACCTTTATCAACTCTTGAGAGTAGACTTATAGGACTTATTTTATGTAAAATGAGGTTCTAAATCCACTGGTGAAAACCGCGATGTCCTATCTTTAACCGTTTAGGAGATCGAGTAAAATGGAGAATAATAGATATTTGAAAATGTGATATATAAACATTTTATTCGTCTGTAATTTTATCAACTCTTGAGAGTAGACTTATAGGATTCATTTTATGTAATATGAGGTGCTAAATCCACTGGTGAAATCCGCGATGTCCTATTTTTAACCGTTTAGGAGATCGAGTATAATGGAGAATAATAGGTATTTGATAATATGATATATAAACATTTTATTCGTTTGTTTCTTTATCAACTCTTGAGAGTAGACTTATAGGACTTATTTTATGTAAAATGAGGTTCTAAATCCACTGGTGAAAACCGCGATGTCCTATCTTTAACCGTTTAGGAGATCGAGTAAAATGGAGAATAATAGATATTTGAAAAAGTGATATACAAAAATTTTATTCGTTTGTACCTTTATCAACTCTTGAGAGTAGACTTATAGGACCTATTTTATGTAAAATGATGTGCTAAATCCACTGGTGAAAACCGCGATGTCCTATCTTGAACCGTTTAGGAGATCGAGTAAAATGGAGAAAAATAGATATTTGAAAATGTGATATATAAATATTTTATTCGTTTTTACCTTTATCAACTCTTGAGAGTAGACTTATAGGACTTATTTTTATGTAAAATGAGGTGCTAAATCCACTGGTGATAACCGCGATGTGATATCTTTAACCGTTTAGGAGATCGAGTAAAATGGAGAATAATGGATATTTGAAAATGTGATATATAAACATTTTATTCGATTGTACCTTTATCAACTCTTGAGAGTAGACTTATAGAACTTATTTTATGTAAAATGATGTGCTAAATCCACTGGTGGAAACCGCGATGTCCTATCTTTAACCGTTTAGGAGATCGAGTAAAATGGAGAATAATGGATATTTGAAAATGTGATATATAAACATTTTATTCGTTTGTACCTTTATCAACCTTTGAGAGTAGACTTATAGGACATATTTTAAGTAAAATGAGGTGCTAAATCCACTGGTGAAAACCGCGATGTGATATCTTTAACCGTTTAGGAGATCGAGTAAAATGGAGAATAATAGATATTAGAAAATGTGATATATAGACATTTTATTCGTTTTTACCTTTATCAACTCTTGAGAGTAGACTTATTGGACCTATTTTATGTAAAATGAGGTTCTAAATCCACTGGTGAAAACCGCGATGTCCAATCTTTAACCGTTTAGGAGATGGAGTAAAATGGAGAATAATAGATATTTGAAAATGTGATATATAAACATTTTATTCGTTTGTACCTTGATCAACTCTTGAGGGTAGACTTATAGGACCTATTTTATGTTAAATGAGGTGCTAAATCCACTGGTGAAAACCGCCATGTCCTATCTTTAACCGTTTTGGAGATCGAGTAAAATGGAGTATAATAGATATTTGATAATGTGATATTTAAACATTTTATTCGTTTGTACCTTTATCAACTCTTGAGAGAAGACTTATTGGACTTATTTTATGTAAAATGAGGTGCTTATTCCACTTTTGAAAACCGCGATGTCCTATCTTTAACCGTTTAGGAGATCGAGTAAAATGGAGAATAATAGATATTTGAAAATGTGATATATAAACATTTTATTTGTTTGTACCTTTATCAACTCTTGAGAGTAGACATATTGGACTTATTTTATGTAAAATGAGGTGCTAGATCCACTGGTGAAAACCGCGATGTCCTATCTTGAACCGTTTAGGAGATCGAGTAAAATGGAGAAAAATAGATATTTGAAAAAGTGATATACAAAAATTTTATTCGTTTGTAATTTTATCAACTCTTGAGAGTAGACTTATAAGACCTATTTTATGTAAAATGAGGTGCTAAATCCACTTGTGAAAACCGCGATGTCCTATCTTTAACCGTTTAGGAGATCGAGTAAAATGAAGATTAATAGATATTTGAAAATGAGATATTTAAACATTTTATTCGTTTGTACCTTTATCAACTCTTGAGAGTAGACTTATAGGACTTATTTTATGTAAAATGAGGTGCTAAATCCACTGGTGATAACCGCGATGTCCTATCTTTAACCGTTTAGGAGATCGAGTAAAATGGAGAATAATAGATATTTGAAAATGTGATATATAAACATTTTATTCGTTTGTACCTTTATCAACTCTTGATAGTAGACTTATAGGACTAATTTTATGTAAAATAAGGTGCTAAATCCACTGGTAAAAACCGCGATGTCCTATCTTTAACCGTTTAGGAGATCAAATAAAATGGAGAATAATAGATATTTGAAAATGTGATATATAAACATTTTATTTGTTTGTACCTTTATCAACTCTTGAGAGTAGACTTATAGGACTTATTTTATGTAAAATGAGGTGCTAAATCCACTGGTAAAAATCGCGATGTCCTATCTTTAACCGTTTAGGAGATCAAATAAAATGGAGAATAATAGATATTTGAAAATGTGATATATAAACATTTTATTCAGTTGTCAAAGAATGACGGCTGTCAAAAATGTCAGCTGTCAAAAAATGACAGATGTCAAAAATGTCAGCTGTCAAAAAATGACAGATGTCAAGAATGACAGATGTCAAAAAATGACAAATGTCAAGAATGACAACTGTCAAAATTGACAGATGTCAAAATTGACAAATGTCAAGAATGACAGATGTCAAGAGTGACAGATGTCAAGAGTGACAGATGTCAAGAGTGACAGATGTCAAGAGTGACAGATGTCAAGAATAACAGATGTCAAAAAATGACAAATGTCAAGATTGACAACTGTCAAAATTGACAGATGTCAAAATTGACAAATGTCAAGAATGACAGATGTCAAGAGTGACAGATGTCAAGAGTAACAGATGTCAAGAGTGACAGATGTCAAGAGTGACAGATGTCAAGAATAACAGATGTCAAAAAATGACAAATGTCAAGATTGACAACTGTCAAAAAATGACAGTTGTCAAAAATGACAGCTGTCAAAAAATCATAGATGTCAAGAATGACAGTTGTTATATAACTAATTTTATATAAAATGGTATGCTAAATTGACTGATAACCGCGATGTCCTATCATTAACCTTTTAGGAGATCGAGTAAAATGGAGAAGAGATATTTGAAAATGTGATATATAAACATTTTATTCGTTTGTACCTTTATCAACTCTTAAGAGTAGACTTATATTACTTATTTTATGTAAAATGAGGTGCTAAATCCACTGGTGATAACCGCGATGTCCTATCTTTAACCGTTTAAGAGATCGAGTAAAATTGATAATAACAGATATTTGAAAATGTGATATATAAACATTTTATTCGTTTGTACCTTTATCAACTCTTGAGAGTAGACTTATAGGACTTATTTTATGTAAAATAAGGTGCTAAATCCACTGGTGATAACCGCGATGTCCTATCTTTAACCGTTTAGGAGATCGAGTAAAATGGAGAATAATAGATATTTGAAAATGTGATATATAAACATTTTATTTGTTTGTACCTTTATCAACTCTTGAGAGTAGACTTATAGGACTTATTTTATGTAAAATGAGGTGCTAAATCCACTGGTAAAAATCGCGATGTCCTATCTTTAACCGTTTAGGAGATCAAATAAAATGGGGAATAATAGATATTTGAAAATGTGATATATAAACATTTTATTCAGTTGTCAAAGAATGACGGCTGTCAAAAATGTCTGCTGTCAAAAAATGACAGATGTCAAGAATGACAGATGTCAAAAAATGACAAATGTCAAAATTGACAGATGTCAAAATTGACAAATGTCAAGAATGACAGATGTCAAGAGTGGCAGATGTCATGAATGACAGATGTCAAGAGTGACAGATGTCAAGAGTGACAGATGTCAAGAGTAACAGATGTCAAAAACAACAGATGTCAAAAAATGACAAATGTCAAGATTGACAACTGTCAAAAAATGACAGTTGTCAAAAATGACAGCTGTCAAAAAATCATAGATGTCAAGAATGACAGATGTCTAAAAATGACAGTTGTTATATAACTAATTTTATATAAAATGGTATGCTAAATTGACTGATAACCGCGATGTCCTATCATTAACCTTTTAGGAGATCGAGTAAAATGGAGAAGAGATATTTGAAAATGTGATATATAAACATTTTATTCGTTTGTACCTTTATCAACTCTTAAGAGTAGACTTATAGGACTTATTTTATGTAAAATGAGGTGCTAAATCCACTGGTGATAACCGCGATGTCCTATCTTTAACCGTTTAAGAGATCGAGTAAAATTGATAATAACAGATATTTGAAAATGTGATATATAAACATTTTATTCGTTTGTACCTTTATCAACTCTTGAGAGTAGACTTATAGGACTTATTTTATGTAAAATGAGGTGCTAAATCCACTGGTGATAACCGCGATGTCCTATCTTTAACCGTTTAGGAGATCGAGTAAAATGGAGAATAATAGATATTTGAAAATGTGATATATAAACATTTTATTCGTTTGTACCTTTATCAACTCTTGATAGTAGACTTATAGGACTTATTTTATGTAAAATAAGGTGCTAAATCCACTGGTAAAAACCGCGATGTCCTAACTTTAACCGTTTAGGAGATCAAATAAAATGGAGAATAATAGATATTTGAAAATGTGATATATTAACATTTTATTCGTTTGTACCTTGATCAACTCATGAGGGTAGACTTATAGGACTAATTTTATGTAAAATGAGGTGCTAAATCCACTGGCAAAAACCGCGATGTCCTATCTTTAACCGTTTAGGAGATCGAGTAAAATGGAGAATAATAGATATTTGATAATGTGATATATATACATTTTATTCGTTTGTACCTTTATCAACTCTTGAGAGTAGACTTATAAGACTTATTTTATGTAAAATGAGGTGCTAAATTCACTGGTGAAAACCGCGATGTCCTTTCTTTAACCGTTTAGGAGATCGAGTAAAATGGAGAATAATAGATATTTGATAATGTGGTATATAAACATTTTATTCGTTTGTACCCTTATCAACTCTTGAGAGGAGACTTATAGGACTTATTTTAATTAAAATGAGGTGCTAAATCCACTGGTGAAAACCGCGATGTGATATCTTTAACCGTTTAGGAGATCGAGTAAAATGGAGAATAATAGATATTTGAAAATGTGATATATAAACATTTTATTCGTTTTTACCTTTATCAACCCTTAAGAGTAGAGTTATAGGACCTATTTTATGTAAAATGAAGTTCTAAATCCACTGGTGAAAACCGCGATGTCCAATCTTTAACCGTTTA
Organism: Silvanus unidentatus; assembly: GCA_963930825.1. Classification (NCBI taxonomy): domain Eukaryota; kingdom Metazoa; phylum Arthropoda; class Insecta; order Coleoptera; family Silvanidae; genus Silvanus; species Silvanus unidentatus. The sequence continues at coordinate 20,345,249 of OZ005757.1, forward strand.
GGAGATGGAGTAAAATGGAGAATAATAGATATTTGAAAATGTGATATATAAACATTTTATTTGTTTGTACCTTTATCAACTCTTGAGAGTAGACTTATAGGACTTATTTTATGTAAAATGAGGTGCTAAATCCACTGGTAAAAATCGCGATGTCCTATCTTTAACCGTTTAGGAGATCAAATAAAATGGAGAATAATAGATATTTGAAAATGTGATATATAAACATTTTATTCAGTTGTCAAAGAATGACGGCTGTCAAAAATGTCAGCTGTCAAAAAATGACAGATGTCAAGAATGACAGATGTCAAAAAATGACAAATGTCAAGATTGACAACTGTCAAAAAATGACAGATGTCAAAAATGACAACTGTCAAAAAATCATAGATGTCAAGAATGACAGATGTCTAAAAATGACAGTTGTTATATAACTAATTTTATATAAAATGGTATGCTAAATTGACTGATAACCGCGATGTCCTATCTTCAACCTTTTAGGAGATCGAGTAAAATGGAGAAGAGATATTTGAAAATGTGATATATAAACATTTTATTCGTTTGTACCTTTATCAACTCTTAAGAGTAGACTTATAGGACTTATTTTATGTAAAATGAGGTGCTAAATCCACTGGTGATAACCGCGATGTCCTATCTTTAACCGTTTAAGAGATCGAGTAAAATTGATAATAACAGATATTTGAAAATGTGATATATAAATATTTTATTCGTTTGTACCTTTATCAACTCTTTAGAGTAGACTTATAGGACTTATTTTATGTAAAATGAAGTTCTAAATCCACTGGTGAAAACCGCGATGTCCAATCTTTAATCGTTTAGGAGATGGAGTAAAATGGAGAATAATAGATATTTGAAAATGTGATATATAAACATTTTAATCGTTTGTACCTTTATCAACTCTTGAGAGTAGACTTATAGGACTTATTTTATGTAAAATGAGGTGCTAAATCCACTGGTGATAACCGCGATGTCCTATCTTTAACCGTTTAGGAGATCGAGTAAAATGGAGAATAATAGATATTTGAAAATGTGATATATAAACATTTTATTCGTTTGTACCTTTATCAACTCTTGATAGTAGACTTATAGGACTTATTTTATGTAAAATAAGGTGCTAAATCCACTGGTAAAAACCGCGATGTCCTATCTTTAACCGTTTAGGAGATCAAATAAAATGGAGAATAATAGATATTTGAAAATGTGATATATAAACATTTTATTTGTTTGTACCTTTATTAACTCTTGAGAGTAGACTTATAGGACCTATTTTATGTAAAATAAGGTGCTAAATCCACTGGTGAAAACCGCGATGTCCTATCTTTAACCGTTTAGGAGATCGAGTATAATGGAGAATAATAGATATTTGAAAATGTGATATATTAACATTTTATTCGTTTGTACCTTGATCAACTCATGAGGGTAGACTTATAGGACCTATTTTATGTAAAATGAGGTGCTAAATCCACTGGTGATAACCGCGATGTGATATCTTTAACCGTTTAGGAGATCGAGTAAAATGGAGAATAATAGATATTTGAAAATGTGATATATAAACATTTTATTCGTTTGTACCTTTTTCAACTCTTGAGAGTAGACTTATAGGACCTATTTTATGTAAAATGAGGCTCTAAATTCACTGGTAAAAACCGCGATGTCCTATCTTTAACCGTTTAGGAGATCGAGTAAAATGAAGAATAATAGATATTTGATAATGTGATATATAAACATTTTATTCGTTTGTACCTTTATCAACTCTTGAGAGTAGACTTATAGGAGTTATTTTATGTAAAATATAGTGCTAAATCCACTAGTGAAAACCGCGATGTCCTATCTTTATCCGTTTAGGAGATCAAGTAAAATGGAGAATAATAGATATTTGAAAATGTGATATATAAACATTTTATTCTTTTGTACCTTTTTCAACTCTTGAGAGTAGACTTATAGGATTTATTTTATGTAAAATGAGGTGCTAAATCCACTCGTGAAAATTGCGATGTCCTATCTTTATCCGTTTAGGAGATCAAGTAAAATGGAGAATAATAGATATTTGAAAATGTGATATATAAACATTTTATTCGTTTGTACCTTTATCAACTCTTGAGAGTAGACTTATAGGAGTTATTTTATGTAAAATATAGTGCTAAATCCACTAGTGAAAACCGCGATGTCCTATCTTTATCCGTTTAGGAGATCCAGTAAAATGGAGAATAATAGATATTTGAAAATGTGATATAAGAACATTTTATTCTTTTGTACCTTTTTCAACTCTTGAGAGTAGACTTATAGGACTTATTTTATGTAAAATGAGGTGCTAAATCCACTGGTGAAAACCGTGATGTCCTATCTTTAACCGTTTAGGAGATCGAGTAAAATAAAAAATAATAGATATTTGAAAATGAGATATATAAACATTTTATTCGTTTGTACCTTTATCAACTCTTGAGAGTAGACTTATAGGACTTATTTTATGTAAAATAAGGTGCTAAATCCACTGGTGAAAACCGCGATGTCCTATTTTTAACCGTTTAGGAGATCGAGTAAAATAGAAAATAATAGATATTTGAAAATGTGATATATAAACATTTTATTCGTTTGTACCTTTATCAACTCTTGAGAGTAGACTTATAAGACTTATTTTATGTAAAATGAGGTGCTAAATCCACTCGTGAAAATTGCGTTGTCCAATCTTTAACCGTTGAGGAGATCGAGTAAAATAGAAAATAATAGATATTTGAAAATGAGATATATAAACATTTTATTCGTTTGTACCTTTATCAACTCTTGAGAGTAGACTTATAGGACTTATTTTATGTAAAATAAGGTGCTAAATCCACTGGTGAAAACCGCGATGTCCTATTTTTAACCGTTTAGGAGATCGAGTAAAATGGAGAATAATGAATATTTGAAAATGTGATATATAAACATTTTATTCGTTTGTACCTTGATCAACTCTTGAGGGTAGACTTATAGGACCTATTTTATGTAAAATGAGGTGCTAAATCCACTGGTGGAAACCGCGATGTCCTATCTTTTACCGCTTAGGAGATCGAGTAAAATGGAAAATAAAAGATATTTGAAAATGTGATATATAAACATTTTATTCGTTTTTACCTTTATCAACTCTTGAGAGTAGACTTATAGGACCTATTTTATGTAAAATGAGGTGCTAAATCCACTGGTAAAAACCGCTATGTCCTATCTTTAACCGTCTAGGAGATCGAGCAAAATGGAGAATAATAGATATTTGAAAATGTGATATATAAACATTTTATTCGTTTGTACCTTTATCATCTTTTGAGAGTAGACTTATAGGTCTTATTTTATGTAAAATGAGGTACTTAATCCTCTGGAGAAAACCGCGATGTCCTATCTTTAACCGTTTAGGAGATCAAGTAAAATGGATATTAATAGATATTTGAAAATGTGATATATAAACATTTTATTCGTTTGTACCTTTATCAACTCTTGAGAGTAGACTTATTGGAGTTATTTTATGTAAAATGAGGTGCTAAATCCACTGGTGAAAACCGCGATGTCCTATCTTTAACCGTTTATGAGATCGAGTGAAATGGAGGATAATAGATATTTTAAAATGTGATATATAAACATTTTATTCAGTTGTCAAAGAATGACGGCTGTCAAAAATGTCAGCTGTCAAAAAATGACAGATGTCAAGAATGACAGATGTCAAGAGTGACAGATGTCAAGAATGACAGATGTCAAGAGTGACAGATGTCATGAGTGACAGATGTCAAGAGTGACAGATGTCAAGAGTGACAGATGTCAAGAATAACAGATGTCAAAAAATGACAAATGTCAAGAATGACAACTGTCAAAAAATGGCAGATGTCAAAAATGACAGCTGTCAATAAATCATAGATGTCAAGAATGACAGATGTCTAAAAATGACAGTTGTTATATAACTAATTTTATATAAAATGGTATGCTAAATTGACTGATAACCGCGATGTCCTATCTTTAACCTTTTAGGAGATCGAGTAAACTGGAGAAGAGATATTTGAAAATGTGATATATAAACATTTTATTCGTTTGTACCTTTATCAACTCTTAAGAGTAGACTTATAGGACTTATTTTATGTAAAATGAGGTGCTAAATCCACTGGTAAAAACCGAGATGTCCTATCTTTAACCGTTTAGGAGATCGAGTAAAATTGAGAATAATAGATATTTGAAAATGTGATATATAAAAATTTTATTCGTTTGTACCTTTATCAACTCTTGAGAGTAGACTTATAGGACATATTTTATGTAAAATGAGGTGCTAGATCCACTGGTGAAAACCGCGATGTCCTATCTTGAACCGTTTAGGAGATCGAGTAAAATGGAGAAAAATAGATATTTGAAAAAGTGATATACAAAAATTTTATTCGTTTGTAATTTTATCAACTCTTGAGAGTAGACTTATAAGACCTATTTTATGTAAAATGACGTGCTAAATCCACTTGTGAAAACCGCGATGTCCTATTTTTAACCGTTTAGGAGATCGAGTAAAATGAATATTAATAGATATTTGAAAATGAGATATTTAAACATTTTATTCGTTTGTACCTTTATCAACTCTTGAGAGTAGACTTATAGGACTTATTTTATGTAAAATGAGGTGCTAAATCCACTGGTGATAACCGCGATGTCCTATCTTTAACCGTTTAGGAGATCGAGTAAAATGGAGAATAATAGATATTTGAAAATGTGATATATAAACATTTTATTCGTTTGTACCTTTATCATCTCTTGATAGTAGACTTATAGGACTTATTTTATGTAAAATAAGGTGCTAAATCCACTGGTAAAAACCGCGATGTCCTATCTTTAACCGTTTAGGAGATCAAATAAAATGGAGAATAATAGATATTTGAAAATGTGATATATAAACATTTTATTCAGTTGTCAAAGAATGACGGCTGTCAAAAATGTCAGCTGTCAAAAAATGACAGATGTCAAGAATGACAGATGTCAAAAAATGACAAATGTCAAGAATGACAAATGTCAAAATTGACAGATGTCAAAATTGACAAATGTCAAGAATGACAGATGTCAAGAGTGGCAGATGTCATGAATGACAGATGTCAAGAGTGACAGATGTCAAGAGTGACAGATGTCAAGAGTGACAGATGTCAAGAGTAACAGATGTCAAAAATAACAGATGTCAAAAAATGACAAATGTCAAGATTGACAACTGTCAAAAAATGACAGTTGTCAAAAATGACAGCTGTCAAAATATCATAGATGTCAAGAATGACAGATGTCTAAAAATGACAGTTGTTATATAACTAATTTTATTTAAAATGGTATGCTAAATTGACTGATAACCGCGATGTCCTATCATTAACCTTTTAGGAGATCGAGTAAAATGGAGAAGAGATATTTGAAAATGTGATATATAAACATTTTATTCGTTTGTACCTTTATCAACTCTTAAGAGTAGACTTATAGGACTTATTTTATGTAAAATGAGGTGCTAAATCCACTGGTGATAACCGCGATGTCCTATCTTTAACCGTTTAAGAGATCGAGTAAAATTGATAATAACAGATATTTGAAAATGTGATATATAAACATTTTATTCGTTTGTACCTTTATCAACTCTTGAGAGTAGACTTATAGGACTTATTTTATGTAAAATGAGGTGCTAAATCCACTGGTGATAACCGCGATGTCCTATCTTTAACCGTTTAGGAGATCGAGTAAAATGGAGAATAATAGATATTTGAAAATGTGATATATAAACATTTTATTCGTTTGTACCTTTATCAACTCTTGATAGTAGACTTATAGGACTTATTTTATGTAAAATAAGGTGCTAAATCCACTGGTAAAAACCGCGATGTCCTAACTTTAACCGTTTAGGAGATCAAATAAAATGGAGAATAATAGATATTTGAAAATGTGATATATTAACATTTTATTCGTTTGTACCTTGATCAACTCATGAGGGTAGACTTATAGGACTAATTTTATGTAAAATGAGGTGCTAAATCCACTGGCAAAAACCGCGATGTCCTATCTTTAACCGTTTAGGAGATCGAGTAAAATGGAGAATAATAGATATTTGATAATGTGATATATATACATTTTATTCGTTTGTACCTTTATCAACTCTTGAGAGTAGACTTATAAGACTTATTTTATGTAAAATGAGGTGCTAAATTCACTGGTGAAAACCGCGATGTCCTTTCTTTAACCGTTTAGGAGATCGAGTAAAATGGAGAATAATAGATATTTGATAATGTGATAAATATACATTTTATTCGTTTGTACCTTTATCAACTCTTGAGAGTAGACTTATAAGACTTATTTTATGTAAAATGAGGTGCTAAATTCACTGGTGAAAACCGCGATGTCCTTTCTTTAACCGTTTAGGAGATCGAGTAAAATGGAGAATAATAGATATTTGAAAATGTGATATATAAACATTTTATTCGTTTTTACCTTTATCAACCCTTAAGAGTAGAGTTATAGGACCTATTTTATGTAAAATGAAGTTCTAAATCCACTGGTGAAAACCGCGATGTCCAATCTTTAACCGTTTAGGAGATGGAGTAAAATGGAGAATAATAGATATTTGAAAATGTGATATATAAACATTTTATTTGTTTGTACCTTTATCAACTCTTGAGAGTAGACTTATAGGACTTATTTTATGTAAAATGAGGTGCTAAATCCACTGGTAAAAATCGCGATGTCCTATCTTTAACCGTTTAGGAGATCAAATAAAATGGAGAATAATAGATATTTGAAAATGTGATATATAAACATTTTATTCAGTTGTCAAAGAATGACGGCTGTCAAAAATGTCAGCTGTCAAAAAATGACAGATGTCAAGAATGACAGATGTCAAAAAATGACAAATGTCAAGATTGACAACTGTCAAAAAATGACAGATGTCAAAAATGACAACTGTCAAAAAATCATAGATGTCAAGAATGACAGATGTTATCTCTGTCGTGGAAGTGGTAAATTGAAAACGTCCTTGAATGTCCGGAGATAGGCAACACACTACACATGTTTGGGGAAACAGAGTCTCGAAGGTTGGTAGTGGTCGATTGGCAGTAACAGAGGAAGAAGAAGAGATTATTATTACTAAATTAATTACGGAAGTGAGAAGTTGAGAAAGCCTGTAATCTATTTAGAAATATAACAAAATACAAATTATTATAAACATCCGGGTGTATTTCTGGTTAACCTGATAACATCAGAAGTGGGATTCCATATTTACGTCTTGTGGCTTAAATATTTTTGTCTTTATATATATAAAAAAAAAAAAAAAAAAAAAAAATACGAATATGGGTCGTAGTGGAGTACGACGCCGACGTCGACGTGAATCTAGCAGCTCTAGTTCGAGAGAAGGGTCCTCCTCATCATCGTCTTCTGGAGACAGAGGAAGGTACAGGAGAAAACGCGATCGAAAAGAGAGAAAAAAGAAAGCACGTGCGGCGGATGAGAGAAGTACCCCCTTACCGGATGCACGCAATGTGAGTGTTGCATCGGAGGTACAATCTGTTCAGGTGGGTGAGTTAATTGGTGAGTTAAGGAGAATCACAGCAAATCAGACCACCGTAAGTACAAAAGATTCTGATCTCCCTGAATTTGACCCTCAATGTGATGATGTCAATTTGTTTATTGCACGAGTGGAAGCTCAGAAGAACTTGCATCATTGGTCCGACGAACGTGTATGTCATTTGGTAACAAATAAGATGAGGGGATCAGCCAGTTTGTGGTATCGAAGTCTGAATGAGTACCCGCGAAATTGGGAAGAATGGAAAATTACCCTAACAACCACGTTTCCACCAGTGAGAGATCTACATTCACTTTTGGTTAGCATGATGGCGGTGAGACCAATAACTGGTGAGAAACTCTTTGAGTATTGTTTCCGTAAACTGTTTGCTATTCGGAAATTAAATTTAAATTTGTCCGGGCGGGACGAAGTAAGTTTAATTGTTGGCGATATCGGACGGCCCAATTTAAAATTTAGTATTCAGGCGGCGGGTATTGACAATCCTTCGGCGTTGGCGGCTTATTTAAAACCGCTTGATAGTGTTCAGGAAACAATACTGCATGATGTAAAGCCTTATAAGGAGAGTGTCAAGCCCGAGAGATTTAAGTTGCGAAAGGTTGTTTGTTATAGTTGTAACACAGAAGGTCACAAACGGAGTCAATGTCCGTCACTAAAAGTTGATCAATTAGAAGCCGTTAACACTAAACATGAAAATAAGTCAGAACAAAAATGTTATTACTGTCATAAACCAGGGCATTTTGCCAATAATTGTTTAAAACGTGTAAGGAACAAGGAAAAAGGGAAATCAAAAGGCGAGAGTGTAAGTGGACCGTCACATGTCCCGACTGTTTTGTATGTAGCAAAAACGCATATTGTTAATAAGTTTTACAGAACCGTGCATATTAAGGATCAGTCGGTGTTAGCGTTTATAGATTTTGGAAGTGAGGTGTCATTAATAACAAAAGGGTTAACGGATTATTTAGGTTTAAAACCGATTCCGCTTGATGAACCACTCGAAGTGTCATTAGCCGGGTTAAAGACGATGTCCGTTTTATCGACTGTCGAATGTGTTGTAAGATTAGATAAGATACAACTTAAGGTGAATTTATTTGTAGTTGAATATTGTATTAGATCTGCTGATCTTTTGTTGGGACAAAATTTCACTGAGGATCCTTCCATTGGCTATACAAGAGAGGGAGATGAGTTGTTCTTTTATGAAATGAGTTCTCGGATTAATCACGTGTGTGCGATTGAAAATAGCTCTTCTGTAGTAATTGGGGACATTTCCGCCAAAGATTCGTCACAGCTAAAATCATTGATTGCTGAATTTCATAATTGTTTTGTGAACAATGGTGAACGTTTTCCCTCAATTCCCAATATCGAGTTTGAAATAAAAGTCAATTCGAGCGTACCAATTGCTTCTAGACCATATAGAATGGCAGGTAGTGAAAAAGAAATTCTTAAAAGTATCACCGACAATTTGTTAAAACAGGGTGTTATTGTGGAGTCTTCTTCATCTTATACAAGTCCGGCACTGCTTGTTAACAAACCAGACAAAACAAAAAGACTTGTAATTGATTATAGGGCGTTAAATAAAATATCTGTCAAGGATCCGTATCCATTACCAATTATTGATGATTTAATAGATAGGCTTTCGGGTTATAAATATTTTACGGCGCTTGATCTTCGCAGCGGTTATCATCAAATTAAGATCGCAGAAAATTCTCGTCAGTTCACAGCTTTTGTTACGCCGTTTGGCAAATTTGAATATTGTAGGGTTCCTTTTGGACTCACAAATGCACCTTATATTTTTCAGAGGGCATTAGATAACATATTCGCAGATCTTCGCTTCGATAAAATTCTGTTGTATATTGATGACATTTTGTTGCCTTCAAAAACGATAGAGGAAGGTATGGAACTCCTACGAGTGGTATTAAGAAAGTTAAGCGAGAACAACATCACCTTAAACTTATCTAAGTGTAAATTTTTATTTACTAAGATTGAGTATTTAGGATACGAAATTTCTGAGGATGTTATTCGTCCAAGTTCTTCAAAAGTCGAGGCTATTACGAATTTCCCTGTGCCAAAATCTGTGCATAATATTCGACAATTTCTTGGGCTGGTGGGACATTTCCGAAAATTTATAGATAAGTTTACTATTAAGGCCAAACCACTTACAAAGTTGTTGAAAAAAGACACACAATGGTGCTGGACTGCTGAACAAGTAGAATCTTTTCGAACGTTACGAGACTGCTTGTTATCGCGTCCGGTGTTAACAATATTCGATCCGGAAAAGAAAACAGGTGTGTTCACAGATGCGAGTCGAGTTGGCATTGCAGGAATGTTAGTGCAGTTTGAGGGAAAAGTGGAAAATGTAGTATGTTATTTTAGTAGAGCGACGACTCCAGCAGAACAAAAATATCATTCTTATGAGTTAGAAGCGTTGGCGGTGGTAGCGTCGTTAAAACGTCTGCGAAATTATTTAATCGGAAGAGAATTTGTAATTTATACGGACTGTGCGGCAGTGAGGTCCACGTTTCTCAAAAAGGACGTAAACAGTAGAATTGGTCGATGGGTTTTATCACTACAAGAATTTACATTTCACATTGAGCACAGACCAGGTTCACGAATGGCCCACGTAGATGCATTAAGCCGAAATCCACCGGAGATAACGGTCGCAGCTGTTCTAATATCAACAGACGATTGGATTTTAACGGTACAGACACAAGATGTAGAAATTCAGAAAGTAAAGCAGATCCTTATTCAAAAGAATAAAAATAAAAATCGTGACGTGTTTGTTAATTATGAAATGAAAAATAATAAAGTATATCGCAAAACAGATTACGGTAATAAAGCAGTAATTCCTTTATCTTGTCGATGGCAACTATTGCAAATGTATCATGATAATGCGGGACATCTTGCCTGTGACAAAACATTAGAATCTCTTCGTCATAATTTTTGGTTCCCGAAAATGCGAAAATTTGTTGCAGCATATGTTAAAAATTGTATTAATTGTCTTTTTTTCAAAAATCCTGGGGGGAAAAAGAGCGGTTATTTACATCCAATAGAAAAATTCCCCAGACCGTTTCATACGATTCACATGGACCACTTAGGACCATTTGTGAAATCCAAACAGGGTGCCGCTCATTTGCTCGTAATTGTCGATGCATTTACAAAGTTCGTGTTTCTATATGCTGTTCCTAATACCCAGACGAGATATGTTATACGTTATTTGGTACAGTTAATAAAAATTTTTGGGGTGCCCAAAAGGGTAATTACTGATCAGGGGACTTCGTTTACCTCTAAGGCGTTCTTAAACTTTTGTATGAATAGGAACATACGTGTTCATGGTGTTTGTACAGGTATGCCACGTGGAAATGGTCAAGTGGAAAGGTACAATCGTACCGTACTTGATTGTATGGCTACAATGGGTGCAGATGTGGATGAGGATGAATGGGACGAGAATGTGTCCAATATTCAACTCGCGTTAAATAACACCTGGAACAAAAGTATTAATACGAGTCCGTCCGAATTATTATTAGGATACCGGGGCGCTGCCATTAATCTTACGGAAGACAATCAGGTAGTAGACGTAACAAAGCTGAGGCAGGAGGTTCAGGAAAGGATAGTTTGCGGTCAGAAATTACAGAAAAAACGGTTTGATGCGAAACGATGTGCGGGAGCTAAACTTGAAGTAGGTGACATCGTTTTTGCTAAAGTTTCCTCTATTATGGCTACAGGAAGTAGTAAAAAGCTTTTACCTAAGTGGAAAGGGCCGTTCGTTATAGCAGAAGTATTAGGGAATGACCGTTATAAAATTACGGATCTGCCTGGTTCAGAGCGCACACAAAGATCTTATACAGGCGAATATGCCGCGGAAAGTCTAAAAATTTTTAAAATTCTAAATGAATAAAATGTTATAATGTTTTATATTGTATAGTTAAAATTGGTTTACTTCAGTTGTTTATTTAAAATTTTTTTATTTTATTTGTTTTAGACGTGGGGTCAACAGGTTGGTAGAGATGATTTTTCTCGTACTGTTGAAAAGAAGTGTAAGAGGTCAAGGGTCCTCGTATTCTCCCAGAGATGGTGAAAAGATTTAGGAAGGGCTGTTGCCACTCGTGCTTTTCACATAAAGAAAAGTAAATTTTTGGTTCAGTTTTTATGTTATAGTGTATGATATTGTTTCTGTAAGTGGTGGAAGAGAGTTAAGATCTCGTACTACTTTATTGTTATTTTAATTAGAGGTTTCTGGTAGAAGTATAGAGTTACTTCGTACTCGTAATATAGAGTATAAAAAGTGGAAGAGATGTAAGATCTCGTACTATTTATTTGTTTATTTGGGGTTATTGGCAGAAGTATGGGATTACTTCGTACTTCATAGAATATAGATGAAGTGGAAATTAATCTTCTATGTCATATTACTTTTGTAACATTCTTTTATGTTGTAGGTTTGGATAATTTGTTTTTCATTATTTTTCCGACAAGAGGTGGGGAGGGGGATGAAGTACCATATTTTGTTTATTAGATTACAGGAGGAATTTTGGATTTCAATCAAAGTCAGTATCAGAAAAGTCAGGAATAGCCGATCGAACAGTCATGTGTCATCTTCCCAGTCAAGGACGTTTCGTCAGGAGGGCCGTGTTATCTCTGTCGTGGAAGTGGTAAATTGAAAACGTCCTTGAATGTCCGGAGATAGGCAACACACTACACATGTTTGGGGAAACAGAGTCTCGAAGGTTGGTAGTGGTCGATTGGCAGTAACAGAGGAAGAAGAAGAGATTATTATTACTAAATTAATTACGGAAGTGAGAAGTTGAGAAAGCCTGTAATCTATTTAGAAATATAACAAAATACAAATTATTATAAACATCCGGGTGTATTTCTGGTTAACCTGATAACACAGATGTCTAAAAATGACAGTTGTTATATAACTAATTTTATATAAAATGGTATGCTAAATTGACTGATAACCGCGATGTCCTATCTTCAACCTTTTAGGAGATCGAGTAAAATGGAGAAGAGATATTTGAAAATGTGATATATAAACATTTTATTCGTTTGTACCTTTATCAACTCTTAAGAGTAGACTTATAGGACTTATTTTATGTAAAATGAGGTGCTAAATCCACTGGTGATAACCGCGATGTCCTATCTTTAACCGTTTAAGAGATCGAGTAAAATTGATAATAACAGATATTTGAAAATGTGATATATAAATATTTTATTCGTTTGTACCTTTATCAACTCTTGAGAGTAGACTTATAGGACTTATTTTATGTAAAATGAAGTTCTAAATCCACTGCTGAAAACCGCGATGTCCAATCTTTAACCGTTTAGGAGATGGAGTAAAATGGAGAATAATAGATATTTGAAAATGTGATATATAAACATTTTAATCGTTTGTACCTTTATCAACTCTTGAGAGTAGACTTATAGGACTTATTTTATGTAAAATGAGGTGCTAAATCCACTGGTGATAACCGCGATGTCCTATCTTTAACCGTTTAGGAGATCGAGTAAAATGGAGAATAATAGATATTTGAAAATGTGATATATAAACATTTTATTCGTTTGTACCTTTATCAACTCTTGATAGTAGACTTATAGGACTTATTTTATGTAAAATAAGGTGCTAAATCCACTGGTAAAAACCGCGATGTCCTAACTTTAACCGTTTAGGAGATCAAATAAAATGGAGAATAATAGATATTTGAAAATGTGATATATTAACATTTTATTCGTTTGTACCTAGATCAACTCATGAGGGTAGACTTATAGGACTAATTTTATGTAAAATGAGGTGCTAAATCCACTGGCAAAAACCGCGATGTCCTATCTTTAACCGTTTAGGAGATCGAGTAAAATGGAGAATAATAGATATTTGATAATGTGATATATATACATTTTATTCGTTTGTACCTTTATCAACTCTTGAGAGTAGACTTATAAGACTTATTTTATGTAAAATGAGGTGCTAAATTCACTGGTGAAAACCGCGATGTCCTTTCTTTAACCGTTTAGGAGATCGAGTAAAATGGAGAATAATAGATATTTGATAATGTGATAAATATACATTTTATTCGTTTGTACCTTTATCAACTCTTGAGAGTAGACTTATAAGACTTATTTTATGTAAAATGAGGTGCTAAATTCACTGGTGAAAACCGCGATGTCCTTTCTTTAACCGTTTAGGAGATCGAGTAAAATGGAGAATAATAGATATTTGAAAATGTGATATATAAACATTTTATTCGTTTTTACCTTTATCAACCCTTAAGAGTAGAGTTATAGGACCTATTTTATGTAAAATGAAGTTCTAAATCCACTGGTGAAAACCGCGATGTCCAATCTTTAACCGTTTAGGAGATGGAGTAAAATGGAGAATAATAGATATTTGAAAATGTGATATATAAACATTTTATTTGTTTGTACCTTTATCAACTCTTGAGAGTAGACTTATAGGACTTATTTTATGTAAAATGAGGTGCTAAATCCACTGGTAAAAATCGCGATGTCCTATCTTTAACCGTTTAGGAGATCAAATAAAATGGAGAATAATAGATATTTGAAAATGTGATATATAAACATTTTATTCAGTTGTCAAAGAATGACGGCTGTCAAAAATGTCAGCTGTCAAAAAATGACAGATGTCAAGAATGACAGATGTCAAAAAATGACAAATGTCAAGATTGACAACTGTCAAAAAATGACAGATGTCAAAAATGACAACTGTCAAAAAATCATAGATGTCAAGAATGACAGATGTCTAAAAATGACAGTTGTTATATAACTAATTTTATATAAAATGGTATGCTAAATTGACTGATAACCGCGATGTCCTATCTTCAACCTTTTAGGAGATCGAGTAAAATGGAGAAGAGATATTTGAAAATGTGATATATAAACATTTTATTCGTTTGTACCTTTATCAACTCTTAAGAGTAGACTTATAGGACTTATTTTATGTAAAATGAGGTGCTAAATCCACTGGTGATAACCGCGATGTCCTATCTTTAACCGTTTAAGAGATCGAGTAAAATTGATAATAACAGATATTTGAAAATGTGATATATAAATATTTTATTCGTTTGTACCTTTATCAACTCTTGAGAGTAGACTTATAGGACTTATTTTATGTAAAATGAAGTTCTAAATCCACTGCTGAAAACCGCGATGTCCAATCTTTAACCGTTTAGGAGATGGAGTAAAATGGAGAATAATAGATATTTGAAAATGTGATATATAAACATTTTAATCGTTGTACCTTTATCAACTCTTGAGAGTAGACTTATAGGACTTATTTTATGTAAAATGAGGTGCTAAATCCACTGGTGATAACCGCGATGTCCTATCTTTAACCGTTTAGGAGATCGAGTAAAATGGAGAATAATAGATATTTGAAAATGTGATATATAAACATTTTATTCGTTGGTACCTTTATCAACTCTTGATAGTAGACTTATAGGACTTATTTTATGTAAAATAAGGTGCTAAATCCACTGGTAAAAACCGCGATGTCCTATCTTTAACCGTTTAGGAGATCAAATAAAATGGAGAATAATAGATATTTGAAAATGTGATATATAAACATTTTATTTGTTTGTACCTTTATTAACTCTTGAGAGTAGACTTATAGGACCTATTTTATGTAAAATAAGGTGCTAAATCCACTGGTGAAAACCGCGATGTCCTATCTTTAACCGTTTAGGAGATCGAGTATAATGGAGAATAATAGATATTTGAAAATGTGATATATTAACATTTTATTCGTTTGTACCTTGATCAACTCATGAGGGTAGACTTATAGGACCTATTTTATGTAAAATGAGGTGCTAAATCCACTGGTGATAACCGCGATGTCCTATCTTTAACCGTTTAGGAGATCGAGTAAAATGAAGAATAATAGATATTTGATAATGTGATATATAAACATTTTATTCGTTTGTACCTTTATCAACTCTTGAGAGTAGACTTATAGGACCTATTTTATGTAAAATGAGGCTCTAAATTCACTGGTAAAAACCGCGATGTCCTATCTTTAACCGTTTAGGAGATCGAGTAAAATGAAGAATAATAGATATTTGAAAATGTGATATATTAACATTTTATTCGTTTGTACCTTGATCAACTCTTGAGAGTAGACATATAGGACCTATTTTATGTAAAATGAGGCTCTAAATTCACTGGTAAAAACCGCGATGTCCTATCTTTAACCGTTTAGGAGATCGAGTAAAATGAAGAATAATAGATATTTGATAATGTGATATATAAACATTTTATTCGTTTGTACCTTTATCAACTCTTGAGAGTAGACTTATAGGAGTTATTTTATGTAAAATATAGTGCTAAATCCACTAGTGAAAACCGCGATGTCCTATCTTTATCCGTTTAGGAGATCAAGTAAAATGGAGAATAATAGATATTTGAAAATGTGATATATAAACATTTTATTCTTTTGTACCTTTTTCAACTCTTGAGAGTAGACTTATAGGATTTATTTTATGTAAAATGAGGTGCTAAATCCACTGGTGAAAACCGCGATGTCCTATCTCTAACCGTTTAGGAGATCGAGTAAAATAGAAAATAATAGATATTTGAAAATGAGATATATAAACATTTTATTCGTTTGTACCTTTATCAACTCTTGAGAGTAGACTTATAGGACTTATTTTATGTAAAATAAGGTGCTAAATCCACTGGTGAAAACCGCGATGTCCTATTTTTAACCGTTTAGGAGTTCGAGTAAAATAGAAAATAATAGATATTTGAAAATGTGATATATAAACATTTTATTCGTTTGTACCTTTATCACATCTTGAGAGTAGACTTATAAGACTTATTTTATGTAAAATGAGGTGCTAAATCCACTCGTGAAAATTGCGATGTCCTATCTTTATCCGTTTAGGAGATCAAGTAAAATGGAGAATAATAGATATTTGAAAATGTGATATATAAACATTTTATTCGATTGTACCTTTATCAACTCTTGAGAGTAGACTTATAGGAGTTATTTTATGTAAAATATAGTGCTAAATCCACTAGTGAAAACCGCGATGTCCTATCTTTATCCGATTAGGAGATCCAGTAAAATGGAGAATAATAGATATTTGAAAATGTGATATAAGAACATTTTATTCTTTTGTACCTTTTTCAACTCTTGAGAGTAGACTTATAGGACTTATTTTATGTAAAATGAGGTGCTAAATCCACTGGTGAAAACCGCGATGTCCTATCTTTAACCGTTTAGGAGATCGAGTAAAATAGAAAATAATAGATATTTGAAAATGAGAAATATAAACATTTTATTCGTTTGTACCTTTATCAACTCTTGAGAGTAGACTTATAGGACTTATTTTATGTAAAATGAGGTGCTAAATCCACTCGTGAAAATTGCGTTGTCCAATCTTTAACCGTTGAGGAGATCGAGTAAAATAGAAAATAATAGATATTTGAAAATGAGATATATAAACATTTTATTCGTTTGTACCTTTATCAACTCTTGAGAGTAGACTTATAGGACTTATTTTATGTAAAATAAGGTGCTAAATCCACTGGTGAAAACCGCGATGTCCTATTTTTAACCGTTTAGGAGATCGAGTAAAATAGAAAATAATAGATATTTGAAAATGTGATATATAAACATTTTATTCGTTTGTACCTTTATCAACTCTTGAGAGTAGACTTATAGGACTTATTTTATGTAAAATAAGGAGCTAAAACCACTGGTGAAAACCGCGATGTCCTATTTTTAACCGTTTAGGAGATCGAGTAAAATGGAGAATAATAGATATTTGAAAATGTGTTATATAAACATTTTATTCGTTTGTACCTTTATCAACTTTTGAGAGTAGGCTAATAGGACTTATTATATGTTAAATGAGGTGCTAAATGCACTGGTAAAAACCGCGATGTCCTATCTTTAACCGTTTAGGAGATCGAGTCAAATGGAGAAAAATAGTTATTTGAAAATGTGATATATAAACATTTTATTCGTTTGAAATTTTATCAACTCTTGAGAGTAGACTTATAGGAGTTATTTTATTTAAAATGAGGTGCTAAATCCTCTTGTGGAAACCACGATGTCCTATCTTTAACCGTTTAGGAGATGGAGTAAAATGGAGAATAATAGATATTTGAAAATGTGATATATAAACATTTTATTCGTTTGTACCTTTATCAACTTTTGAGAGTAGGCTAATAGGACTTATTATATGTTAAATGAGGTGCTAAATGCACTGGTAAAAACCGCGATGTCCTATCTTTAACCGTTTAGGAGATCGAGTCAAATGGAGAAAAATAGTTATTTGAAAATGTGATATATAAACATTTTATTCGTTTGTACCTTGATCAACTCTTGAGAGTAGACTTATAGGACTTATTTTATGTAAAATAAGGAGCTAAAACCACTGGTGAAAACCGCGATGTCCTATTTTTAACCGTTTAGGAGATCGAGTAAAATGGAGAATAATAGATATTTGAAAATGTGTTATATAAACATTTTATTCGTTTGTACCTTTATCAACTTTTGAGAGTAGGCTAATAGGACTTATTATATGTTAAATGAGGTGCTAAATGCACTGGTAAAAACCGCGATGTCCTATCTTTAACCGTTTAGGAGATCGAGTCAAATGGAGAAAAATAGTTATTTGAAAATGTGATATATAAACATTTTATTCGTTTGTACCTTGATCAACTCATGAGGGTAGACTTATAGGACCTATTTTATGTAAAATAAGGTGCTAAATCCACTGGTGAAAACCGCGATGTCCTATCTTTAACCGTTTAGGAGATCGAGTATAATGGAGAATAATAGATATTTGAAAATGTGATATATTAACATTTTATTCGTTTGTACCTTGATCAACTCATGAGGGTAGACTTATAGGACCTATTTTATGTAAAATGAGGTGCTAAATCCACTGGTGATAACCGCGATGTCCTATCTTTAACCGTTTAGGAGATCGAGTAAAATGAAGAATAATAGATATTTGATAATGTGATATATAAACATTTTATTCGTTTGTACCTTTATCAACTCTTGAGAGTAGACTTATAGGACCTATTTTATGTAAAATGAGGCTCTAAATTCACTGGTAAAAACCGCGATGTCCTATCTTTAACCGTTTAGGAGATCGAGTAAAATGAAGAATAATAGATATTTGAAAATGTGATATATTAACATTTTATTCGTTTGTACCTTGATCAACTCTTGAGAGTAGACATATAGGACCTATTTTATGTAAAATGAGGCTCTAAATTCACTGGTAAAAACCGCGATGTCCTATCTTTAACCGTTTAGGAGATCGAGTAAAATGAAGAATAATAGATATTTGATAATGTGATATATAAACATTTTATTCGTTTGTACCTTTATCAACTCTTGAGAGTAGACTTATAGGAGTTATTTTATGTAAAATATAGTGCTAAATCCACTAGTGAAAACCGCGATGTCCTATCTTTATCCGTTTAGGAGATCAAGTAAAATGGAGAATAATAGATATTTGAAAATGTGATATATAAACATTTTATTCTTTTGTACCTTTTTCAACTCTTGAGAGTAGACTTATAGGATTTATTTTATGTAAAATGAGGTGCTAAATCCACTGGTGAAAACCGCGATGTCCTATCTCTAACCGTTTAGGAGATCGAGTAAAATAGAAAATAATAGATATTTGAAAATGAGATATATAAACATTTTATTCGTTTGTACCTTTATCAACTCTTGAGAGTAGACTTATAGGACTTATTTTATGTAAAATAAGGTGCTAAATCCACTGGTGAAAACCGCGATGTCCTATTTTTAACCGTTTAGGAGATCGAGTAAAATAGAAAATAATAGATATTTGAAAATGTGATATATAAACATTTTATTCGTTTGTACCTTTATCACATCTTGAGAGTAGACTTATAAGACTTATTTTATGTAAAATGAGGTGCTAAATCCACTCGTGAAAATTGCGATGTCCTATCTTTATCCGTTTAGGAGATCAAGTAAAATGGAGAATAATAGATATTTGAAAATGTGATATATAAACATTTTATTCGATTGTACCTTTATCAACTCTTGAGAGTAGACTTATAGGAGTTATTTTATGTAAAATATAGTGCTAAATCCACTAGTGAAAACCGCGATGTCCTATCTTTATCCGATTAGGAGATCCAGTAAAATGGAGAATAATAGATATTTGAAAATGTGATATAAGAACATTTTATTCTTTTGTACCTTTTTCAACTCTTGAGAGTAGACTTATAGGACTTATTTTATGTAAAATGAGGTGCTAAATCCACTGGTGAAAACCGCGATGTCCTATCTTTAACCGTTTAGGAGATCGAGTAAAATAGAAAATAATAGATATTTGAAAATGAGAAATATAAACATTTTATTCGTTTGTACCTTTATCAACTCTTGAGAGTAGACTTATAGGACTTATTTTATGTAAAATGAGGTGCTAAATCCACTCGTGAAAATTGCGTTGTCCAATCTTTAACCGTTGAGGAGATCGAGTAAAATAGAAAATAATAGATATTTGAAAATGAGATATATAAACATTTTATTCGTTTGTACCTTTATCAACTCTTGAGAGTAGACTTATAGGACTTATTTTATGTAAAATAAGGTGCTAAATCCACTGGTGAAAACCGCGATGTCCTATTTTTAACCGTTTAGGAGATCGAGTAAAATAGAAAATAATAGATATTTGAAAATGTGATATATAAACATTTTATTCGTTTGTACCTTTATCAACTCTTGAGAGTAGACTTATAGGACTTATTTTATGTAAAATAAGGAGCTAAAACCACTGGTGAAAACCGCGATGTCCTATTTTTAACCGTTTAGGAGATCGAGTAAAATGGAGAATAATAGATATTTGAAAATGTGTTATATAAACATTTTATTCGTTTGTACCTTTATCAACTTTTGAGAGTAGGCTAATAGGACTTATTATATGTTAAATGAGGTGCTAAATGCACTGGTAAAAACCGCGATGTCCTATCTTTAACCGTTTAGGAGATCGAGTCAAATGGAGAAAAATAGTTATTTGAAAATGTGATATATAAACATTTTATTCGTTTGAAATTTTATCAACTCTTGAGAGTAGACTTATAGGAGTTATTTTATTTAAAATGAGGTGCTAAATCCTCTTGTGGAAACCACGATGTCCTATCTTTAACCGTTTAGGAGATGGAGTAAAATGGAGAATAATAGATATTTGAAAATGTGATATATAAACATTTTATTCGTTTGTACCTTTATCAACTCTTGAGAGTAGTCTTATAGGACTTATTTTATGTAAAATGAGGTGCTAAATCCACTGGTGAAAACGTCGATGTCCTATCTTTAACCATTTAGGAGATCGAGTAAAATGGAGAATAATAGATATTTGAAAATGAGATATATAAACATATTATTCGTTTGTACCTTTATCAACTCTTGAGAGTAGACTTATAGGACTTATTTTATGTAAAATGAGGTGCTAAATCCACTCGTGAAAACCGCGATGTCCTATCTTTAACCGTTGAGGAGATCGAGTAAAATAGAAAATAATAGATATTTGAAAATGTGATATATAAACATTTTATTCGTTTGTGCCTTTATCAACTCTTATGAGTAGACTTATAGGACTTATTTTATGTAAAATAAGGTGCTAAAACCACTGGTGAAAACCGCGATGTCCTATTTTTTACCGTTTAGGAGATCGAGTAAAATGGAGAATAATAGATATTTGAATATGTGATATATAAACATTTTATTCGTTTGTACCTTTATCAACTCTTAAGAGTAGACTTATAGGACTTATTTTATGTAAAATGAGGTGCTAAATCCACTGGTGAAAACCGCGATGTCCTATCTTGAACCGTTTAGGAGATCGAGTAAAATGGAGAATAATAGATATTTGAAAATGTGATATATAAACATTTTGTTCGTTTGTACCTTGATCAACTCTTGAGAGTAGACTTATAGGACTTATTTTATGTAAAATGAGGTGCTAAATCCACTGGTGAAAACCGCGATGTCCTATGTTTAACCGTTTAGGAGATCGAGTAAAATAGAAAATAATAGATATTTGAAAATGAGATATATAAACATTTTATTCGTTTGTACCTTTATCAACTGTTGAGAGTAGACTAATAGGACTTATTATATGTTAAATGAGGTGCTAAATTTACTGGTAAAAACCGCGATGTCCTATCTTTAACCGTTTAGGAGATCGAGTAAAATGGAGAATAATAGATATTTGAAAATGTGATATATAAACATTTTATTCATTTGTACCTTTATCAACTCTTGAGAGTAGACTTATAGGTCTTATTTTATGTAAAATGAGGTACTAACTCCTCTGGTGAAAACCGCGATGTCCTATCTTTAACCGTTTAGGAGATCGAGTAAAATGGAGAAAAATAGATATTTGAAAATGTGATATATAAACATTTTATTCGTTTGTACCTTTATCAACTCTTGAGAGTAGACTTATAGGAGTTATTTTATGTAAAATGAGGTGCTAAATTCACTGGTGAAAACCGCGATGTCCTATCTTGAACCGTTTAGGAGATCGAGTAAAATGGAGAAAAATAGAAATTTGAAAATGTGATATATAAACATTTTATTCGTTTTTACCTTTATTAACTCTTGAGAGTAGACTTATAGGACCTATTTTATGTAAAATGAGGTGCTAAATCCACTGGTGAAAACCTCGATGTCCTATCTTTAACCGTTTAGGAGATCGAGTAAAATGGAGAATAATAGATATTTGAAAATGAGATATATAAACATATTATTCGTTTGTACCTTTATCAACATTTGAGAGTAGACTTATAGTACCTATTTTATGTAAAATGAGGTGCTAAATCCACTGGTGAAAACCACGATGTCCTATCTTTAACCGTTTAGGAGATCGAGTAAAATGGAGAATAATAGATATTTGAAAATGTGATATATAAACATTTTATTCGTTTTTACCTTTATCAACTCTTGAGAATAGACTTATAGGACTTATTTTATGTAAAATGGGGTGCTTAATCCACTGATGAAAACCACGATGTCCTATCTTTAACCGTTTAGGAGATGGAGTAAAATGGAGAATAATAGATATTTGAAAATGTGATATATAAACATTTTATTCGATTGTACCTTTATCAACTCTTGAGAGTAGACTAATAGGACTTATTATATGTAAAATGAGGTGCTAAATCCACTGGTAAAAACCGCGATGTCCTATCTTGAACCGTTTAGGAGATCGAGTAAAATGGAGAATAATAGATATTTGAAAATGTGATATATAAACATTTTATTCGTTTGTACCTTGATCAACTCTTGAGAGTAGACTTATAGGACTTATTTTATGTAAAATGAGGTGCTAAATCCTCTTGTGGAAACCGCGATGTCCTATCTCTAACCGCTTAGGATATCGAGTAAAGTGGATATTAATAGATATTTGAAAATGTGATATATAAACATTTTATTCGTTTGTACCTTTATCAACTCTTGAGAGTAGACTTATTGGAGTTATTTTATGTAAAATGAGGTGCTAAATCCACTGGTGAAAACCGCGATGTCATATCTTTAACCGTTTAGAAGATCGAGTAAAATGGAGAATAATAGATATTTGAAAATGTGATATATAAACATTTTATTCGTTTGTACCTTTATCAACTCTTGAGAGTAGACTTATAGGACTTATTTTATGTAAAATGAGGTGCTAAATCCACTGGTGAAAACCCCGATGTCCTATCTTGAACCGTTTAGGAGATCGAGTAAAATGGATATTAATAGATATTTGAAAATGTGATATATAAACATTTTGTTCGTTTGTACCTTCATCAACTCTAAAGAGTAGACTTATAGGACCTATTTTATGTAAAGTGAGGTGCTAAATCCACTGGTGAAAACCCCGATGTCCTATCTTGAACCGTTTAGGAGATCGAGTAAAATGGATATTAATAGATATTTGAAAATGTGATATATAAACATTTTATTCGTTTGTACCTCTATCAACTTTTGAGAGTAGACTAATAGGACTTATTTTATGTAAAATGAGGTGCTAAATCCACTGGTAAAAACCGCGATGTCCTATTTTTAACCGTTTAGGAGATCGAGTAAAATGGAGAATAATAGATATTTAAAAATGTGATATATAAACATTTTGTTCGTTTGTACCTTGATCAACTCTTGAGAGTAGACTTATAGGACTTATTTTATGTAAAATGAGGTGCTAAATCCTCTTGTGGAAACCGCGATGTCCTATCTCTAACCGCTTAGGATATCGAGTAAAATGGATATTAATAGATATTTGAAAATGTGATATATAAACATTTTATTCGTTTGTACCTTTATCAACTCTTGAGAGTAGACTTATTGGAGTTATTTTATGTAAAATGAGGTGCTAAATCCACTGGTGAAAACCGCGATGTCATATCTTTAACCGTTTAGAAGATCGAGTAAAATGGAGAATAATAGATATTTGAAAATGTGATATATAAACATTTTATTCGTTTGTACCTTTATCAACTCTTGAGAGTAGACTTATAGGACTTATTTTATGTAAAATGAGGTGCTAAATCCTCTTGTGGAAACCGCGATGTCCTATCTCTAACCGCTTAGGATATCGAGTAAAGTGGATATTAATAGA
Organism: Silvanus unidentatus; assembly: GCA_963930825.1. Lineage (NCBI taxonomy): Eukaryota > Metazoa > Arthropoda > Insecta > Coleoptera > Silvanidae > Silvanus > Silvanus unidentatus. Next base: position 20,369,411 of record OZ005757.1, read on the forward strand.
TATTTGAAAATGTGATATATAAACATTTTATTCGTTTGTACCTTTATCAACTTTTGAGAGTAGGCTAATAGGACTTATTATATGTTAAATGAGGTGCTAAATGCACTGGTAAAAACCGCGATGTCCTATCTTTAACCGTTTAGGAGATCGAGTCAAATGGAGAAAAATAGTTATTTGAAAATGTGATATATAAACATTTTATTCGTTTGTACCTTGATCAACTCTTGAGAGTAGACTTATAGGACTTATTTTATGTAAAATAAGGAGCTAAAACCACTGGTGAAAACCGCGATGTCCTATTTTTAACCGTTTAGGAGATCGAGTAAAATGGAGAATAATAGATATTTGAAAATGTGTTATATAAACATTTTATTCGTTTGTACCTTTATCAACTTTTGAGAGTAGGCTAATAGGACTTATTATATGTTAAATGAGGTGCTAAATGCACTGGTAAAAACCGCGATGTCCTATCTTTAACCGTTTAGGAGATCGAGTCAAATGGAGAAAAATAGTTATTTGAAAATGTGATATATAAACATTTTATTCGTTTGTACCTTGATCAACTCATGAGGGTAGACTTATAGGACCTATTTTATGTAAAATAAGGTGCTAAATCCACTGGTGAAAACCGCGATGTCCTATCTTTAACCGTTTAGGAGATCGAGTATAATGGAGAATAATAGATATTTGAAAATGTGATATATTAACATTTTATTCGTTTGTACCTTGATCAACTCATGAGGGTAGACTTATAGGACCTATTTTATGTAAAATGAGGTGCTAAATCCACTGGTGATAACCGCGATGTCCTATCTTTAACCGTTTAGGAGATCGAGTAAAATGAAGAATAATAGATATTTGATAATGTGATATATAAACATTTTATTCGTTTGTACCTTTATCAACTCTTGAGAGTAGACTTATAGGACCTATTTTATGTAAAATGAGGCTCTAAATTCACTGGTAAAAACCGCGATGTCCTATCTTTAACCGTTTAGGAGATCGAGTAAAATGAAGAATAATAGATATTTGAAAATGTGATATATTAACATTTTATTCGTTTGTACCTTGATCAACTCTTGAGAGTAGACATATAGGACCTATTTTATGTAAAATGAGGCTCTAAATTCACTGGTAAAAACCGCGATGTCCTATCTTTAACCGTTTAGGAGATCGAGTAAAATGAAGAATAATAGATATTTGATAATGTGATATATAAACATTTTATTCGTTTGTACCTTTATCAACTCTTGAGAGTAGACTTATAGGAGTTATTTTATGTAAAATATAGTGCTAAATCCACTAGTGAAAACCGCGATGTCCTATCTTTATCCGTTTAGGAGATCAAGTAAAATGGAGAATAATAGATATTTGAAAATGTGATATATAAACATTTTATTCTTTTGTACCTTTTTCAACTCTTGAGAGTAGACTTATAGGATTTATTTTATGTAAAATGAGGTGCTAAATCCACTGGTGAAAACCGCGATGTCCTATCTCTAACCGTTTAGGAGATCGAGTAAAATAGAAAATAATAGATATTTGAAAATGAGATATATAAACATTTTATTCGTTTGTACCTTTATCAACTCTTGAGAGTAGACTTATAGGACTTATTTTATGTAAAATAAGGTGCTAAATCCACTGGTGAAAACCGCGATGTCCTATTTTTAACCGTTTAGGAGATCGAGTAAAATAGAAAATAATAGATATTTGAAAATGTGATATATAAACATTTTATTCGTTTGTACCTTTATCACATCTTGAGAGTAGACTTATAAGACTTATTTTATGTAAAATGAGGTGCTAAATCCACTCGTGAAAATTGCGATGTCCTATCTTTATCCGTTTAGGAGATCAAGTAAAATGGAGAATAATAGATATTTGAAAATGTGATATATAAACATTTTATTCGATTGTACCTTTATCAACTCTTGAGAGTAGACTTATAGGAGTTATTTTATGTAAAATATAGTGCTAAATCCACTAGTGAAAACCGCGATGTCCTATCTTTATCCGATTAGGAGATCCAGTAAAATGGAGAATAATAGATATTTGAAAATGTGATATAAGAACATTTTATTCTTTTGTACCTTTTTCAACCCTTGAGAGTAGACTTATAGGACTTATTTTATGTAAAATGAGGTGCTAAATCCACTGGTGAAAACCGCGATGTCCTATCTTTAACCGTTTAGGAGATCGAGTAAAATAGAAAATAATAGATATTTGAAAATGAGAAATATAAACATTTTATTCGTTTGTACCTTTATCAACTCTTGAGAGTAGACTTATAGGACTTATTTTATGTAAAATGAGGTGCTAAATCCACTCGTGAAAATTGCGTTGTCCAATCTTTAACCGTTGAGGAGATCGAGTAAAATAGAAAATAATAGATATTTGAAAATGAGATATATAAACATTTTATTCGTTTGTACCTTTATCAACTCTTGAGAGTAGACTTATAGGACTTATTTTATGTAAAATAAGGTGCTAAATCCACTGGTGAAAACCGCGATGTCCTATTTTTAACCGTTTAGGAGATCGAGTAAAATAGAAAATAATAGATATTTGAAAATGTGATATATAAACATTTTATTCGTTTGTACCTTTATCAACTCTTGAGAGTAGACTTATAGGACTTATTTTATGTAAAATAAGGAGCTAAAACCACTGGTGAAAACCGCGATGTCCTATTTTTAACCGTTTAGGAGATCGAGTAAAATGGAGAATAATAGATATTTGAAAATGTGTTATATAAACATTTTATTCGTTTGTACCTTTATCAACTTTTGAGAGTAGGCTAATAGGACTTATTATATGTTAAATGAGGTGCTAAATGCACTGGTAAAAACCGCGATGTCCTATCTTTAACCGTTTAGGAGATCGAGTCAAATGGAGAAAAATAGTTATTTGAAAATGTGATATATAAACATTTTATTCGTTTGAAATTTTATCAACTCTTGAGAGTAGACTTATAGGAGTTATTTTATTTAAAATGAGGTGCTAAATCCTCTTGTGGAAACCACGATGTCCTATCTTTAACCGTTTAGGAGATGGAGTAAAATGGAGAATAATAGATATTTGAAAATGTGATATATAAACATTTTATTCGTTTGTACCTTTATCAACTCTTGAGAGTAGTCTTATAGGACTTATTTTATGTAAAATGAGGTGCTAAATCCACTGGTGAAAACGTCGATGTCCTATCTTTAACCATTTAGGAGATCGAGTAAAATGGAGAATAATAGATATTTGAAAATGAGATATATAAACATATTATTCGTTTGTACCTTTATCAACTCTTGAGAGTAGACTTATAGGACTTATTTTATGTAAAATGAGGTGCTAAATCCACTCGTGAAAACCGCGATGTCCTATCTTTAACCGTTGAGGAGATCGAGTAAAATAGAAAATAATAGATATTTGAAAATGTGATATATAAACATTTTATTCGTTTGTGCCTTTATCAACTCTTATGAGTAGACTTATAGGACTTATTTTATGTAAAATAAGGTGCTAAAACCACTGGTGAAAACCGCGATGTCCTATTTTTTACCGTTTAGGAGATCGAGTAAAATGGAGAATAATAGATATTTGAATATGTGATATATAAACATTTTATTCGTTTGTACCTTTATCAACTCTTAAGAGTAGACTTATAGGACTTATTTTATGTAAAATGAGGTGCTAAATCCACTGGTGAAAACCGCGATGTCCTATCTTGAACCGTTTAGGAGATCGAGTAAAATGGAGAATAATAGATATTTGAAAATGTGATATATAAACATTTTGTTCGTTTGTACCTTGATCAACTCTTGAGAGTAGACTTATAGGACTTATTTTATGTAAAATGAGGTGCTAAATCCACTGGTGAAAACCGCGATGTCCTATGTTTAACCGTTTAGGAGATCGAGTAAAATAGAAAATAATAGATATTTGAAAATGAGATATATAAACATTTTATTCGTTTGTACCTTTATCAACTGTTGAGAGTAGACTAATAGGACTTATTATATGTTAAATGAGGTGCTAAATTTACTGGTAAAAACCGCGATGTCCTATCTTTAACCGTTTAGGAGATCGAGTAAAATGGAGAATAATAGATATTTGAAAATGTGATATATAAACATTTTATTCATTTGTACCTTTATCAACTCTTGAGAGTAGACTTATAGGTCTTATTTTATGTAAAATGAGGTACTAAATCCTCTGGTGAAAACCGCGATGTCCTATCTTTAACCGTTTAGGAGATCGAGTAAAATGGAGAAAAATAGATATTTGAAAATGTGATATATAAACATTTTATTCGTTTGTACCTTTATCAACTCTTGAGAGTAGACTTATAGGAGTTATTTTATGTAAAATGAGGTGCTAAATTCACTGGTGAAAACCGCGATGTCCTATCTTGAACCGTTTAGGAGATCGAGTAAAATGGAGAAAAATAGAAATTTGAAAATGTGATATATAAACATTTTATTCGTTTTTACCTTTATTAACTCTTGAGAGTAGACTTATAGGACCTATTTTATGTAAAATGAGGTGCTAAATCCACTGGTGAAAACCTCGATGTCCTATCTTTAACCGTTTAGGAGATCGAGTAAAATGGAGAATAATAGATATTTGAAAATGAGATATATAAACATATTATTCGTTTGTACCTTTATCAACATTTGAGAGTAGACTTATAGTACCTATTTTATGTAAAATGAGGTGCTAAATCCACTGGTGAAAACCACGATGTCCTATCTTTAACCGTTTAGGAGATCGAGTAAAATGGAGAATAATAGATATTTGAAAATGTGATATATAAACATTTTATTCGTTTTTACCTTTATCAACTCTTGAGAATAGACTTATAGGACTTATTTTATGTAAAATGGGGTGCTTAATCCACTGATGAAAACCACGATGTCCTATCTTTAACCGTTTAGGAGATGGAGTAAAATGGAGAATAATAGATATTTGAAAATGTGATATATAAACATTTTATTCGATTGTACCTTTATCAACTCTTGAGAGTAGACTAATAGGACTTATTATATGTAAAATGAGGTGCTAAATCCACTGGTAAAAACCGCGATGTCCTATCTTGAACCGTTTAGGAGATCGAGTAAAATGGAGAATAATAGATATTTGAAAATGTGATATATAAACATTTTATTCGTTTGTACCTTGATCAACTCTTGAGAGTAGACTTATAGGACTTATTTTATGTAAAATGAGGTGCTAAATCCTCTTGTGGAAACCGCGATGTCCTATCTCTAACCGCTTAGGATATCGAGTAAAGTGGATATTAATAGATATTTGAAAATGTGATATATAAACATTTTATTCGTTTGTACCTTTATCAACTCTTGAGAGTAGACTTATTGGAGTTATTTTATGTAAAATGAGGTGCTAAATCCACTGGTGAAAACCGCGATGTCATATCTTTAACCGTTTAGAAGATCGAGTAAAATGGAGAATAATAGATATTTGAAAATGTGATATATAAACATTTTATTCGTTTGTACCTTTATCAACTCTTGAGAGTAGACTTATAGGACTTATTTTATGTAAAATGAGGTGCTAAATCCACTGGTGAAAACCCCGATGTCCTATCTTGAACCGTTTAGGAGATCGAGTAAAATGGATATTAATAGATATTTGAAAATGTGATATATAAACATTTTGTTCGTTTGTACCTTCATCAACTCTAAAGAGTAGACTTATAGGACCTATTTTATGTAAAGTGAGGTGCTAAATCCACTGGTGAAAACCCCGATGTCCTATCTTGAACCGTTTAGGAGATCGAGTAAAATGGATATTAATAGATATTTGAAAATGTGATATATAAACATTTTATTCGTTTGTACCTCTATCAACTTTTGAGAGTAGACTAATAGGACTTATTTTATGTAAAATGAGGTGCTAAATCCACTGGTAAAAACCGCGATGTCCTATTTTTAACCGTTTAGGAGATCGAGTAAAATGGAGAATAATAGATATTTAAAAATGTGATATATAAACATTTTGTTCGTTTGTACCTTGATCAACTCTTGAGAGTAGACTTATAGGACTTATTTTATGTAAAATGAGGTGCTAAATCCTCTTGTGGAAACCGCGATGTCCTATCTCTAACCGCTTAGGATATCGAGTAAAATGGATATTAATAGATATTTGAAAATGTGATATATAAACATTTTATTCGTTTGTACCTTTATCAACTCTTGAGAGTAGACTTATTGGAGTTATTTTATGTAAAATGAGGTGCTAAATCCACTGGTGAAAACCGCGATGTCATATCTTTAACCGTTTAGAAGATCGAGTAAAATGGAGAATAATAGATATTTGAAAATGTGATATATAAACATTTTATTCGTTTGTACCTTTATCAACTCTTGAGAGTAGACTTATAGGACTTATTTTATGTAAAAGAGGTGCTAAATTCACTGGTGAAATCCGCGATGTCCTATCTTTAACCGTTTAGGAGATCGAGTAAAATGGAGAATAATAGGTTTTTGAAAATGTGATATATAAACTTTTTATACGTTTGTACCTTTATCAACTCTACAGAGTAGACTTATAGGACTTATTTTATGTAAAATGAGGTGCTAAATCCACTGGTGAAAACCGCGATGTCCTATTTTTAACCGTTTAGGAGATCGAGTGAAATGAAGAATAATAGATATTTAAAAATGTGATATATAAACATTTTGTTCGTTTGTACCTTGATCAACTCTTGAGAGTAGACTTATAGGACTTATTTTATGTAAAATGAGGTGCTAAATCCACTGGTGGAAACCCCGATGTCCTATCTTGAACCGTTTAGGAGATCGAGTAAAATGTAGAATAATAGATATTTGAAAATGTGATATATAAACATTTTGTTCGTTTGTACCTTTATCAACTCTTGAGAGTAGACTTATAGGACATATTTTATGTAAAATGAGGTGCTACATCCACTGGTAAAAACCGCGATGTCCTATCTCTAACCGTTTAAGAGATCGAGTAAAATTAATAATAACAGATATTTGAAAATGTGATATATAAACATTTTATTCGTTTGTACCTTTATCAACTCTTGAGAGTAGACTTATGGGACCTATTTTATGTAAAATGAGGTGCTAAATCCACTAGTGAAAACCGCGATGTCCTATCCTTAACCGTTTTGGAGATCGAGTAAAATGGAGAATAATAGATATTTGAAAATGTGATATATAAACATTTTATTCGTTTGTACCTTTATCAACTCTTGAGAGTAGACTTATAGGACCTATTTTATGTAAAATGAGGTGCTAAATCCACTGGTGAAAACCGCGATGTCCTATCAATAACCGTTTAGGAGATCGAGTAAAATAAAGAATAATAGATATTTGAAAATGTGATATATAAACATTTTATTCGTTTGTACCTTTATCAACTCTTGAGAGAAGACTTATAGGACTTATTTTATGTAAAATGAGGTGCTAAATCCACTGGTGAAAACCGCGATGTCCTATCTTTAACCGTTTAGGAGATCGAGTAAAATGGAGAATAATGAATATTTGAAAATGTGATATATAAACATTTTATTCGTTTGTACCTTGATCAACTCTTGAGGGTAGACTTATAGGACCTATTTTATGTAAAATGAGGTGCTAAATCCACTGGTGGAAACCGCGATGTCCTATCTTTTACCGCTTAGGAGATCGAGTAAAATGGAAAATAAAAGATATTTGAAAATGTGATATATAAACATTTTATTCGTTTTTACCTTTATCAACTCTTGAGAGTAGACTTATAGGACCTATTTTATGTAAAATGAGGTGCTAAATCCACTGGTAAAAACCGCTATGTCCTATCTTTAACCGTTTAGGAGATCGAGCAAAATGGAGAATAATAGATATTTGAAAATGTGATATATAAACATTTTATTCGTTTGTACCTTTATCAACTTTTGAGAGTAGACTTATAGGTCTTATTTTATGTAAAATGAGGTACTTAATCCTCTGGAGAAAACCGCGATGTCCTATCTTTAACCGTTTAGGAGATCAAGTAAAATGGATATTAATAGATATTTGAAAATGTGATATATAAACATTTTATTCGTTTGTACCTTTATCAACTTTTGAGAGTAGACTTATAGGACTTATTATATGTAAAATGAGGTGCTAAATCCACTGGTGAAAACCGCGATGTCCTATCTTTAACCGTTTATGAGATCGAGTGAAATGGAGGATAATAGATATTTTAAAATGTGATATATAAACATTTTATTCGTTTGTACCTTTATCAACTCTTAAGAGTAGACTTATAGGACTTATTTTATGTAAAATGAGGTGCTAAATCAACTGGTAAAAACCGCGATGTCCTATCTTTAACCGTTTAGGAGATCAAATAAAATGGAGAATAATAGATATTTGAAAATGTGATATATAAACATTTTATTCAGTTGTCAAAGAATGACGGCTGTCAAAAATGTCAGCTGTCAAAAAATGACAGATGTCAAGAATGACAGATGTCAAGAGTGACAGATGTCAAGAATGACAGATGTCAAGAGTGACAGATATCAAGAGTGACAGATGTCAAGAGTGACAGATGTCAAGAGTGACAGATGTCAAGAATAACAGATGTCAAAAAAAGACAAATGTCAAGATTGACAACTGTCAAAAAATGGCAGATGTCAAAAATGACAGCTGTCAATAAATCATAGATGTCAAGAATGACAGATGTCTAAAAATGACAGTTGTTATATAACTAATTTTATATAAAATGGTATGCTAAATTGACTGATAACCGCGATGTCCTATCTTTAACTTTTTAGGAGATCGAGTAAACTGGAGAAGAGATATTTGAAAATGTGATATATAAACATTTTATTCGTTTGTACCTTTATCAACTCTTAAGAGTAGACTTATAGGACATATTTTATGGAAAATGAGGTGCTTAATCCACTGGTGAAAACCGCGATGTCCTATCTTTTACCGTTTAGGAGATCGAGTAAAATGGAGAATAATAGATATTTTAAAATGTGATATATAAACATTTTATTCGTTTGTACCGTTATCAACTCTTGAGAGTAGACTTATAGGAATTATTTTATGTAAAATAAAGTGCTAAATCTACTGGTGAAAACCGCGATGTCCTATCTTTCACCGTTTAGGAGATCGAGTAAAATGGAGAAAAATAGATATTTGAAAATGTGATATATAAACATTTTATTCGTTTGTACCTTTATCAACTCTTGAGAGTAGACTTATAGGACCTATATAATGTAAAATGAGGTGCTAAATCCACTGGTGAAAACCGCGATGTCGTATCTTAAGCCGTTTAGGAGATCGAGTAAAATGGAGAATAATAGATATTTGAAAATGTGATATATAAACATTTTATTCGTTTGTACCTTTATCAACTCTTGAGAGTAGACTTATAGGACCAATTTTATGTAAAATGAGGTGCTAAATCCACTGGTGAAAACCGCGATGTCCTATCTTGAACCATTTAGAAGATCGAGTAAAATGGAAAAAAATAGATATTTGAAAATGTGATATATAAACACTTTATTCGTTTGTACCTTTATCAACTCTTGGGAGTAGACTTATAGGACTTATTTTATGTAAAATAAGGTGCTAAAACCACTGGTAAAAACCGCGATGTCCTATCTCTAACCGTTTAAGAGATCGAGTAAAATTAATAATAACAGATATTTGAAAATGTGATATATAAAAATTTTATTCGTTTGTACCTTTATCAACTCTTGAGAGTAGACTTATAGGAGTTATTTTATGTAAAATGAGGTGCTAAATCCACTGGTGAAAACCGCGATGACCTATCTCTAACCGTTTTGGAGATCGAGTAAAATGGAGAATAATAGATATTTGATAATGTGATATATAAACACTTTATTCGTTTTTACCTTTATCAACTCTTGAGAGTAGACTTATAGAACCTATTTTATGTAAAATAAGGTGCTAAATCCACTGGTAAAAACCGCTATGTCCTATCTTTTACCGTTTAGGAGATCGAGTAAAATGGAAAATAAAAGATATTTGAAAATGTGATATATAAACATTTTATTCGTTTTTACCTTTATCAACTCTTGAGAGTAGACTTATAGGACCTATTTTATGTAAAATGAGGTGCTAAATCCACTGGTAAAAACCGCTATGTCCTATCTTTAACCGTTTAGGAGATCGAGTAAAATGGAGAATAATAGATATTTTAAAATGTGATATATAAACATTTTATTCGTTTGTACCGTTATCAACTCTTGAGAGTAGACTTATAGGAATTATTTTATGTAAAATAAGGTGCTAAATCCACTGGTGAAAACCGCGATGTCCTATCTTTCACCGTTTAGGAGATCGAGTAAAATGGAGAAAAATAGATATTTGAAAATGTGATATATAAACATTTTATTCGTTTGTACCTTTATCAACTCTTGAGAGTAGACTTATAGGACCTATATAATGTAAAATGAGGTGCTAAATCCACTGGTGAAAACCGCGATGTCGTATCTTTAGCCGTTTAGGAGATCGAGTAAAATGGAGAATAATAGATATTTGAAAATGTGATATATAAACATTTTATTCGTTTGTACCTTTATCAACTCTTGAGAGTAGACTTATAGGACCAATTTTATGTAAAATGAGGTGCTAAATCCACTGGTGAAAACCGCGATGTCCTATCTTGAACCATTTAGAAGATCGAGTAAAATGGAAAAAAATAGATATTTGAAAATGTGATATATAAACACTTTATTCGTTTGTACCTTTATCAACTCTTGGGAGTAGACTTATAGGACTTATTTTATGTAAAATAAGGTGCTAAAACCACTGGTAAAAACCGCGATGTCCTATCTCTAACCGTTTAAGAGATCGAGTAAAATTAATAATAACAGATATTTGAAAATGTGATATATAAAAATTTTATTCGTTTGTACCTTTATCAACTCTTGAGAGTAGACTTATAGGAGTTATTTTATGTAAAATGAGGTGCTAAATCCATTGGTGAAAACCGCGATGACCTATCTTTAACCGTTTTGGAGATCGAGTAAAATGGAGAATAATAGATATTTGATAATGTGATATATAAACATTTTATTCGTTTGTACCTTTATCAACTCTTGAGAGATGACTTATAGGACTTATTTTATGTAAAATGAGGTGCTAAATCCACTGGTGAAAACCGCGATGTCCTATCTTTTACTGTTTAGGAGATCGAGTAAAATGGAAAATAAAAGATATTTGAAAATGTGATATATAAACATTTTATTCGTTTTTACCTTTATCAACTCTTGAGAGTAGACTTATAGGACCTATTTTATGTAAAATGAGGTGCTAAATCCACTGGTAAAAACCGCTATGTCCTATCTTTTACCGTTTAGGAGATCGAGTAAAATGGAAAATAAAAGATATTTGAAAATGTGATATATAAACATTTTATTCGTTTTTACCTTTATCAACTCTTGAGAGTAGACTTATAGGACCTATTTTATGTAAAATGAGGTGCTAAATCCACTGGTAAAAACCGCTATGTCCTATCTTTAACCGTTTAGGAGATCGAGTGAAATGGAGAATAATAGACATTTGAAAATGTGATATATAAACATTTTATTCGTTTGTACCTTTATCAACTCTTGAGAGTAGACTTATAGGTCTTATTTTATGTAAAATGAGGTACTTAATCCTCTGGAGAAAACCGCGATGTCCTATCTTTAACCGTTTAGGAGATCGAGTAAAATGGATATTAATAGATATTTGAAAATGTGATATATAAACATTTTATTCGTTTGTACCTTTATCAACTCTTAAGAGTAGACTTATAGGACTTATTTTATGTAAAATAAGGTGCTAAATCCACTGGTGAAAACCGCGATGTCCAATCTTTAACCGTTTAGGAGATCGAGTAAAATGGAGAATAATAGAAATTTGAAAATGTGACATATAAACATTTTATTCGTTTTTACCTTTATCAACTCTTGAGAGTAGACTTATAGGACCTATTTTATGTAAAATGAGGTGCTAGATCCACTGGTGAAAACCGCGATGTGACATCTTTAACCGTTTAGGAGATCGAGTAAAATGGAGAATAATAGATATTTGAAAATGTGATATCTAAACATTTTATTCGTTTTTACCTTTATCAACTCTTGAGAGTAGACTTATAGGACCTATTTTATGTAAAATGAGGTGCTAAATCCACTGGTGAAAACCGCGATGTCCTATCTTGAACCGTTTAGGAGATCGAGTAAAATGGAGAAAAATAGATATTTGAAAATGTGATATATAAACATTTTATCCGTTTGTACCTTTATCAACTCTTGAGAGTAGACTTATAGGACCTATTTTATGTAAAATGAGGTGCTAGATCCACTGGTGAAAACCGCGATGTGACATCTTTAACCGTTTAGGAGATCGAGTAAAATGGAGATAAATAGATATTTGAAAATGTGATATATAAACATTTTATCCGTTTGTACCTTTATCAACTCTTGAGAGTAGACTTACAGGACCTATTTTATGTAAAATGAGGTGCTAAATCCACTGGTGAAATCCGCGATGTCCTATCTTTAACCGTTTAGGAGATCGAGTAAAATGGAGAATAATAGATATTTGAAAATGTGATATATAAACATTTTATTCGTTTTTACCTTTATCAACTCTTGAGAGTAGACTTATAGGACTTATTTTATGTAAAATGGGGTGCTTAATCCACTGATGAAAACCGCGATGTCCCATCTTTTACCGTTTAGGAGATCGAGTAAAATGGAATATAATAGATATTTAAAAATGTGATATATAAACATTTTATTCGTTTGTACCTTGATCAACTCTTGAGGGTAGACTTATAGCACCTATTTTATGTAAAATGAGGTGCTAAATCCACTGGTGAAAACCGCGATGTCCTATCTTTAACCGTCTAGGAGATCGAGTAAAATGGAGAATAATAGAAATTTGAAAATGTGACATATAAACATTTTATTCGTTTTTACCTTTATCAACTCTTGAGAGTAGACTTATAGGACCTATTTTATGTAAAATGAGGTGCTAGATCCACTGGTGAAAACCGCGATGTGACATCTTTAACCGTTTAGGAGATCGAGTAAAATGGAGAATAATAGATATTTGAAAATGTGATATCTAAACATTTTATTCGTTTTTACCTTTATCAACTCTTGAGAGTAGACTTAAAGGATTTATTTTATGTAAAATGGGATGCCTAATCCACTGGTGAAAACCACGATGTCCTATCTTTCACCGTTTAGGAGATCGAGTAAAATGGAGAAAAATAGATATTTGAAAATGTGATATATAAACATTTTATTCGTTTGTACCTTCATCAACTCTTGAGAGTAGACTTATAGGACCTGTTTTATGTAAAATGAGGTGCTAAATCCACTGTTGAAAACCGCGATGTCCTATCTTTAACCGTTTAGGAGATCGAGTAAAATGGAGAATAATAGATATTTGAAAATGTGATATATAAACATTTTATTCGTTTTTACCTTTATTAACTCTTGAGAGTAGACTTATAGGACTTATTTTATGTAAAATAGTGTGCTTAATCCACTGATAAAAACCGCGATGTCCTATCATTTTCCGATTAGGAGATCGAGTAAAATGGAGAATAATAGATATTTGAAAATGTGATATATTAACATTTTATTCGTTTGTACTTTGATCAACTCTTGAGGGTAGACTTATAGGACTTATTTTATGTAAAATGAGGTGCTAAATCCACTGGTGAAAACCGCGATGTCCTATCATTAACCGTTTAGGAGATGGAGTAAAATGGATAATAATAGATATTTGAAAATGTGATATATAAACATTTTATTCGTTTGTACCTTTATCAACTCTTGAGAGTAGACTTATAGGACCTATTTAATGTAAAATAAGGTGCTCAATCCACTGGTGAAAACCGCGATGTCCTATCTTGAACCGTTTAGGAGATCGCGTAAAATGGAGAAAAATAGATATTTGAAAATGTGATATATAAACATATTATTCGTTTTTACCTTTATCAACTCTTGAGAGTAGACTTATGGGACCTATTTTATGTAAAATGAGGTGCCAAATCCACTGGTGAAAACCTCGATGTCCTATCTTTAACCGTTTAGGAGATCGAGTAAAATGGAGAAAAATAGATACTTGAAAATGTGATATATAAACATTTTATTCGTTTGTACCTTGATCAACTCTTGACTGTAGACTTATAGGACCTGTTTTATGTAAAATGAAGTGCTAAATCCACTGGTGAAAACCGCGATGTCCTATCTTTAACCGTTTAGGAGATCGAGTAAAATGGAGAAAATTAGATATTTGAAAATGTGATATATAAACATTTTATTCGTTTTTACCTTGATCAACTCTTGAGAGTAGACTTATAGGACTTATTTTATGTAAAATGAGGTGCTAAATCCACTGGTGAAAACCCCGATGTCCTATCTTGAACCGTTTAGGAGATCGAGTAAAATGGAAAATAATAGATATTTGAAAATGTGATATACAAACATTTTATTCGTTTGTACCTTTATCAACTCTTGAGAGTAGACTTATAAGACTTATTTTAAGTAAAACGAGGTGCTAAGTCCACTGGTGAAAACCGCGATGTCCTATCTTCAACCGTTTAGGAGATCGAGTAAAATGGAGAATTACAGATATTTGAAAATGTAATATATAATCATTTTATTCGTTTGTACCTTTATCAACTCTTGAGAGTAGACTTATCGGACTTATTTTATGTAAAATGAGGTGCTAAATCCACTGGTGAAATCCGTGATGTCCTATCTTTAACCGTTTAGGAGATCGAGTAAAATGGAGAATAATAAATATTTGAAAATGTGATATATAAACATTTTATTCGTTTGTACCTTTATCAACTTTTGAGAGTAGACTTATAGGACCTATTTTATGTAAAATGAGGTGTTAAATCCACTGGTGAAAACCGCGATGTCCTATCTTTAACCGTTTAGGAGATCAAGTAAAATGGAGAATAATTGATATTTGATAATGTGATATATAAACATTTTATTCGTTTGTACCTTTATCAACTCTTGAGAGTAGACTTATAAGACTTATTTCATGTAAAATGAGGTGCTAAATCTACTGGTGAAAACCGCGATGTCCTATTTTTAACTGATTAGGAGATCGAGTAAAATGGAAAATAATAGATATTTGAAAATGTGATATATAAACATTTTGTTCGTTTGTACCTTTATCAACTCTAAAGAGTAGACTTATAGGACTTATTTTATGTAAAATGAGGTGCTAAATCCGCTGGTGAAATCCGCGATGTCCTATCTTTAACCGTTTAGGAGATCGAGAAAAATGGAAAATAATAGATATTTGAAAATGTGATATATAAACATTTTGTTCGTTTGTACCTTTATCAACTCTAAAGAGTAGACTTATAGGACTTATTTTATGTAAAATGAGGTGCTAAATCCACTGGTGAAATCCGCGATGTCCTATCTTTAACCGTTTAGGAGATCGAGTAAAATGGAGAATAATAGATATTTGGAAATGTGATATATAAACATTTTGTTCGTTTGTACCTTGATCAACTCTTGAGAGTAGACTTATAGGATTAATTTTATGTAGAATGAGGTGCTAAATCCACTGGTGAAATCCGCGATGTCCTATCTTTAACCGTTTAGGAGATCGAGAAAAATGGAGAATAATAGATATTTGAAAATGTGATATATAAACATTTTATTCATTTGTACCTTTATCAACTCTAAAGAGTAGACTTATAGAACTTATTTTATGTAAAATGAGGTGCTAAATCCACTTGTGAAAACCGCGATGTCCTGTCATGAACCGTTTAGGAGATTGAGTAAAATGGAGAATAATAGATATTTAAAAATGTGATATATAAACATTTTGTTCGTTTGTACCTTGATCAACTCTTGAGATTAGACTTATAGGACCTATTTTATGTAAAATGAGGTGCTAAACCCACTAGTGAAAACCTCGATGTCCTATCTTTAACCGTTTAGGAGATCGAGTAAAATGGAGAATAATAGATATTTGAAAATGTGATATATAAACATTTTATTGTTTGTACCTTTATCAACTCTTAAGAGTAGACTTATAGGAGACTTATAGATCTTATTTTATGTAAAATGAGGTACTAAATCCTCTGGTGAAAACTGCGATGTCCTATCTTTAACCGTTTAGGTGATCGAGTAAAATGGATATTAATAGATATTTGAAAATGTGATATAAAAACATTTTATTCGTTTGTACTTTTATCAACTTTTGAGAGTAGACTTATGAGACTTATTTTATGTAAAATAAGGTGCTAAATCCACTGGTGAAAACCGCGATGTCCTATCTTTAACCGTTTAGGAGATCGAGTAAAATAGAAAATAATAGATATTTGATAATGTGATATTTAAACATTTTATTCGTTTGTACCTTTATCAACTCTTGAGAGTAGACTTATAGGACTTACTTTATGTAAAATGAGGTGCTACATCCACTGGTGAAATCCGCGATGTCCTATCTTTAACCGTTTAGGAGATCGAGTAAAATGGAGAATAATAGATATTTGAAAATGTGATATATAAACATTTTATTCGTTTGTACCTTTATCAACTCTTAAGAGTAGACTTATAGGACTTATTTTGGGTAAAATGAGGTGCTAAATCCACTGGTGAAATCCGCGATGTCCTATCTTAAACCGTTTAGGAGATCGAGTATTATGGAGAATAATAGATATTAGTTAATATGATATATAAACATTTTATTCGTTTGTTCCTTTATCAACTCTTGAGAGTAGACTTATAGGACTTATTTTATGTAAAATGAGGTGCTGAATCCACTGGTGAAAACCGCGATGTAGTATCTTTAAATGTTTAGGAGATCGAGTAAAATGGAGAATAATAGATATTTGAAAATGTGATATATAAACATTTTATTGTTTGTACCTTTATCAACTCTTAAGAGTAGACTTATAGGAGACTTATAGATCTTATTTTATGTAAAATGAGGTACTAAATCCTCTGGTGAAAACTGCGATGTCCTATCTTTAACCGTTTAGGAGATCGAGTAAAATGGATATTAATAGATATTTGAAAATGTGATATATAAACATTTTATTCGTTTGTACCTTTATCAACTTTTGAAAGTAGACTTATACGACTTATTTTATGTAAAATAAGGTGCTAAATCCACTGGTGAAAACCGCGATGTCCTATCTTTAACCGTTTAGGAGATCGAGTGAAATGGAGAATAATAGATATTTTAATATGTGATATATAAACATTTTATTCATTTGTACCTTTATCAACTCTTAAGAGTAGACTTATAGAACTTATTTTATGTAAAATAAGGTGCTGAATCCACTAGTGAAAACCGCGATGTCCTATCTTTAACCGTTTAGGAGATCGAGTAAAATAGAAAATAATAGATATTTGAAAATGTGATATTTAAACATTTTATTCGTTTGTACCTTTATCAACTCTTGAGAGTAGACTTATAGGACTTATTTTATGTAAAATGAGGTGCTAAATCCACTGGTTAAAACCGCGATGTCCTATCTTTAACCGTTTAGGAGATCGAGTAAAATGGAGAATAATAGATATTTGAAAATGTGATATATAAACATTTTATTCGTTTGTACCTTTATCAACTCTTGAAAGTAGACTTATAGGACTTATTTTATGTAAAATGAGGTGCTTAATCCACTGGTGAAAACCGCGATGTCCTATCTTTAACCGTTTAGGAGATCGAGTGAAATGGAGAATAATAGATATTTTAAAATGTGATATATAAACATTTTATTCGTTTGTGCCTTTATCAACTCTTAAGAGTAGACTTATAGGACTTATTTTATGTAAAATAAGGTGCTAAATCCACTGGTGAAAACCGCGATGTCCTATCTTTAACCGTTTAGGAGATCGAGTGAAATGGAGAATAATAGATAATTTAAAATGTGATATATAAACATTTTATTCGTTTGTGCCTTTATCAACTCTTGAGAGTAGACTTATAGGACTTATTTTATGTAAAATAAGGTGCTAAATCCACTGGTAAAAACCGCGATGTCCTATCTCTAACCGTTTAAGAGATCGAGTAAAATTAATAATAACAGATATTTGAAAATGTGATATATAAACATTTTATTCGTTTGTACCTTTATGAACTCTTAAGAGTAGAATTATAAAAGTTATTTTATGTAAAATGAGGTGCTAAATCGACTGGTGAAAACCGCGATGTCCTATCTTTAACCGTTTAGGAGATCGAGTAAAATGGAGAATAATAGATATTTGAAAATGTATATATAAACATTTTATTCGTTTGTACCTTGATCAACTCTTGAGAGTAGACTTATAGGACCTATTTTATGTAAAATGAGGTGCTTAATCCACTGGTGAAAACCTCGATGTCCTATCTTTAACCGTTTAGGAGATCGAGTAAAATGGAGAAAAATATATATTTGAAAATGTGATATATAAACATTTTATTCGTTTGTACCTTTATCAACCCTTGAGAGTAGACTTATAGGACCTATTTTATGTAAAATGAGGTGCTTAATCCACTGGTGAAAACCTCGATGTCCTATCTTTAACCGTTTAGGAGATCGAGTAAAATGGAGAAAAATATATATTTGAAAATGTGATATATAAACATTTTATTCGTTTGTACCTTTATCAACTCTTGAGAGTAGACTTAAAGGACCTATTTTATGTAAAATGAGGTGCTAAATCCACTGGTGAAAACCGCGATGTCCTATCTTGAACCGTTTAGGAGATCGAGTAAAATGGAAAATAATAGATATTTGAAAATGTATATATAAACATTTTATTCGTTTGTACCTTGATCAACTCTTGAGACTAGACTTATAGGACTTATTTTATGTAAAATGAGGTGCTTAATCCACTGGTGAAAACCGCGATGTCCTATCTTTAACCGTTTAGGAGATCGAGTGAAATGGAGAATAATAGATATTTTAAATTGTGATATATAAACATTTTATTCGTTTGTGCCTTTATCAACTCTTAAGAGTAGACTTATAGGACTTATTTTATGTAAACTAAGGTGCTAAATCCACTGGTGAAAACCGCGATGTCCTATCTTTAACCGTTTAGGAGATCGAGTGAAATGGAGAATAATAGATATTTTAAAATGTGATATATAAACATTTTATTCGTTTGTGCCTTTATCAACTCTTGAGAGTAGACTTATAGGACTTATTTTATGTAAAATAAGGTGCTAAATCCACTGGTGAAAACCGCGATGTCCTATCTCTAACCGTTTAAGAGATCGAGTAAAATTAATAATAACAGATATTTGAAAATGTGATATATAAACATTTTATTCGTTTGTACCTTTATGAACTCTTGAGAGTAGAATTATAAAAGTTATTTTATGTAAAATGAGGTGCTTAATCGACTGGTGAAAACCGCGATGTCCTATCTTTAACCGTTTAGGAGATCGAGTAAAATGGAGAATAACAGATATTTTATAATGTGATATATAAACATTTTATTCGTTTGTACCTTTATCAACTCTTGAGAGTAGACTTATAGGACTTATTTTATGTAAAATGAGGTGCTTAATCCACAGGTAAAAACCGCGATGTCCTATCTTGAACCGTTTAGGAGATCGAGTAAAATGGAGAAAAATATATATTTGAAAATGTGATATATAAACATTTTATTCGTTTGTACCTTTATCAACTCTTGAGAGTAGACTTATAGGACCTATTTTATGTAAAATGAGGTGCTAAATCCACAGGTGAAAACCTCGATGTCCTATCTTTAACCGTTTAGGAGATCGAGTAAAATGGAGAATAATAGATATTTGAAAATGTGGTATATAAACATTTTATTCGTTTGTACCTTTATCAACATTTGAGAGTAGACTTATAGGACCTCTTTTATGTAAAATGAGGTGCTAAATCCACTGGTGAAATCCGCGATGTCCTATCTTTAACCGTTTAGGAGATCGAGTATTATGGAGAATAATAGATATTAGTTAATATGATATATAAACATTTTATTCGTTTGTTCCTTTATCAACTCTTAAGAGTAGACTTATAGGACTTATTTTATGTAAAATAAGGTGCTAAATTCACTGGTGAAAACCGCGATGTCCTATCTTTAACCGTTTAGGAGATCGAGTAAAATGGAGAATAATAGATATTTGTAAATGTTATATATAAACATTTTATTCGTTTGTACCTTTATCAACTCTTGAGAGTAGACTTATAGGACCTATTTTATGTAAAATGAAGTGCTAAATCCACTGGTGAAAACCGCGATGTCCTATCTTGAACCGTTTAGGAGATCGAGTAAAATGGAGAAAAATATATATTTGAAAATGTGATAAATAAACATTTTATTCGTTTGTACCTTTATCAACCCTTGAGAGTAGACTTATAGGACTTATTTTATGTAAAATGAGGTGTTAAATCCACTGGTAAAAACCGCGATGTCCTATCTTTAACAGTTTAGGAGATCGAGTAAAAGGGAGAATAATAGATATTTGAAAATGTGATATATAAACATTTTATTCGTTTGTACCTTTATCAACCCTTGAGAGTAGACTTATAGGACTTATTTTATGTAAAATGAGGTGTTAAATCCACTGGTAAAAACCGCGATGTCCTATCTTTAACCGTTTAGGAGATCGAGTAAAATGGAGAATAATAGATATTTGAAAATGTGATATATAAACATTTTATTTGTTTGTACCTTTATTAACTCTTGAGAGTAGACTTATAGGACTTATTTTATGTAAAATAAGGTGCTAAATCCACTGGTGAAAACCGCGATGTCCTATCTTTAACCGTTTAGGAGATCGAGTAAAATGGAGAATAATAGATATTTGAAAATGTGATATATAAACATTTTATTCGTTTGTACCTTTATCAACCCTTGAGAGTAGACTTATAGGACTTATTTTATGTAAAATGAGGTGCTTAATCCACTGGTGAAATCCGCGATGTCCTATCTTTAACCGTTTAGGAGATCGAGTAAAATGGAGAATAATAGATATTTGAAAATGTGATATATAAACATTTTATTTGTTTGTACCTTTATTAACTCTTGAGAGTAGACTTATAGGACTTATTTTATGTAAAATAAGGTGCTAAATCCACTGGTGAAAACCGCGATGTCCTATCTTTAACCGTTTAGGAGATCGAGTAAAATGGAGAATAATAAATATTTGAAAATGTGATATATAAACATTTTATTCGTTTATACCTTTATCAACTCTTGAGAGTAGACTTATAGGACTTATTTTATGTAAAATGAGGTGCTAAATCCACTGGTGAAAACCGCGATGTCCTATCTTTAACCGTTTAGGAGATCGAGTAAAATGGAGAATAATAGATATTTGAAAATGTGATATATAAACATTTTATTCTGTTGTCAAAGAATGACGGCTGTCAAATATGTCAACTGTCAAAAAATGACAGATGTCAAGAATGACAGATGTCAAAAAATGACAAATGTCAAAATTGACAGATGTCAAAAATGACAGACGTCAAGAATCACAGCTGGCAAAAAATGACTGATGTCAAAAAATGACAAAAGTCAAGAATGACAGATGTCAAGAGTGACAGAAGTCAAGAATGACAGATGTCAAGAGTGACAGATGTCAAGAATAACAGATGTCAAAAAATGAAAAATGTCAAGATTGACAACTGTCAAAAAATGACAGATGTCTAAAAATGACAGTTGTTATATAACTAATTTTATATAAAATGGTATGCTAAATTGACTGATAACCGCGATGTCCTATATTTAACCGTTTAAGAGATCGAGTAAAATTGATAATAACAGATATTTGAATATGTGATATATAAACATTTTATTCGTTTGTACCTTTATCAACTCTTGAGAGTAGACTTATAAGACCTATTTTAAGTAAAATGATGTGCTAAATCCACTGGTGAAAACCGCGATGTCCTATCTTTAACCGTTTAGGAGATCGAGTAAAAGGGAGAATAAGAGATATTTGAAAATGTGATATATAAACATTTTATTCGTTTGTACCTTTATCAACTCTTGAGAGTAGACTTATAAGACTTATTTTATGTAAAATGAGGTGCTAAATCCACTGGTGAAGACGGCGATGTCCTATCTTTAACCGTTTAGGAGATCGAGTAAAATGGAGAATAATAGATATTTGACAATGTGATATATAAACATTGTATTCGTTTGTACCTTGGTCAACTCTTGAGGGTAGACTTATAGGACTTATTTTATGTAAAATAAGGTGCTAAGTCCACTGATAAAAACCGCGATGTCCTATCTTTAACGGTTTAAGAGATCGAGTAAAATTGATGATAATAGATATTTGAAAATGTGATATATAAACATTTTATTCCTTTGTACCTTTATCAACTCATGAGAGTAGACTTATAGGACATATTTTATGTAAAATGAGGTGCTAAATCCACTGGTGAAAACCGCGATGTCCTATCTTTAACCGTTTAGGAGATCGAGTAAAATGGAAAATAATAGATATTTGAAAATGTGATATATAAACATTTTATTCGTTTGTACCTTTATCAACTCTTGAGAAAAGACTTATAGGACTTATTTTATGTAAAATGAGGTGCTAAATCTACTGGTGAAAACCGCGATGTCCTATCTTTAACCGTTTAGGAGATCGAGTAAAATGGAGAATAATAGATATTTAAAAATGTGATATATAAATATTTTATTCGTTTGTACCTTTATCAACTCTTGAGAAAAGACTTATAGGACATATTTTATGTAAAATGAGGTGCTAAATCCACTGGTAAAAACCGCGATGTCCTGTCTTTAACCGTTTAGGAGATCGAGTAAAATGGAAAATAATAGATATTTGATAATGTGATATATAAACATTTTATTCGTTTGTACCTTTATCAACTCTTGAGAGTAGACTTATAGAACCTATTTTATGTAAAATGAGGTGCTAAATCCACTAATGAAAACCGCGATGTCCTATCTTTAACCGTTTAGGAGATCGAGTAAAATGGAGAATAATAGATATTTGATAATGTGATATATAAACATTTTATTCGTTTGTACTTTTATCAACTCTTGAGAGTAGACTTATAGGACTTATTTTATGTAAAATGAGGTGCTTAATCCACAGGTGAAAACCGCGATGTCCTTTCTTGAACCGTTTAGGAGATCGAGTAAAATGGAGAAAAATATATATTTGAAAATGTATATATAAACATTTTATTCGTTTGTACCTTGATCAACTCTTGAGGGTAGACTTATAGGACCTATTTTATGTAAAATGAGGTGCTAAATCCACTGGTGAAAACCGCGATGTCCTATCTTTAACCGTTTAGGAGATCGAGTAAAATGGAGAATAATAGATATTTGTAAATGTGATATATAAACATTTTATTCGTTTTTATCTTTATCAACTCTTGAGAGTTGACTTATAGGACTTATTTTATGTAAAATGGGGTGCTTAATCCACTGATGAAAACCGCGATGTCCTATCTTAAACCGTTTAGGAGATCGAGTAAAATGGAGAATAATAAATATGTGAAAATGTGATATATTAACATTTTATTCGTGTGTACCTTGATCAACTCATGAGGGTAGACTTATAGGACCTGTTTTATGTAAAATGAGGTGCTAAATCTACTGGTGAAAACCGCGATGTCCTATCTTTAACCGTTTAGGAGATCGAGTAAAATGGAGAATAATAGATATTTAAAAATGTGATATATAAACATTTTATTCGTTTGTACCTTTATCAACTCTTGAGAAAAGACTTATAGGACATATTTTATGTAAAATGAGGTGCTAAATCCACTGGTAAAAACCGCGATGTCCTGTCTTTAACCGTTTAGGAGATCGAGTAAAATGGAAAATAATAGATATTTGATAATGTGATATATAATCATTTTATTCGTTTGTACCTTTATCAACTCTTGAGAGTGGACTTATAGGCCTTATTTTATGTAAAATGAGGTGCTAAATCCACTGGTAAAAACCGCGATGTCCTATCTTTAACCGTTTAGGAGATCGAGTAAAATGGAAAATAATAGATATTTGATAATGTGATATATAAACATTTTATTCGTTTGTACCTTTATCAACTCTTGAGATTAGACTTATAAAACTTATTTCATGTAAAATAAGGTGCTAAATCCACTGGTGAAAACCGCGATGTCCTATCTTTAACCGTTTAGGAGATCGAGTAAAATGGAAATTAATATATATTTGAAAATGTGATATATAAACATTTTATACGTTTGTACCTTTATCAACTCTTGAGAGTAGACTTATAGGACTTATTTTATGTAAAATGAGGTGCTAAATCCACTGGTGAAGACCGCGATGTCCTATCTTTAACCGTTTAGGAGATCGATTAAAATGGAGAATAATAGATATTTGACAATGTGATATATAAACATTTTATTCGTTTGTACCTTGATCAACTCTTGAGGGTAGACTTATAGGACATATTTTATGTAAAATAAGGTGCTAAATCCACTGATAAAAACCGCGATGTCCTATCTTTAACGGTTTAAGAGATCGAGTAAAATTGATAATAATAGATATTTGAAAATGTGATATATAAACATTTTATTCGTTTGTACCTTTATTAACTCTTGAGAGTAGACTTATAAGACTTATTTTATGTAGAATGAGGTGCTAAATCCACTGGTGAAGACCGCGATGTCCTATCTTTAACCGTTTAGGAGATCGAGTAAAATGGAGAATAATAGATATTTGACAATGTGATATATAAACATTGTATTCGTTTGTACCTTTATCAACTCTTGAGGGTAGACTTATAGGACTTATTTTATGTAAAATAAGGTGCTAAATCCACTGGTAAAAACCGCGATGTCCTATCTTTAACCGTTTAGGAGATCGAGTAAAATGGACTATAATAGATATTTGAAAATGTGATATATAAACATTTTATTCGTTTGTACCTTTATCAACTCTTGAGAGGAGTCCTATCTTTAACCGTTTAGGAGATCGAGTAAAATGGATATTAATAGATATTTGAAAATGTGATATATAAACATTTTATTCGTTTGTACCTTTATCAACTTTTGAAAGTAGACTTATACGACTTATTTTAGGTAAAATAAGGTGCTAAATCCACTGGTGAAAACCGCGATGTCCTATCTTTAACCGTTTAGGAGATCGAGTGAAATGGAGAATAATAGATATTTTAATATGTGATATATAAACATTTTATTCATTTGTACCTTTATCAACTCTTAAGAGTAGACTTATAGAACTTATTTTATGTAAAATAAGGTGCTGAATCCACTAGTGAAAACCGCGATGTCCTATCTTTAACCGTTTAGGAGATCGAGTAAAATAGAAAATAATAGATATTTGAAAATGTGATATTTAAACATTTTATTCGTTTGTACCTTTATCAACTCTTGAGAGTAGACTTATAGGACTTATTTTATGTAAAATGAGGTGCTAAATCCACTGGTTAAAACCGCGATGTCCTATCTTTAACCGTTTAGGAGATCGAGTAAAATGGAGAATAATAGATATTTGAAAATGTGATATATAAACATTTTATTCGTTTGTACCTTTATCAACTCTTGAAAGTAGACTTATAGGACTTATTTTATGTAAAATGAGGTGCTTAATCCACTGGTGAAAACCGCGATGTCCTATCTTTAACCGTTTAGGAGATCGAGTGAAATGGAGAATAATAGATATTTTAAAATGTGATATATAAACATTTTATTCGTTTGTGCCTTTATCAACTCTTAAGAGTAGACTTATAGGACTTATTTTATGTAAAATAAGGTGCTAAATCCACTGGTGAAAACCGCGATGTCCTATCTTTAACCGTTTAGGAGATCGAGTGAAATGGAGAATAATAGATAATTTAAAATGTGATATATAAACATTTTATTCGTTTGTGCCTTTATCAACTCTTGAGAGTAGACTTATAGGACTTATTTTATGTAAAATAAGGTGCTAAATCCACTGGTAAAAACCGCGATGTCCTATCTCTAACCGTTTAAGAGATCGAGTAAAATTAATAATAACAGATATTTGAAAATGTGATATATAAACATTTTATTCGTTTGTACCTTTATGAACTCTTAAGAGTAGAATTATAAAAGTTATTTTATGTAAAATGAGGTGCTAAATCGACTGGTGAAAACCGCGATGTCCTATCTTTAACCGTTTAGGAGATCGAGTAAAATGGAGAATAATAGATATTTGAAAATGTATATATAAACATTTTATTCGTTTGTACCTTGATCAACTCTTGAGAGTAGACTTATAGGACCTATTTTATGTAAAATGAGGTGCTTAATCCACTGGTGAAAACCTCGATGTCCTATCTTTAACCGTTTAGGAGATCGAGTAAAATGGAGAAAAATATATATTTGAAAATGTGATATATAAACATTTTATTCGTTTGTACCTTTATCAACTCTTGAGAGTAGACTTATAGGACCTATTTTATGTAAAATGAGGTGCTTAATCCACTGGTGAAAACCTCGATGTCCTATCTTTAACCGTTTAGGAGATCGAGTAAAATGGAGAAAAATATATATTTGAAAATGTGATATATAAACATTTTATTCGTTTGTACCTTTATCAACTCTTGAGAGTAGACTTAAAGGACCTATTTTATGTAAAATGAGGTGCTAAATCCACTGGTGAAAACCGCGATGTCCTATCTTGAACCGTTTAGGAGATCGAGTAAAATGGAAAATAATAGATATTTGAAAATGTATATATAAACATTTTAGTCGTTTGTACCTTGATCAACTCTTGAGAGTAGACTTATAGGACTTATTTTATGTAAAATGAGGTGCTTAATCCACTGGTGAAAACCGCGATGTCCTATCTTTAACCGTTTAGGAGATCGAGTGAAATGGAGAATAATAGATATTTTAAAATGTGATATATAAACATTTTATTCGTTTGTGCCTTTATCAACTCTTAAGAGTAGACTTATAGGACTTATTTTATGTAAACTAAGGTGCTAAATCCACTGGTGAAAACCGCGATGTCCTATCTTTAACCGTTTAGGAGATCGAGTGAAATGGAGAATAATAGATATTTTAAAATGTGATATATAAACATTTTATTCGTTTGTGCCTTTATCAACTCTTGAGAGTAGAATTATAAAAGTTATTTTATGTAAAATGAGGTGCTTAATCGACTGGTGAAAACCGCGATGTCCTATCTTTAACCGTTTAGGAGATCGAGTAAAATGGAGAATAACAGATATTTTATAATGTGATATATAAACATTTTATTCGTTTGTACCTTTATCAACTCTTGAGAGTAGACTTATAGGACTTATTTTATGTAAAATAAGGTGCTAAATCCACTGGTGAAAACCGCGATGTCCTATCTCTAACCGTTTAAGAGATCGAGTAAAATTAATAATAACAGATATTTGAAAATGTGATATATAAACATTTTATTCGTTTGTACCTTTATGAACTCTTGAGAGTAGAATTATAAAAGTTATTTTATGTAAAATGAGGTGTTAAATCCACTGGTAAAAACCGCGATGTCCTATCTTTAACCGTTTAGGAGATCGAGTAAAATGGAGAATAATAGATATTTGAAAATGTGATATATAAACATTTTATTTGTTTGTACCTTTATTAACTCTTGAGAGTAGACTTATAGGACTTATTTTATGTAAAATAAGGTGCTAAATCCACTGGTGAAAACCGCGATGTCCTATCTTTAACCGTTTAGGAGATCGAGTAAAATGGAGAATAATAGATATTTGAAAATGTGATATATAAACATTTTATTCGTTTGTACCTTTATCAACCCTTGAGAGTAGACTTATAGGACTTATTTTATGTAAAATGAGGTGCTTAATCCACTGGTGAAATCCGCGATGTCCTATCTTTAACCGTTTAGGAGATCGAGTAAAATGGAGAATAATAGATATTTGAAAATGTGATATATAAACATTTTATTTGTTTGTACCTTTATTAACTCTTGAGAGTAGACTTATAGGACTTATTTTATGTAAAATAAGGTGCTAAATCCACTGGTGAAAACCGCGATGTCCTATCTTTAACCGTTTAGGAGATCGAGTAAAATGGAGAATAATAAATATTTGAAAATGTGATATATAAACATTTTATTCGTTTATACCTTTATCAACTCTTGAGAGTAGACTTATAGGACTTATTTTATGTAAAATGAGGTGCTAAATCTACTGGTGAAAACCGCGATGTCCTATCTTTAACCGTTTAGGAGATCGAGTAAAATGGAGAATAATAGATATTTAAAAATGTGATATATAAATATTTTATTCGTTTGTACCTTTATCAACTCTTGAGAAAAGACTTATAGGACATATTTTATGTAAAATGAGGTGCTAAATCCACTGGTAAAAACCGCGATGTCCTGTCTTTAACCGTTTAGGAGATCGAGTAAAATGGAAAATAATAGATATTTGATAATGTGATATATAAACATTTTATTCGTTTGTACCTTTATCAACTCTTGAGAGTAGACTTATAGAACCTATTTTATGTAAAATGAGGTGCTAAATCCACTAATGAAAACCGCGATGTCCTATCTTTAACCGTTTAGGAGATCGAGTAAAATGGAGAATAATAGATATTTGATAATGTGATATATAAACATTTTATTCGTTTGTACTTTTATCAACTCTTGAGAGTAGACTTATAGGACTTATTTTATGTAAAATGAGGTGCTTAATCCACAGGTGAAAACCGCGATGTCCTATCTTGAACCGTTTAGGAGATCGAGTAAAAGGGAGAATAAGAGATATTTGAAAATGTGATATATAAACATTTTATTCGTTTGTACCTTTATCAACTCTTGAGAGTAGACTTATAAGACTTATTTTATGTAAAATGAGGTGCTAAATCCACTGGTGAAGACGGCGATGTCCTATCTTTAACCGTTTAGGAGATCGAGTAAAATGGAGAATAATAGATATTTGACAATGTGATATATAAACATTGTATTCGTTTGTACCTTGGTCAACTCTTGAGGGTAGACTTATAGGACTTATTTTATGTAAAATAAGGTGCTAAGTCCACTGATAAAAACCGCGATGTCCTATCTTTAACGGTTTAAGAGATCGAGTAAAATTGATGATAATAGATATTTGAAAATGTGATATATAAACATTTTATTCCTTTGTACCTTTATCAACTCATGAGAGTAGACTTATAGGACATATTTTATGTAAAATGAGGTGCTAAATCCACTGGTGAAAACCGCGATGTCCTATCTTTAACCGTTTAGGAGATCGAGTAAAATGGAAAATAATAGATATTTGAAAATGTGATATATAAACATTTTATTCGTTTGTACCTTTATCAACTCTTGAGAAAAGACTTATAGGACTTATTTTATGTAAAATGAGGTGCTAAATCTACTGGTGAAAACCGCGATGTCCTATCTTTAACCGTTTAGGAGATCGAGTAAAATGGAGAATAATAGATATTTAAAAATGTGATATATAAATATTTTATTCGTTTGTACCTTTATCAACTCTTGAGAAAAGACTTATAGGACATATTTTATGTAAAATGAGGTGCTAAATCCACTGGTAAAAACCGCGATGTCCTGTCTTTAACCGTTTAGGAGATCGAGTAAAATGGAAAATAATAGATATTTGATAATGTGATATATAAACATTTTATTCGTTTGTACCTTTATCAACTCTTGAGAGTAGACTTATAGAACCTATTTTATGTAAAATGAGGTGCTAAATCCACTAATGAAAACCGCGATGTCCTATCTTTAACCGTTTAGGAGATCGAGTAAAATGGAGAGTAATAGATATTTGATAATGTGATATATAAACATTTTATTCGTTTGTACTTTTATCAACTCTTGAGAGTAGACTTATAGGACTTATTTTATGTAAAATGAGGTGCTTAATCCACAGGTGAAAACCGCGATGTCCTATCTTGAACCGTTTAGGAGATCGAGTAAAATAGAAATTAATATATATTTGAAAATGTGATATATAAACATTTTATACGTTTTTATCTTTATCAACTCTTGAGAGTTGACTTATAGGACTTATTTTATGTAAAATGTAATGCTTAATTCACTGATGAAAACCGCGATGTCCTATCTTTAACCGTTTAGGAGGTCGAGTGAAATGGAGAATAATAGATATTTGAAAATGTGATATATAAATATTTTATTCGTTTGTACCTTTATCAACTCTTGAGAGTTGACTTATAGGAATTATTTTATGTAAAATGGGGTGCTTAATCCACTGATGAAAACCGCGATGTCCTATCTTTTACCGTTTAGGAGATCGAGTAAAATGGAGAATAATAAATATGTGAAAATGTGATATATTAACATTTTATTCGT
This sequence comes from Silvanus unidentatus, assembly GCA_963930825.1. Lineage (NCBI taxonomy): Eukaryota > Metazoa > Arthropoda > Insecta > Coleoptera > Silvanidae > Silvanus > Silvanus unidentatus. The sequence continues at coordinate 20,399,697 of OZ005757.1, forward strand.
GTGTACCTTGATCAACTCATGAGGGTAGACTTATAGGACCTGTTTTATGTAAAATGAGGTGCTAAATCTACTGGTGAAAACCGCGATGTCCTATCTTTAACCGTTTAGGAGATCGAGTAAAATGGAGAATAATAGATATTTAAAAATGTGATATATAAACATTTTATTCGTTTGTACCTTTATCAACTCTTGAGAAAAGACTTATAGGACATATTTTATGTAAAATGAGGTGCTAAATCCACTGGTAAAAACCGCGATGTCCTGTCTTTAACCGTTTAGGAGATCGAGTAAAATGGAAAATAATAGATATTTGATAATGTGACATATAATCATTTTATTCGTTTGTACCTTTATCAACTCTTGAGAGTGGACTTATAGGCCTTATTTTATGTAAAATGAGGTGCTAAATCCACTGGTAAAAACCGCGATGTCCTATCTTTAACCGTTTAGGAGATCGAGTAAAATGGAAAATAATAGATATTTGATAATGTGATATATAAACATTTTATTCGTTTGTACCTTTATCAACTCTTGAGATTAGACTTATAAAACTTATTTCATGTAAAATAAGGTGCTAAATCCACTGGTGAAAACCGCGATGTCCTATCTTTAACCGTTTAGGAGATCGAGTAAAATAGAAATTAATATATATTTGAAAATGTGATATATAAACATTTTATACGTTTGTACCTTTATCAACTCTTGAGAGTAGACTTATAGGACTTATTTTATGTAAAATGAGGTGCTAAATCCACTGGTGAAGACCGCGATGTCCTATCTTTAACCGTTTAGGAGATCGATTAAAATGGAGTATAATAGATATTTGACAATGTGATATATAAACATTTTATTCGTTTGTACCTTGATCAACTCTTGAGGGTAGACTTATAGGACTTATTTTATGTAAAATAAGGTGCTAAATCCACTGATAAAAACCGCGATGTCCTATCTTTAACGGTTTAAGAGATCGAGTAAAATTGATAATAATAGATATTTGAAAATGTGATATATAAACATTTTATTCGTTTGTACCTTTATTAACTCTTGAGAGTAGACTTATAAGACTTATTTTATGTAGAATGAGGTGCTAAATCCACTGGTGAAGACCGCGATGTCCTATCTTTAACCGTTTAGGAGATCGAGTAAAATGGAGAATAATAGATATTTGACAATGTGATATATAAACATTGTATTCGTTTGTACCTTGATCAACTCTTGAGGGTAGACTTATAGGACTTATTTTATGTAAAATAAGGTGCTAAATCCACTGATAAAAACCGCGATGTCCTATCTTTAACGGTTTAAGAGATCGAGTAAAATTGATAATAATAGATATTTGAAAATGTGATATATAAACATTTTATTCGTTTGTACATTTGTCAACTCTTGAGAGTAGTCTTATAGGACCTATTTTATGTAAAATGAGGTGCTTAATCCACTGGTGAAAACCGCGATGTGATATCTTTAACCGTTTAGGAGATCGAGTAAAATGGAGAATAATAGATATTTAAAAATGTGATATACAAACATTTTATTCGTTTGTACCTTTATCAACCCTTGAGAGTAGACTTATAGGACTTATTTTATGTAAAATGAGGTGCTAAATCCACTGGTGAAATCCGCGATGTCCTATCTTTAACCGTTTAGGAGATCGAGTAAAATGGAGAATAATAGATATTTGAAAATGTGATATATAAACATTTTATTTGTTTGTACCTTTATTAACTCTTGAGAGTAGACTTATAGGACTTATTTTATGTAAAATAAGGTGCTAAATCCACTGGTGAAAACCGCGATGTCCTATCTTTAACCGTTTAGGAGATCGAGTAAAATGGAGAATAATAAATATTTGAAAATGTGATATATAAACATTTTATTCGTTTATACCTTTATCAACTCTTGAGAGTAGACTTATAGGACTTATTTTATGTAAAATGAGGTGCTAAATCCACTGGTGAAAACCGCGATGTCCTATCTTTAACCGTTTAGGAGATCGAGTAAAATGGAGAATAATAGATATTTGAAAATGTGATATATAAACATTTTATTCAGTTGTCAAAGAATGACGGCTGTCAAAAATGTCAACTGTCAAAAAATGACAGATGTCAAGAATGACAGATGTCAAAAAATGACAAATGTCAAAATTGACAGATGTCAAAAATGACAGACGTCAAGAATGACAGCTGGCAAAAAATGACTGATGTCAAAAAATGACAAAAGTCAAGAATGACAGATGTCAAGAGTGACAGAAGTCAAGAATGACAGATGTCAAGAGTGACAGATGTCAAGAATAACAGATGTCAAAAAATGAAAAATGTCAAGATTGACAACTGTCAAAAAATGACAGATGTCTAAAAATGACAGTTGTTATATAACTAATTTTATATAAAATGGTATGCTAAATTGACTGATAACCGCGATGTCCTATATTTAACCGTTTAAGAGATCGAGTAAAATTGATAATAACAGATATTTGAATATGTGATATAAAAACATTTTATTCGTTTGTACCTTTATCAACTCTTGAGAGTAGACTTATAAGACTTATTTTAAGTAAAATGATGTGCTAAATCCACTGGTGAAAACCGCGATGTCCTATCTTTAACCGTTTAGGAGATCGAGTAAAAGGGAGAATAAGAGATATTTGAAAATGTGATATATAAACATTTTATTCGTTTGTACCTTTATCAACTCTTGAGAGTAGACTTATAAGACTTATTTTATGTAAAATGAGGTGCTAAATCCACTGGTGAAGACGGCGATGTCCTATCTTTAACCGTTTAGGAGATCGAGTAAAATGGAGAATAATAGATATTTGACAGTGTGATATATAAACATTGTATTCGTTTGTACCTTGATCAACTCTTGAGGGTAGACTTATAGGACTTATTTTATGTAAAATAAGGTGCTAAGTCCACTGATAAAAACCGCGATGTCCTATCTTTAACGGTTTAAGAGATCGAGTAAAATTGATGATAATAGATATTTGAAAATGTGATATATAAACATTTTATTCCTTTGTACCTTTATCAACTCATGAGAGTAGACTTATAGGACATATTTTATGTAAAATGAGGTGCTAAATCCACTGGTGAAAACCGCGATGTCCTATCTTTAACCGTTTAGGAGATCGAGTAAAATGGAAAATAATAGATATTTGAAAATGTGATATATAAACATTTTATTCGTTTGTACCTTTATCAACTCTTGAGAAAAGACTTACAGGACTTATTTTATGTAAAATGAGGTGCTAAATCTACTGGTGAAAACCGCGATGTCCTATCTTTAACCGTTTAGGAGATCGAGTAAAATGGAGAATAATAGATATTTAAAAATGTGATATATAAACATTTTATTCGTTTGTACCTTTATCAACTCTTGAGAAAAGACTTATAGGACATATTTTATGTAAAATGAGGTGCTAAATCCACTGGTAAAAACCGCGATGTCCTGTCTTTAACCGTTTAGGAGATCGAGTAAAATGGAAAATAATAGATTTTTGATAATGTGATATATAAACATTTTATTCGTTTGTACCTTTATCAACTCTTGAGAGTAGACTTATAGAACCTATTTTATGTAAAATGAGGTGCTAAATCCACTAATGAAAACCGCGATGTCCTATCTTGAACCGTTTAGGAGATCGAGTAAAATGGAGAAAAATATATATTTGAAAATGTATATATAAACATTTTATTCGTTTGTACCTTGATCAACTCTTGAGGGTAGACTTATAGGACCTATTTTATGTAAAATGAGGTGCTAAATCCACTGGTGAAAACCGCGATGTCCTATCTTTAACCGTTTAGGAGATCGAGTAAAATGGAGAATAATAGAAATTTGAAAATGTGACATATAAACATTTTATTCGTTTTTACCTTTATCAACTCTTGAGAGTAGACTTATAGAACCTATTTTATGTAAAATGAGGTGCTAAATCCACTAGTGAAAACCGCGATGTCCAATCTTTAACCGTTTAGGAGATCGCGTAAAATGGAGAAAAATAGATATTTGAAAATGTGATATATAAACATTTTATTCGTTTTTACCTTTATCAACTCTTGAGAGTAGACTTATGGGACCTATTTTATGTAAAATGAGGTGCTCAATCCACTAATGAAAACCTCGATGTCTTAACTTTAACCGTTTAGGAGATCGGGTAAAATGGAGAATAATAGATATTTGTAAATGTGATATATAAACATTTTATTCGTTTTTATCTTTATCAACTCTTGAGAGTTGACTTATAGGACTTATTTTATGTAAAATGGGGTGCTTAATCCACTGATGAAAGCCGCGATGTCCTATCTTTAACCGTTTAGGAGGTCGAGTAAAATGGAGAATAATAGATATTTGAAAATGTGATATATAAATATTTTATTCGTTTTTACCTTTATCAACTCTTGAGAGTTGACTTATAGGACTTATTTTATGTAAAATGTGTTGCTTAATCCACTGATGAAAACCGCGATGTCCTATCTTTAACCGTTTAGGAGGTCGAGTAAAATGGAGAATAATAGATATTTGAAAATGTGATATATAAATATTTTATTCGCTTTTACCTTTATCAACTCTTGAGAGTTGACTTATAGGAATTATTTTATGTAAAATGGGGTGCCTAATCCACTGATGAAAACCGCGATGTCCTATCTTTAACCGTTTAGGAGGTCGAGTAAAATGGAGAATAATAAATATGTGAAAATGTGATATATTAACATTTTATTCGTGTGTACCTTGATCAACTCATGAGGGTAGACTTATAGGACCTGTTTTATGTAAAATGAGGTGCTAAATCTACTGGTGAAAACCGCGATGTCCTATCTTTAACCGTTTAGGAGATCGAGTAAAATGGAGAATAATAGATATTTAAAAATGTGATATATAAACATTTTATTCGTTTGTACCTTTATCAACTCTTGAGAAAAGACTTATAGGACATATTTTATGTAAAATGAGGTGCTAAATCCACTGGTAAAAACCGCGATGTCCTGTCTTTAACCGTTTAGGAGATCGAGTAAAATGGAAAATAATAGATATTTGATAATGTGATATATAAACATTTTATTCGTTTGTACCTTTATCAACTCTTGAGAGTGGACTTATAGGCCTTATTTTATGTAAAATGAGGTGCTAAATCCACTGGTAAAAACCGCGATGTCCTATCTTTAACCGTTTAGGAGATCGAGTAAAATGGAAATTAATATATATTTGAAAATGTGATATATATACATTTTATACGTTTGTACCTTTATCAACTCTTGAGAGTAGACTTATAGGACTTATTTTATGTAAAATGAGGTGCTAAATCCACTGGTGAAGACCGCGATGTCCTATCTTTAACCGTTTAGGAGATCGATTAAAATGGAGAATAATAGATATTTGAAAATGTGATATATAAACATTTTATTTGTTTGTACCTTTATTAACTCTTGAGAGTAGACTTATAGGACTTATTTTATGTAAAATAAGGTGCTAAATCCACTGGTGAAAACCGCGATGTCCTATCTTTAACCGTTTAGGAGATCGAGTAAAATGGAGAATAATAGATATTTGTAAATGTGATATATAAACATTTTATTCGTTTTTATCTTTATCAACTCTTGAGAGTTGACTTATAGGACTTATTTTATGTAAAATGGGGTGCTTAATCCACTGATGAAAGCCGCGATGTCCTATCTTTAACCGTTTAGGAGGTCGAGTAAAATGGAGAATAATAGATATTTGAAAATGTGATATATAAATATTTTATTCGTTTTTACCTTTATCAACTCTTGAGAGTTGACTTATAGGACTTATTTTATGTAAAATGTGTTGCTTAATCCACTGATGAAAACCGCGATGTCCTATCTTTAACCGTTTAGGAGGTCGAGTAAAATGGAGAATAATAGATATTTGAAAATGTGATATATAAATATTTTATTCGTTTTTACCTTTATTAACTCTTGAGAGTTGACTTATAGGAATTATTTTATGTAAAATGGGGTGCCTAGTCCACTGATGAAAACCGCGATGTCCTATCTTTAACCGTTTAGGAGGTCGAGTAAAATGGAGAATAATAAATATGTGAAAATGTGATATATTAACATTTTATTCGTGTGTACCTTGATCAACTCATGAGGGTAGACTTATAGGACCTGTTTTATGTAAAATGAGGTGCTAAATCTACTGGTGAAAACCGCGATGTCCTATCTTTAACCGTTTAGGAGATCGAGTAAAATGGAGAATAATAGATATTTAAAAATGTGATATATAAACATTTTATTCGCTTGTACCTTTATCAACTCTTGAGAAAAGACTTATAGGACATATTTTATGTAAAATGAGGTGCTAAATCCACTGGTAAAAACCGCGATGTCCTGTCTTTAACCGTTTAGGAGATCGAGTAAAATGGAAAATAATAGATATTTGATAATGTGATATATAAACATTTTATTCGTTTGTACCTTTATCAACTCTTGAGAGTGGACTTATAGGCCTTATTTTATGTAAAATGAGGTGCTAAATCCACTGGTAAAAACCGCGATGTCCTATCTTTAACCGTTTAGGAGATCGAGTAAAATGGAAATTAATATATATTTGAAAATGTGATATATAAACATTTTATACGTTTGTACCTTTATCAACTCTTGAGAGTAGACTTATAGGACTTATTTTATGTAAAATGAGGTGCTAAATCCACTGGTGAAGACCGCGATGTCCTATCTTTAACCGTTTAGGAGATCGATTAAAATGGAGAATAATAGATATTTGAAAATGTGATATATAAACATTTTATTTGTTTGTACCTTTATTAACACTTGAGAGTAGACTTATAGGACTTATTTTATGTAAAATAAGGTGCTAAATCCACTGGTGAAAACCGCGATGTCCTATCTTTAACCGTTTAGGAGATCGAGTAAAATGGAGAATAATAGATATTTGAAAATGTGATATATAAATATTTTATTCAGTTGTCAAAGAATGACGGCTGTCAAAAATGTCAACTGTCAAAAAATGACAGATGTCAAGAATGACAGATGTCAAAAAATGACAAATGTCAAAATTGACAGATGTCAAAAATGACAGACGTCAAGAATGACAGCTGGCAAAAAATGACTGATGTCAAAAAATGACAAAAGTCAAGAATGACAGATGTCAAGAGTGACAGAAGTCAAGAATGACAGATGTCAAGAGTGACAGATGTCAAGAATAACAGATATCAAAAAATGAAAAATGTCAAGATTGACAACTGTCAAAAAATGACAGATGTCTAAAAATGACAGTTGTTATATAACTAATTTTATATAAAATGGTATGCTAAATTGACTGATAACCGCGATGTCCTATATTTAACCGTTTAAGAGATCGAGTAAAATTGATAATAACAGATATTTGAATATGTGATATATAAACATTTTATTCGTTTGTACCTTTATCAACTCTTGAGAGTAGACTTATAAGACTTATTTTAAGTAAAATGATGTGCTAAATCCACTGGTGAAAACCGCGATGTCCTATCTTTAACCGTTTAGGAGATCGAGTAAAAGGGAGAATAAGAGATATTTGAAAATGTGATATATAAACATTTTATTCGTTTGTACCTTTATCAACTCTTGAGAGTAGACTTATAAGACTTATTTTATGTAAAATGAGGTGCTAAATCCACTGGTGAAGACGGCGATGTCCTATCTTTAACCGTTTAGGAGATCGAGTAAAATGGAGAATAATAGATATTTGACAATGTGATATATAAACATTGTATTCGTTTGTACCTTGATCAACTCTTGAGGGTAGACTTATAGGACTTATTTTATGTAAAATAAGGTGCTAAGTCCACTGATAAAAACCGCGATGTCCTATTTTTAACGGTTTAAGAGATCGAGTAAAATTGATGATAATAGATATTTGAAAATGTGATATATAAACATTTTATTCCTTTGTACCTTTATCAACTCATGAGAGTAGACTTATAGGACATATTTTATGTAAAATGAGGTGCTAAATCCACTGGTGAAAACCGCGATGTCCTATCTTTAATCGTTTAGGAGATCGAGTAAAATGGAAAATAATTGATATTTGAAAATGTGATATATAAACATTTTATTCGTTTGTACCTTTATCAACTCTTGAGAAAAGACTTATAGGACTTATTTTATGTAAAATGAGGTGCTAAATCTACTGGTGAAAACCGCGATGTCCTATCTTTAACCGTTTAGGAGATCGAGTAAAATGGAGAATAATAGATATTTAAAAAGGTGATATATAAACATTTTATTCGTTTGTACCTTTATCAACTCTTGAGAAAAGACTTATAGGACATATTTTATGTAAAATGAGGTGCTAAATCCACTGGTAAAAACCGCGATGTCCTGTCTTTAACCGTTTAGGAGATCGAGTAAAATGGAAAATAATAGATATTTGATAATGTGATATATAAACATTTTATTCGTTTGTACCTTTATCAACTCTTGAGAGTAGACTTATAGGACCTATTTTATGTAAAATGAGGTGCTAAACCCACTGGTGAAAACCGCGATGTCCTATCTTTAACCGTTTAGGAGATCGAGTAAAATGGAGAATAATAGATATTTGATAATGTGATATATAAACATTTTTTTCGTTTGTACTTTTATCAACTCTTGAGAGTAGACTTATAGGACTTATTTTATGTAAAATGAGGTGCTTAATCCACAGGTGAAAACCGCGATGCCCTATCTTGAACCGTTTAGGAGATCGAGTAAAATGGAGAAAAATATATATTTGAAAATGTATATATAAACATTTTATTCGTTTGTACTTTTATCAACTCTTGAGGGTAGACTTATAAGACTTATTTTATGTAGAATGAGGTGCTAAATCCACTGGTGAAGACCGCGATGTCCTATCTTTAACCGTTTAGGAGATCGAGTAAAATGGAAAATAATAGATATTTGAAAATGTGATATATAAACATTTTATTCGTTTGTACCTTTATTAACTCTTGAGAGTAGACTTATAAGACTTATTTTATGTAGAATGAGGTGCTAAATCCACTGGTGAAGATTGCGATGTCCTATCTTTAACCGTTTAGGAGATCGAGTAAAATGGAAAATAATAGATATTTGAAAATGTGATATATAAACATTTTATTCGTTTGTACATTTGTCAACTCTTGAGAGTAGTCTTATAGGACCTATTTTATGTAAAATGAGGTGCTTAATCCACTGGTGAAGACCGCGATGTCCTATCTTTAACCGTTTAGGAGATCGAGTAAAATGGAAAATAATAGATATTTGAAAATGTATATATAAACATTTTATTCGTTTGTACCTTGATCAACTCTTGAGGGTAGACTTATAGGACCTATTTTATGTATAATGAGGTGCTAAATCCACTGGTCAAAACCGCGATGTCCTATCTTTAACCGTTTAGGAGATCGAGTAAAATGGAGAATAATAGATATTTGAAAATGTGATATATAAACATTTTATTCCTTCGTACCTTTATCAACTCTTGAGAGTAGACTTATAGGACCTATTTTATGTAAAATGAGGTGCTAAACCCACTGGTGAAAACCGCGATGTGATATCTTTAACCGTTTAGGAGATCGAGTAAAATGGAGAATAATAGATATTTGAAAATGTGATATATAAACATTTTATTCGTTTGTACCTTTATCAACTCTTAAGAGTAGACTTATAGGACTTATTTTATGTAAAATGAGGTGCTAAATCCACTGGTGAAATCCGCGATGTCCTATCTTGAACTGTTTAGGAGATCGAGTAAAATAAAGAAAAATAGATATTTGAAAATGTGATATATAATTATTTTATTCGTTTTTACCTTTATCAACTCTTGAGAGTTGACTTATAGGACTTATTTTATGTAAAATGAGGTGCTAAATCCACTGGTGAAAACCGCGATGTCCTATTTTTAACCGTTTAGGAGATTGAGTAAAATGGAGAATAATAGATATTTGAAAATGTGATATATAAACATTTTATTCGTTTGTACCTTTATCAACTCTTAAGAGTTGACTTATAGGACTTATTTTATGTAAAATGGGGTGCTTAATCCACTGATGAAAACCGCGATGTCCTATCTTTAACCGTTTAGGAGGTCGAGTAAAATGGAGAATAATAGATATTTGAAAATGTGATATATAAATATTTTATTCGTTTTTACCTTTATCAACTCTTGAGAGTTGACTTATAGGACTTATTTTATGTAAAATGGGGTGCTTAATCCACTGATGAAAACCGCGATGTCCTATCTTTTACCGTTTAGGAGATCGAGTAAAATGGAGAATAATAAATATGTGAAAAAGTGATATATTAACATTTTATTCGTTTGTACTTATCAACATTTGAGAGTAGACTTATAGGACCTATTTTATGTAAAATGAGGTGCTAAATCCACTGGAAAAAACCGCGATGTCCTATCTTGAACCGTTTAGGAGATCGAGTAAAATGGAAAATAATAGATATTTGAAAATGTATATATAAACATTTTATTCGTTTGTACCTTGATCAACTCTTGAGGGTAGACTTATAGGACCTATTTTATGTAAAATGAGGTGCTAAATCCACTGGTGAAAACCGCGATGTCCTATCTTTAACCGTTTAGGAGATCGAGTAAAATGGAGAATAATAGATATTTGAAAATGTGATATATTAACATTTTATTCCTTCGTACCTCTATCAACTCTTGAGAGTAGACTTATAGGACCTATTTTATGTAAAATGAGGTGCTAAACCCACTGGTGAAAACCGCGATGTGATATCTTTAACCGTTTAGGAGATCGAGTAAAATGGAGAATAATAGATATTTGAAAATGTGATATATAAACATTTTATTCGTTTGTACCTTTATCAACTCTTAAGAGTAGACTTATAGGACTTATTTTATGTAAAATGAGGTGCTAAATCCACTGGTGAAATCCGCGATGTCCTATCTTGAACTGTTTAGGAGATCGAGTAAAATAAAGAAAAATAGATATTTGAAAATGTGATATATAAATATTTTATTCGTTTTTACCTTTATCAACTCTTGAGAGTTGACTTATAGGACTTATTTTATGTAAAATGGGGTGCTTAATCCACTGATGAAAACCGCGATGTCCTATCTTTTACCGTTTAGGAGATCGAGTAAAATGGAGAATAATAAACATGTGAAAATGTGATATATTAACATTTTATTCGTTTGTACCTTTATCAACTCTTAAGAGTAGACTTATAGGACTTATTTTATGTAAAATGAGGTGCTAAATCCACTGGTGAAAACCGCGATGTCCTATTTTTAACCGTTTAGGAGATTGAATAAAATGGTGAATAATAGATATTTGTAAATGTGATATATAAACATTTTATTCGTTTGTTCCTTTATCAACTCTTAATAGTAGACTTATAGGACCTATTTTATGTAAAATGAGGTGCTAAATCCACTGGTGAAAACCTCGATGTTCTATCATTAACCGTTTAGGAGATCGAGTAAAATGGAAAATAATAGAAATTTGAAAATCTGACATATAAACATTTTATTCGTTTTTACCTTTATCAAATCTTGAGAGTAGATTTATAGGACCTATTTTATGTAAAATGAGGTGCTAAATCCACTGGTGAAATCCGCGATGTGATATCTTTAACCGTTTAGGAGATCGAGTAAAATGGAGAATAATAGATATTTGAAAATGTGATATATAAACATTTTATTCGTTTTTACCTTTATCAACTCTTGAGAGTAGACTTATAGGACCTATTTTATGTAAAATGATGTGCTAAATCCACTGGTGAAAACCGCGATGTGATATCTTTAACCGTTTAGGAGATCGAGTAAAATGGAGAATAATAGATATTTGAAAATGTGATATATAAACATTTTATTCGTTTGTACCTTTATCAACTCTTGAGAGTAGACTTATTGGACCTATTTTATGTAAAATGAGGTGCTAAACCCACTGGTGAAAACCGCGATGTGATATCTTTAACCGTTTAGGAGATCGAGTAAAATGGAGAATAATAGATATTTGAAAATGTGATATATAAACATTTTATTCGTTTGTACCTTTATCAACTCTTAAGAGTAGACTTATAGGACTTATTTTATGTAAAATGAGGTGCTAAATCCACTGGTGAAATCCGCGATGTCCTATCTTGAACCGTTTAGGAGATCGAGTAAAATGGAGAAAAATAGATATTTGAAAATGTGATATATAAACATTTTATTCGTTTTTACCTTTATCAACTCTTAAGAGTAGACTTATAGGACTTATTTTATGTAAAATGAGGTGCTAAATCCACTGGTGGAAACCGCGATGTGATATCTTTAACCGTTTAGGAGATCGAGTAAAATGGATAATAATAGATATTTGAAAATGTGATATATAAACATTTTATTCGTTTGTACCTTTATCAACTCTTAAGAGTTGACTTATAGGACTTATTTTATGTAAAATGGGGTGCTTAATCCACTGATGAAAACCGCGATGTCCTATCTTTAACCGTTTAGGAGGTCGAGTAAAATGGAGAATAATAGATATTTGAAAATGTGATATATAAATATTTTATTCGTTTTTACCTTTATCAACTCTTGAGAGTTGACTCATAGGACTTATTTTATGTAAAATGGGGTGCTTAATCCACTAATGAAAACCGCGATGTCCTATCTTTTACCGTTTAGGAGATCGAGTAAAATGGAGAATAATAAATATGTGAAAATGTGATATATTAACATTTTATTCGTTTGTACCTTGATCAACTCATGAGGGTAGACTTATAGGACCTGTTTTATGTAAAATGAGGTGCTAAATCCACTGGTAAAAACCGCGATGTTCTATCTTTAACCGTTTAGGAGATCGAGTAAAATGGAGAATAATAGAAATTTGAAAATGTGATATATAAACATTTTATTCGTTTGTACCTTTATCAACTCTTGAGAGTAGACTTATAGGACCTATTATATGTAAAATGAGGTGCTAAATCCACCGGTGAAAACCTCGATGTCCGATTTTTAACCGTTTAGGAGATCGAGTAAAATGGAGAATAATAGATATTTGTAAATGTGATATATAAACATTTTATTCGTTTGTTCCTTTATCAACTCTTGAGAGTAGACTTATAGGACCTATTTTATGTAAAATAAGGTTCTAAATCCACTAGTGAAAACCGCGATGTCCTATCTTTAACCGTTTAGGAGATCGAGTAAAATGGAGAATAATAGATATTTGAAAATGTGATATATAAACATTTTATTGTTTGTACCTTTATCAACTCTTAAGAGTAGACTTATAGGACTTATTTTATGTAAAATGAGGTGCTAAATCCACTGGTGAAAACCGCGATGTCCTATTTTTAACCGTTTAGGAGATTGAGTAAAATGGAGAATAATAGATATTTGAAAATGTGATATATAAATATTTTATTGTTTGTACCTTTATCAACTCTTAAGAGTAGACTTATAGAACTTATTTTATGTAAAATGAGGTGCTATATCCACTGGTAAAATCCGCGATGTCCTATCTTGAACCATATAGGAGATCGAGTAAAATAAAAAAAATAGATATTTGAAAATGTGATATATAAACATTTTATTCGTTTTTACCTTTATCAACTCTTGAGAGTAGACTTATAGGACCTGTTTTATGTAAAATGAGGTGCTAAATCCACTGGTGAAAACCTCGATGTTCTATCATTAACCGTTTAGGAGATCGAGTAAAATGGAGAATAATAGAAATTTGAAAATCTGACATATAAACATTTTATTCGTTTTTACCTTTATCAACTCTTGAGAGTAGACTTATAGGACCTATTTTATGTAAAATGAGGTGCTAAATCCACTGGTGAAATCCGCGATGTGATATCTTTAACCGTTTAGGAGATCGAGTAAAATGGAGAATAATAGATATTTGAAAATGTGATATATAAACATTTTATTCGTTTTTACCTTTATCAACTCTTGAGAGTAGACTTATAGGACCTATTTTATGTAAAATGAGGTGCTAAATCCACTGGTGAAAACCGCGATGTCCTATTTTTAACCGTTTAGGAGATTGAGTAAAATGGAGAATAATAGATATTTGAAAATGTGATATATAAACATTTTATTGTTTGTACCTTTATCAACTCTTAAGAGTAGACTTATAGGACTTATTTTATGTAAAATGAGGTGCTAAATCCACTGGTGAAATCCGCGATGTCGTATCTTGAACCGTTTAGGAGATCGAGTAAAATGGAGAAAAATAGATATTTGAAAATGTGATATATAAACATTTTATTCGTTTTTACCTTTATCAACTCTTAAGAGTAGACTTATAGGACTTATTTTATGTAAAATGAGGTGCTAAATCCACTGGTGAAATCCGCGATGTCCTATCTTGAACCGTTTAGGAGATCGAGTAAAATGGAGAAAAATAGATATTTGAAAATGTGATATATAAACATTTTATTCGTTTTTACCTTTATCAACTCTTAAGAGTAGACTTATAGGACTTATTTTATGTAAAATGAGGTGCTAAATCCACCGGTGAAAACCTCGATGTCCGATCTTTAACCGTTTAGGAGATCGAGTAAAATGGAGAATAATAGATATTTGTAAGTGTGATATATAAACATTTTATTCGTTTGTTCCTTTATCAACTCTTGAGAGTAGACTTATAGGACCTATTTTATGTAAAATGAGGTTCTAAATCCACTAGTGAAAACCGCGATGTCCTATCTTTAACCGTTTAGGAGATCGAGTAAAATGGAGAATAATAGATATTTGAAAATGTGATATATAAACATTTTATTGTTTGTACCTTTATCAACTCTTAAGAGTAGACTTATATGACTTATTTTATGTAAAATGAGGTGCTAAATCCACTGGTGAAAACCGCGATGTCCTATTTTTAACCGTTTAGGAGATTGAGTAAAATGGAGAATAATAGATATTTGAAAATGTGATATATAAATATTTTATTGTTTGTACCTTTATCAACTCTTAAGAGTAGACTTATAGGACTTATTTTATGTAAAATGAGGTGCTAAATCCACTGGTGAAAACCGCGATGTCCTATTTTTAACCGTTTAGGAGATTGAGTAAAATGGAGAATAATAGATATTTGAAAATGTGATATATAAACATTTTATTCGTTTTTACCTTTATCAACTCTTGAGAGTAGACTTATAGGACCTGTTTTATGTAAAATGAGGTGCTAAATCCACTGGTGAAAACCTCGATGTTCTATCATTAACCGTTTAGGAGATCGAGTAAAATGGAGAATAATAGAAATTTGAAAATCTGACATATAAACATTTTATTCGTTTTTACCTTTATCAACTCTTGAGAGTAGACTTATAGGACCTATTTTATGTAAAATGAGGTGCTAAATCCACTGGTGAAATCCGCGATGTGATATCTTTAACCGTTTAGGAGATCGAGTAAAATGGAGAATAATAGATATTTGAAAATGTGATATATAAACATTTTATTCGTTTTTACCTTTATTAACTCTTAAGAGTAGACTTATAGGACCTATTTTATGTAAAATGAGGTGGTTAATCCACTGGTAAAAACCTCGATGTAAGATCTTTAACCGTTTAGGAGATCGAGTAAAATGGAGAATAATACATATTTGAAAATGTGATATATAAACAGTTTATTCGTTTGTACCTTTATCAACATTTAAGAGTAGACTTATAGGATTTATTTTATGTAAAATGAGGTGCTAAATCCACTGGTGAAAACCGCGATGTCCTATCTTGAACCGTTTAGGAGATCGAGTAAAATGAAAAATAATAGATATTTGAAAATGTGATATATAAACATTTTATTCGTTTGTACCTTTATCAACTCTTGAGAGTAGACTTATAGGACCTATTTTATGTAAAATGAGGTGCTAAATCCACTGGTGAAAACCGCGATGTCCTATTTTTAACCGTTTAGGAGATTGAGTAAAATGGAGAATAATAGATATTTGAAAATGTTATATATAAACATTTTATTGTTTGTACCTTTATCAACTCTTAAGAGTAGACTTATAGGACTTATTTTATGTAAAATGAGGTGCTAAATCCACTGGTGAAAACCGCGATGTCCTATTTTTAACCGTTTAGGAGATTGAGTAAAATGGAGAATAATAGATATTTGAAAATGTGATATATAAACATTTTATTGTTTGTACCTTTATCAACTCTTAAGAGTAGACTTATAGGACTTATTTTATGTAAAATGAGGTGTTAAATCCACTGGTGAAATCCGCGATGTCCTATCTTGAACCGTTTAGGAGATCGAGTAAAATGGAGAAAAATAGATATTTGAAAATGTGATATATTAACATTTTATTCGTTTTTACCTTTATCAACTCTTGAGAGTAGACTTATAGGACCTATTTTATGTAAAATGAGGTGCTAAATCCACTGGTAAAAACCTCGTTGTAATATCTTTAACCGTTTAGGAGATCGAGTAAAATGGAGAATAATACATATTTGAAAATGTGATATATAAACAGTTTATTCGTTTGTACCTTTATCAACATTTGAGAGTAGACTTATAGGACCTATTTTATGTAAAATGAGGTGCTAAATCCACTGGTGAAAACCGCGATGTCCTATCTTGAACCGTTTAGGAGATCGAGTAAAATGAAAAATAATAGATATTTGAAAATGTACATATAAACATTTTATTCGTTTGTACCTTGATCAACTCTTGAGGGTACACTTATAGGACCTATTTTATGTAAAATGAGGTGCTAAATCCACTGGTGAAAACCGCGATGTCCTATCTTTAACCGTTTATGAGATCGAGTAAAATGGAGATTAATAGAAATTTGAAAATGTGACATACAAACATTTTATTCGTTTTTACCTTTATCAACTCTTGAGAGTAGACTTATAGGACCTATTTTATGTAAAATGAGGTGCTAAATCTACTGGTGAAAACCGCGATGTGATATCTTTAACTGTTTAGGAGATCGAGTAAAATGGAGAATAATAGATATTTGAAAATGTGATATATAAACATTTTATTCGTTTGTACCTTTATCAACTCTTGAGAGTAGACTTATAGGACCTATTTTATGTAAAATTAGGTGCTAAATCCACTGGTGAAAGCCGCGATGTGACATCTTTAACCGTTTAGGAGATCGAGTAAAATGGAGAATAATAGATATTTGAAAATGAGATATATAAGCATTTTATTCGTTTGTACCTTTATAAACTCTTAAGAGTAGACTTATAGGACTTATTATATGTAAAATGAGGTGCTAAATCCACTGGTGAAAACCGCGATGTCTTATCTTTAACGGTTTAGGCGATCGAGTAAAATAGAAAATAATAGATATTTGAAAATGTGATATATAAGCATTTTATTCGTTTGTACCTTTATCAACTCTTCAGAGTAGACTTATAGGACTTATTTTATGTAAAATGAGGTGCTAAATCCACTGGTTAAATCCGCGATGTCCTATCTTTAACCGTTTAGGAGATCGAGTAAAATGAAGAATAATAGATATTTGAAAATGTGATATATAAACATTTTATTCGTTTGTACCTTTATCAACTCTTGAGAGTAGACTTATAGGACTCATTTTATGTAAAATATAGTGCTAAATCCACTGGTGAAAACCGCGATGTCCTATCTTTAACCGTTTAGGAGATCGAGTAAAATGGAGAATAATAGATATTTGAAAATGTGATATATAAACATTTTATTCGTTTGTACCTTTATCAACTTTTGAGAGTAGACTTATAGGACTTATTATATGTAAAATGAGGTGCTAAACCCACTGGTGAAAACCGCGATGTCCTATCTTTAACCGTTTAGGAGATCGAGTAAAATGGAGAATAATAGATATTTGAAAATGTGATATATAAACATTTTATTCCTTCGTACCTTTATCAACTCTTGAGAGTAGACTTATAGGACCTATTTTATGTAAAATGAGGTGCTAAACCCACCAGTGAAAACCGCGATGTCCTATCTTTAACCGTTTAGGAGATCGAGTAAAATGGAGAATAATAGATATTTGAAAATGTGATATATATACATTTTATTGTTTGTACCTTTATCAACTCTTAAGAGTAGACTTATAGGACTTATTTTATGTAAAATGAGGTGCTAAATCCACTGGTGAAAACCGCGATGTCCTATTTTTAACCGTTTAGGAGATTGAGTAAAATGGAGAATAATAGATATTTGAAAATGTGATATATAAATATTTTATTGTTTGTACCTTTATCAACTCTTAAGAGTAGACTTATAGGACTTATTTTATGTAAAATGAGGTGCTAAATCCACTGGTGAAATCCGCGATGTCCTATCTTGAACCGTATAGGAGATCGAGTAAAATAAAGAAAAATAGATATTTGAAAATGTGATATATAAACATTTTATTCGTTTTTACCTTTATCAACTCTTGAGAGTAGACTTATAGGACCTATTTTATGTAAAATGAGGTGCTAAATCCACTGGTGAAATCCGCGATGTGATATCTTTAACCGTTTAGAATATCGAGTAAAATGGAGAATAATAGATGTTTGAAAATGTGATATATAAACATTTTATTCGTTTTTACCTTTATCAACTCTTGAGAGTAGACTTATAGGACCTATTTTATGTAAAATGAGGTGCTAAATCCACTGGTGAAAACCGCGATGTGATATCTTTAACCGTTTAGGAGATCGAGTAAAATGGAGAATAATAGATATTTGAAAATGTGATATATAAACATTTTATTCGTTTGTACCTTTATCAACTCTTGAGAGTAGACTTATAGGACCTATTTTATGTAAAATGAGGTGCTAAATCCACTGGTAAAAACCTCGTTGTAATATCTTTAACCGTTTAGGAGATCGAGTAAAATGGAGAATAATACATATTTGAAAATGTGATATATAAACAGTTTATTCGTTTGTACCTTTATCAACATTTGAGAGTAGACTTATAGGACCTATTTTATGTAAAATGAGGTGCTAAATCCACTGGTGAAAACCGCGATGTCCTATCTTGAACCGTTTAGGAGATCGAGTAAAATGAAAAATAATAGATATTTGAAAATGTACATATAAACATTTTATTCGTTTGTACCTTGATCAACTCTTGAGGGTACACTTATAGGACCTATTTTATGTAAAATGAGGTGCTAAATCCACTGGTGAAAACCGCGATGTCCTATCTTTAACCGTTTATGAGATCGAGTAAAATGGAGATTAATAGAAATTTGAAAATGTGACATACAAACATTTTATTCGTTTTTACCTTTATCAACTCTTGAGAGTAGACTTATAGGACCTATTTTATGTAAAATGAGGTGCTAAATCTACTGGTGAAAACCGCGATGTGATATCTTTAACTGTTTAGGAGATCGAGTAAAATGGAGAATAATAGATATTTGAAAATGTGATATATAAACATTTTATTCGTTTGTACCTTTATCAACTCTTGAGAGTAGACTTATAGGACCTATTTTATGTAAAATGAGGTGCTAAATCCACTGGTGAAAACCGCGATGTGACATCTTTAACCGTTTAGGAGATCGAGTAAAATGGAGAATAATAGATATTTGAAAATGAGATATATAAACATTTTATTCGTTTGTACCTTTATAAACTCTTAAGAGTAGACTTATAGGACTTATTATATGTAAAATGAGGTGCTAAATCCACTGGTGAAAACCGCGATGTCTTATCTTTAACCGTTTAGGCGATCGAGTAAAATAGAAAATAATAGATATTTGAAAATGTGATATATAAGCATTTTATTCGTTTGTACCTTTATCAACTCTTCAGAGTAGACTTATAGGACTTATTTTATGTAAAATGAGGTGCTAAATCCACTGGTTAAATCCGCGATGTCCTATCTTTAACCGTTTAGGAGATCGAGTAAAATGAAGAATAATAGATATTTGAAAATGTGATATATAAACATTTTATTCGTTTGTACCTTTATCAACTCTTGAGAGTAGACTTATAGGACTCATTTTATTTTTAGTGCTAAATC
This sequence comes from Silvanus unidentatus, assembly GCA_963930825.1. NCBI lineage: Eukaryota > Metazoa > Arthropoda > Insecta > Coleoptera > Silvanidae > Silvanus > Silvanus unidentatus. The sequence continues at coordinate 20,419,629 of OZ005757.1, forward strand.
CACTGGTGAAAACCGCGATGTCCTATCTTTAACCGTTTAGGAGATCGAGTAAAATGGAGAATAATAGATATTTGAAAATGTGATATATAAACATTTTATTCGTTTGTACCTTTATCAACTTTTGAGAGTAGACTTATAGGACTTATTATATGTAAAATGAGGTGCTAAACCCACTGGTGAAAACCGCGATGTCCTATCTTTAACCGTTTAGGAGATCGAGTAAAATGGAGAATAATAGATATTTGAAAATGTGATATATAAACATTTTATTCCTTCGTACCTTTATCAACTCTTGAGAGTAGACTTATAGGACCTATTTTATGTAAAATGAGGTGCTAAACCCACTAGTGAAAACCGCGATGTCCTATCTTTAACCGTTTAGGAGATCGAGTAAAATGGAGAATAATAGATATTTGAAAATGTGATATATAAACATTTTATTGTTTGTACCTTTATCAACTCTTAAGAGTAGACTTATAGGACTTATTTTATGTAAAATGAGGTGCTAAATCCACTGGTGAAAACCGCGATGTCCTATTTTTAACCGTTTAGGAGATCGAGTAAAATAAAGAAAAATAGATATTTGAAAATGTGATATATAAACATTTTATTCGTTTTTACCTTTATCAACTCTTGAGAGTAGACTTATAGGTCCTATTTTATGTAAAATGAGGTGCTAAATCCACTGGTGAAATCCGCGATGTGATATCTTTAACCGTTTAGGAGATCGAGTAAAATGGAGAGTAATAGATGTTTGAAAATGTGATATATAAACATTTTATTCGTTTTTACCTTTATCAACTCTTGAGAGTAGACTTATAGGACCTATTTTATGTAAAATGAGGTGCTAAATCCACTGGTGAAAACCGCGATGTGATATCTTTAACCGTTTAGGAGATCGAGTAAAATGGAGAATAATAGATATTTGAAAATGTGATATATAAACATTTTATTCGTTTGTACCTTTATCAACTCTTGAGAGTAGACTTATAGGACCTATTTTATGTAAAATGAGGTGCTAAACCCACTGGTGAAAACCGCGATGTGATATCTTTAACCGTTTAGGAGATCGAGTAAAATGGAGAATAATAGATATTTGAAAATGTGATATATAAACATTTTATTCGTTTGTACCTTTATCAACTCTTAAGAGTAGACTTATAGGACTTATTTTATGTAAAATGAGGTGCTAAATCCACTGGTGAAAACCGCGATGTCCTATCTTGAACCGTTTAGGAGATCGAGTAAAATGGAGAAAAATAGATATTTGAAAATGTGATATATAAACATTTTATTCGTTTTTACCTTTATCAACTCTTGAGAGTAGACTTATAGGACCTATTTTATGTAAAATGAGGTGCTAAATCCACTGGTAAAAACCTCGATGTAATATCTTTAACCGTTTAGGAGATCGAGTAAAATGGAGAATAATACATATTTGAAAATGTGATATATAAACAGTTTATTCGTTTGTACCTTTATCAACATTTGAGAGTAGACTTATAGGACCTATTTTATGTAAAATGAGGTGCTAAATCCACTGGTGAAAACCGCGATGTCCTATCTTGAACCGTTTAGGAGATCGAGTAAAATGAAAAATAATAGATATTTGAAAATGTACATATAAACATTTTATTCGTTTGTACCTTGATCAACTCTTGAGGGTACACTTATAGGACCTATTTTATGTAAAATGAGGTGCTAAATCCACTGGTGAAAACCGCGATGTCCTATCTTTAACCGTTTATGAGATCGAGTAAAATGGAGAAAAATATATATTTGAAAATGTGATATATAAACATTTTATTCGTTTGTACCTTTATCATCTCTTGAGAGTAGACTTATAGGACCTATTTTATGTAAAATGAGGTGCTAAATCCACAGGTGAAAACCGCGATGTCCTATCTTGAACCGTTTAGGAGATCGAGTAAAATGGAGAATAATAGATATTTGTAAATGTGATATATAAACATTTTATTCGTTTGTACCTTTATCAACTCTTGAGAGTAGACTTATATTACTTATTTTATGTAAAATGAGGTGCTAAATCCACTGGTGAAATCCGCGATGTCCTATCTTTAACCGTTTAGGAGATCGAGTATAATGGAGAATAATAGATATTTGAAAATGTGATATATAAACATTTTATTCGTTTGTACCTTTATCAACTCTTGAGAGTAGACTTATAGAACCTATTTTATGTAAAATGAGGTGCTAAATCCACTGGTGAAACCGCGATGTGATATCTTTAACCGTTTAGGAGATCGAGTAAAATGGAGAATAATAGATATTTGAAAATGTGATATATAAACATTTTATTCGTTTGTACCTTTATCAACTCTTAAGAGTAGACTTATAGGACTTATTTTATGTAAAATGAGGTGCTAAATCCACTGGTGAAATCCGCGATGTCCTATCTAGAACCGTTTAGGAGATCGAGTAAAATGGATAAAAATAGATATTTGAAAATGTGATATATAAACATTTTATTCGTTTTTAACTTTATCAACTCTTAAGAGTAGACTTATAGAACCTATTTTATGTAAAATGAGGTGCTAAATCCACTAGTGAAAACCGCGATGTGATAGCTTTAACCGTTTAGGAGATCGAGTAAAATGGAGAATAATAGATATTTGAAAATGTGATATATAAACATTTTATTCGTTTGTACCTTTATCAACTCTTAAGAGTAGACTTATAGGAATTATTTTATGTAAAATGAGGTGCTAAATCCACTGGTGAAATCCGCGATGTCCTATCTAGAACCGTTTAGGAGAACGAGTAAAATGGAGAAAAATAGATATTTGAAAATGTGATATATAAACATTTTATTCGTTTTTAACTTTATCAACTCTTGAGAGTAGACTTATAGGACCTATTTTATGTAAAATGAGGTGCTAAATCCACTGGTGAAAATCTCGATGTCCTATCTTTAACCGTTTAGGAGATCGAGTAAAATGGAGAATAATAGATATTTGAAAATGTGATATATAAACATTTTATTCGTTTGTACCTTTATCAACATTTGAGAGTAGACTTATAGGACCTATTTTATGTAAAATGAGGTGCTAAATCCACTGGTGAAAACCGCGATGTCCTATCTTTAACCGTTTAGGAGATCGAGTAAAATGGAGAATAATAGATATTTTAAAATGTGATATATAAACATTTTATTCGTTTTTACCTTTATCAACACTTGAGAGTTGACTTAAAGGACTTATTTTATGTAAAATGGTGTGCTTAATCCACTGATGAAAACCGCGATGTCCTATCTTTTACCGTTTAGGAGATCGAGTAAAATGGAGAATAATAAATATGTGAAAATGTGATATATTAACATTTTATTCGTTTGTACCTTGATCAACTCATGAGGGTAGACTTATAGGACCTGTTTTATGTAAAATGAGGTGCTAAATCCACTGGTGAAAACCGCGATGTGCTATCTTCAACCGTTTAGGAGATCGAGTAAAATGGAGAATAATAGATATTTGAAAATGTGATATATAAACATTTTATTCGTTTGTACCTTTATCAACTCTTGAGAGTAGACTTGTAAGTCTTATTTTATGTAAAATGAGGAGCTAAATCCACTGGTGAAAATTGCGATGTGATATCTTTAACCGTTTAGGAGATCGAGTAAAATGGAGAATAATAGATATTTGAAAATGTGATATATAAACATTTTATTCGTTTGTACCTTTATCAACTCTTAAGAGTAGACATAGGACTTATTTTATGTAAAATGAGGTGCTAAATCCACTGGTGAAAACCGCGATGTCCTATTTTTAACCGTTTAGGAGATTGAGTAAAATGGAGAATAATAGATATTTGAAAATGTGATATATAAACATTTTATTGTTTGTACCTTCACAACTCTTAAGAGTAGACTTATAGGACTTATTTTATGTAAAATGAGGTGCTAAATCCACTGGTGAAATCCGCGATGTCCTATCTAGAACCGTTTAGGAGATCGAGTTAAATGGAGAAAAATAGATATTTGGAAATGTGATATATAAACATTTTATTCGTTTTTACCTTGATCAACTCTTGAGAGTAGACTTATGGGACCTATTTTATGTAAAATGAGGTGCCAAATCCACTGGTGAAAACCTCGATGTCCTATCTTTATCCGTTTAGGAGATCGAGTAAAATGGAAAATAATAGATATTTGTAAATGTGATATATAAACATTTTATTCGTTTGTACCTTTATCAACATTTGAGAGTAGACTTATAGGACATATTTTATGTAAAATGAGGTGCTAAATCCACTGGTGAAATCCGCGATGTCCTATCTTTAACCGTTTAGGAGATCGAGTATAATGGAGAATAATAGATATTTGATAATATGATATATAAACATTTTATTCGTTTGTTCCTTTATCAACTCTTGAGAGTAGACTTATAGGACTTATTTTATGTAAAATGAGGTGCTAAATCCACTGGTGAAAACCGCGATGTGATATCTTTAACCGTTTAGGAGATCGAGTAAAATGGAGAATAATAGATATTTGAAAATGTGATATATAAACATTTTATTCGTTTGTACCTTTATCAACTCTTATGAGTAGACTTATAAAACTTATTTTATGTAAAATGAGGTGCTAAATCCACTGGTGAAAACCGCGATGTCCTATTTTTAACCGTTTAGGAGATTGAGTAAAATGGAGAATAATAGATATTTGAAAATGTGATATATAAACATTTTATTGTTTGTACCTTTATCAACTCTTAAGAGTAGACTTATAGGACTTATTTTATGTAAAATGAGGTGCTAAATCCACTGGTGAAATCCGCGATGTCCTATCTAGAACCGTTTAGGAGATCGAGTAAAATGGAGAAAAATAGATATTTGAAAATGTGATATATAAACATTTTATTCGTTTGTTCCTTTATCAACTCTTGAGAGTAGACTTATAGGACTTATTTTATGTAAAATGAGGTGCTAAATCCACTGGTGAAAACCGCGATGTGATATCTTTAACCGTTTAGGAGATCGAGTAAAATGGAGAATAATAGATATTTGAAAATGTGATATATAAACATTTTATTCGTTTGTACCTTTGTCAACTCTTGAGAGTAGACTTATAGGACCTATTTTATGTAAAATGAGGTGCTAAATCCACTGGTGAAAACCGCGATGTGATATCTTTAACCGTTTAGGAGATCGAGTAAAATGGAGAATAATAAATATTTGAAAATGTGATATATAAACATTTTATTCGTTTGTACCTTTATCAACTTTTGAGAGTAGACTTATAGGACCTATTTTATGTAAAATGAGGTGCTAAATCCACTGGTGAAAACCGCGATGTTCTATCTTTAACCGTTTAGGAGATCAAGTAAAATGGAGAATAATTGATATTTGATAATGTGATATATAAACATTTTATTCGTTTGTACCTTTATCAACTCTTGAGAGTAGACTTATAAGACTTATTTCATGTAAAATGAGGTGCTAAATCTACTGGTGAAAACCGCGATGTCCTATTTTTAACCGATTAGGAGATCGAGTAAAATGGAAAATAATAGATATTTGAAAATGTGATATATAAACATTTTGTTCGTTTGTACCTTTATCAACTCTAAAGAGTAGACTTATAGGACTTATTTTATGTAAAATGAGGTGCTAAATCCACTGGTGAAAACCGCGATGTCCTATCTTTAACCGTTTAGGAGATCGAGTAAAATGGAAAATAATAGATATTTGGAAATGTGATATATAAACATTTTATTCGTTTGTACCTTTATCAACCCTAAAGAGTAGACTTATAGAACTTATTTTATGTAAAATTAGGTGCTAATTCCACTGGAGAAAACCGCGATGTCCTATCTTGAACCGTTTAGGAGATTGAGTAAAATGGAGAATAATAGATATTTGAAAATGTGATATATAAACATTTTGTTCGTTTGTACCTTGATCAACTCTTGAGAGTAGACTTATAGGATTAATTTTATGTAGAATGAGGTGCTAAATCCACTGGTGAAATCCGCGATGTCCTATCTTTAACCGTTTAGGAGATCGAGTAAAATGGAGAATAATAGATATTTGAAAATGTGATATATAAACATTTTATTCATTTGTACCTTTATCAACTCTAAAGAGTAGACTTATAGAACTTATTTTATGTAAAATGAGGTGCTAAATCCACTTGTGAAAACCGCGATGTCCTGTCATGAACCGTTTAGGAGATTGAGTAAAATGGAGAATAATAGATATTTGAAAATGTGATATATAAACATTTTGTTCGTTTGTACCTTGATCAACTCTTGAGAGTAGACTTATAGGACCTATTTTATGTAAAATGAGGTGCTAAACCCACTAGTGAAAACCTCGATGTCCTATCTTTAACCGTTTAGGAGATCGAGTAAAATGGAGAATAATAGATATTTGAAAATGTGATATATAAACATTTTATTGTTTGTACCTTTATCAACTCTTAAGAGTAGACTTATAGGACTTATTTTATGTAAAATGAGGTGCTAAATCCACTGGTGAAACCCGCGATGTCTTATCTTTAACCGTTTAGGAGATCGAGTAAAATGGAGAATAATAGATATTTGAAAATGTGATATATAAACATTTTATTCCTTCGTACCTTTATCAACTCTTGAGAGTAGACTTATAGGACCTATTTTATGTAAAATGAAGTGCTAAACCCACTGGTGAAAACCGCGATGTGATATCTTTAACCGTTTAGGAGATCGAGTAAAATGGAGAATAATAGATATTTGAAAATGTGATATATAAACATTTTATTCGTTTGTACCTTTATCAACTCTTAAGAGTAGACTTATAGGACTTATTTTATGTAAAATGAGGTGCTAAATCCACTGGTGAAAACCGCGATGTCCTATTTTTAACCGTTTAGGAGATTGAGTAAAATGGAGAATAATAGATATTTGAAAATGTGATATATAAATATTTTATTGTTTGTACCTTAATCAACTCTTAAGAGTAGACTTATAGGACTTATTTTATGTAAAATGAGGTGCTAAATCCACTGGTGAAATCCGCGATGTCCTATCTTGAACCGTATAGGAGATCGACTAAAATAAAGAAAAATAGATATTTGAAAATGTGATATATAAACATTTTATTCGTTTTTACCTTTATCAACTCTTGAGAGTAGACTTATAGGACCTATTTTATGTAAAATGAGGTGCTAAATCCACTGGTGAAAACCGCGATGTGATATCTTTAACCGTTTAGGAGATCGAGTAAAATGGAGAATAATAGATATTTGAAAATGTGATATATAAACATTTTATTCGTTTGTACCTTTATCAACTCTTGAGAGTAGACTTATAGGACCTATTTTATGTAAAATGAGGTGCTAAACCCACTGGTGAAAACCGCGATGTGATATCTTTAACCGTTTAGGAGATCGAGTAAAATGGAGAATAATAGATATTTGAAAATGTGATATATAAACATTTTATTCGTTTGTACCTTTATCAACTCTTAAGAGTAGACTTATAGGACTTATTTTATGTAAAATGAGGTGCTAAATCCACTGGTGAAAACCGCGATGTCCTATTTTTAACCGTTTAGGAGATTGAGTAAAATGGAGAATAATAGATATTTGAAAATGTGATATATAAACATTTTATTGTTTGTACCTTTATCAACTCTTAAGAGTAGACTTATAGGACTTATTTTATGTAAAATGAGGTGCTAAATCCACTGGTGAAATCCGCGATGTCCTATCTTGAACCGTTTAGGAGATCGAGTAAAATGGAGAAAAATAGATATTTGAAAATGTGATATATAAACATTTTATTCGTTTTTACCTTTATCAACTCTTGAGAGTAGACTTATAGGACCTATTTTATGTAAAATGCGGTGCTAAATCCACTGGTAGAAACCTCGATGTAATATCTTTAACCGTTTAGGAGATCGAGTAAAATGGAGAATAATACATATTTGAAAATGTGATATATAAACAGTTTGTTCGTTTGTACCTTTATCAACTCTTGAGAGTAGACTTATAGGACCTATTTTATGTAAAATGAGGTGCTAAATCCACTGGTGAAAACCGCGATGTGATATCTTTAACCGTTTAGGAGATCGAGTAAAATGGAGAATAATAGATATTTGAAAATGTGATATATAAACATTTTATTCGTTTGTACCTTTACCAACTCTTGAGAGTAGACTTATAGGACTTATTTTATGTAAAATGAGGTGCTAAACCCACTTGTGAAAACCGCGATGTGATATCTTTAACCGTTTAGGAGATCGAGTAAAATGGAGAATAATAGATATTTGAAAATATGATATATAAACATTTTATTCGTTTGTACCTTTATCAACTCTTAAGAGTAGACTTATAGGACTTATTTTATGTAAAATGAGGTGCTAAATCCACTGGTGAAAACCGCGATGTCCTATTTTTAACCGTTTAGGAGATTGAGTAAAATGGAGAATAATAGATATTTGAAAATGTGATATATAAACATTTTATTCGTTTGTACCTTTATCAACTCTTAAGAGTAGACTTATAGGACTTATTTTATGTAAAATGAGGTGCTAAATCTACTGGTGAAAACCGCAATGTGATATCTTTAACTGTTTAGGAGATCGAGTAAAATGGAGAATAATAGATATTTGAAAATGTGATATATAAACATTTTATTCGTTTGTACCTTTATCAACTCTTGAGAGTAGACTTATGGGACCTATTTTATGTAAAATGAGGTGCTAAATCCACTGGTGAAAACCGCGATGTGACATCTTTAACCGTTTAGGAGATCGAGTAAAATGGAGAATAATAGATATTTGAAAATGAGATATATAAACATTTTATTCGTTTGTACCTTTATAAACTCTTATGAGTAGACTTATAGGACTTATTATATGTAAAATGAGGTGCTAAATCCACTGGTGAAAACCGCGATGTCTTATCTTTAACCGTTTAGGAGATCGAGTAAAATAGAAAATAATAGATATTTGAAAATGTGATATATAAGCATTTTATTCGTTTGTACCTTTATCAACTCTTCAGAGTAGACTTATAGGACTTATTTTATGTAAAATGAGGTGCTAAATCCACTGGTTAAATCCGCGATGTCCTATCTTTAACCGTTTAGGAGATCGAGTAAAATGAAGAATAATAGATATTTGAAAATGTGATATATATACATTTTATTCGTTTGTACCTTTATCAACTCTTGAGAGTAGACTTATAGGACTCATTTTATGTAAAATATAGTGCTAAATCCACTGGTGAAAACCGCGATGTCCTATCTTTAACCGTTTAGGAGATCGAGTAAAATGGAGAATAATAGATATTTGAAAATGTGATATATAAACATTTTATTCGTTTGTACCTTTATCAAGTCTTGAGAGTAGACTTATAGGACTTATTTTATGTTAAATGAGGTGCTAAATCCTCTAGTGAAAACCGCGATGTCCTATTTTTAACCGTTTAGGAGATCGAGTAAAACGGAGAATAATAGATATTTGAAAATGTGATATATAAACATTTTATTCGTTTGTACCTTTATCAACTCTTGAGAGTAGACTTATAGGACTCATTTTATGTAAAATATAGTGCTAAATCCACTGGTGAAAACCGCGATGTCCTATCTTTAACCGTTTAGGAGATCGAGTAAAATGGAGAATAATAGATATTTGAAAATGTGATATATAAACATTTTATTCGTTTGTACCTTTATCAAGTCTTGAGAGTAGACTTATAGGACTTATTTTATGTTAAATGAGGTGCTAAATCCTCTAGTGAAAACCGCGATGTCCTATTTTTAACTGTTTAGGAGATCGAGTAAAATGGAGAATAATAGATATTTGAAAATGTGATATATAAACATTTTATTCGTTTGTACCTTTATCAACTCTTGAGAGTAGACTTATGGGACCTATTTTATGTAAAATGAGGTGCTAAATCCACTGGTGAAAACCGCGATGTGACATCTTTAACCGTTTAGGAGATCGAGTAAAATGGAGAATAATAGATATTTGAAAATGAGATATATAAACATTTTATTCGTTTGTACCTTTATAAACTCTTAAGAGTAGACTTATAGGACTTATTATATGTAAAATGAGGTGCTAAATCCACTGGTGAAAACCGCGATGTCTTATCTTTAACCGTTTAGGAGATCGAGTAAAATAGAAAATAATAGATATTTGAAAATGTGATATATAAGCATTTTATTCGTTTGTACCTTTATCAACTCTTCAGAGTAGACTTATAGGACTTATTTTATGTAAAATGAGGTGCTAAATCCACTGGTTAAATCCGCGATGTCCTATCTTTAACCGTTTAGGAGATCTAGTAAAATGAAGAATAATAGATATTTGAAAATGTGATATATAAACATTTTATTCGTTTGTACCTTTATCAACTCTTGAGAGTAGACTTATAGGACTCATTTTATGTAAAATATAGTGCTAAATCCACTGGTGAAAACCGCGATGTCCTATCTTTAACCGTTTAGGAGATCGAGTAAAATGGAGAATAATAGATATTTGAAAATGTGATATATAAACATTTTATTCGTTTGTACCTTTATCAAGTCTTGAGAGTAGACTTATAGGACTTATTTTATGTTAAATGAGGTGCTAAATCCTCTAGTGAAAACCGCGATGTCCTATTTTTAACCGTTTAGGAGATCGAGTAAAATGGAGAATAATAGATATTTGAAAATGTGATATATAAACATTTTATTCGTTTGTACCTTTATCAACTCTTGAGAGTAGACTTATAGGACTCATTTTATGTAAAATATAGTGCTAAATCCACTGGTGAAAACCGCGATGTCCTATCTTTAACCGTTTAGGAGATCGAGTAAAATGGAGAATAATAGATATTTGAAAATGTGATATATAAACATTTTATTCGTTTGTACCTTTATCAACTCTTGAGAGGAGACTTATAGGACTTATTTTATGTAAAATGAGGTGCTAAATCCACTGGCGAAAACCGCGATGTCCTATTTTTTACCGTTTAGGAGATCGAGTAAAATGGAGAATAATAGATATTTGAAAATGTGATATATAAACATTTTATTCGTTTGTACCTTTATCAACTCTTGAGAGTAGACTTATAGGACTTATTTTATGTTAAATGAGGTGCTAAATCCTCTGGTGAAAACCGCGATGTCCTATTTTTAACCGTTTAGAAGATCTAGTAAAATGGATATTAATAGATATTTGAAAATGTGATATGTAAACATTTTATTCGTTTGTACCTTTATCAACTTTTGAGAGTAGACTTATAGGACTTATTATATGTAAAATGAGGTGCTAAATCCACTGGTGAAAACCGCGATGTCCTATCTTTAACCGTTTAGGAGATCGAGTAAAATGGAGAATAATAGATATTTGAAAATGTGATATGTAAACATTTTATTCGTTTGTACCTTTATCAACTTTTGAGAGTAGACTTATAGGACTTATTATATGTAAAATGAGGTGCTAAATCCACTGGTGAAAACCGCGATGTCCTATCTTTAACCGTTTAGGAGATCGAGTAAAATGGAGAATAATAGATATTTGAAAATGTGATATATAAACATTTTATTCGTTTGTACCTTTATCAACTTTTGAGAGTAGACTTATAGGACTTATTATATGTAAAATGAGGTGCTAAATCCACTGGTGAAAACCGCGATGTCCTATCTTTAACCGTTTAGGAGATCGAGTAAAATGGAGAATAATAGATATTTGAAAATGTGATATAAAAACATTTTATTCGTTTGTACCTTTATCAACTTTTGAGAGTAGACTTATAGAACTTATTATATGTAAAATGATGTGCTAAATCCACTGGTGAAAACCGCGATGTCCTATCTTTAACCGTTTAGGAGATCGAGTGAAATGGAGAATAATTGATATTTTAAAATGTGATATATAAACATTTTATTCGTTTGTACCTTTATCAACTTTTAAGAGTAGACTTATAGAACTTATTTTATGTAAAATAAGGTGCTAAATCCTCTGGTGAAAACCGCGATGTCCTATCTTTAACCGTTTAGGAGATCGAGTAAAATGGAGAATAATAGATATTTGAAAATGTGATATATAAACATTTTATTTGTTTGTACCTTTATCAACTCTTGAGAGTAGACTTATAGGACTTATTTTATGTAAAATAAGGTGCTAAATCCACTGGTGAAAACCGCGATGACCTATCTTTAACCGTTTAGGAGATTGAGTAAAATGGAGAATAATAGATATTTAAAAATGTGATATATAAACATTTTATTCAGTTGTCAAAGAATGACGGCTGTCAAAAATGTCAGCTGTCAAAAAATGACAGATGTCAAAAATGACAAATGTCAAGAATGACAGATGTCAAGAGTGGCAGATGTCAAGTGTGACAGATGTCAAGAATAACAGATGACAAAAAATGACAAATGTCAAGATTGACAACCGTCAAAAAATTATAGATGTCAAGAATGACAGATGTCTAAAAATGACAGTTGTTATATAACTAATTTTATATAAAATGGTATGCTAAATTGACTGATAACCGCGATGTCCTATCTTTAACCTTTTAGGAGATCAAGTAAAATGGAGAAGAGATATTTGAAAATGTGATATATAAACACTTTATTCGTTTGTACCTTTATCAACTCTTGAGAGTAGACTTATAGGACCTATTATATGTAAAATGAGGTGCTAAATCCACTGGTAAAAACCGCGATGTCCTATCTTTAACCGTTTAGGAGATCGAGTAAAATGGTGAATAATAGATATTTGATATGTGATATATAAACATTTTATTCGTTTGTACCTTTATCAACTCTTGAGAGTAGACTTATAAGACTTATTTTATGTAAAATGAGGTGCTAAATCCACTGGTAAAAACCGCGATGTCCTATCTTTAACCGTTTAGGAGATCGAGTAAAATGGAGAATAATAGATATTTGATATGTTATATATAAACATTTTATTCGTTTGTACCTTTATCAACTCTTGAGAGTAGACTTATAAGACTTATTTTATGTAAAATGAGGTGCTAAATCCCCTGGTAACAACCGCGATGTCCTATCTTTAACCGTTTAGGAGATCGAGTAAAATGGAGAATAATAGATATTTGAAAATGTGATATATAAACATTTTATTCGTTTGTACCTTTATCAACTTTTGAGAGTAGACTTATAGGACTTATTCTATGTAGAATGAGGTGCTAAATCCACTGGTGGAAACCGCGATGTCCAATCTTTAACCGTTTAGGAGATCGAGTAAAATGGAGAATAATAGATATTTGAAAATGTGATATATAAACATTTTATTCGTTTGTACCTTTATCAACTCTTGAGAGGAGACTTATAGGACTTATTTTATGTAAAATGAGGTGCTAAATCCACTGGTGAAAACCGCGATGTCCTATCTTTAACCGTTTAGGAGATCGAGTGAAATGGAGAATAATAGATATTTTAAAATGTAATATATAAACATTTTATTCGTTTGTACCTTTATCAACTCTTAAGAGTAGACTTATAGGACATATTTTATGTAAAATAAGGTGCTAAATCCACTGGTGAAAACCGCGATGTCCTATCGTTAACCGTTTAGGAGATCGAGTAAAATGGAAAATAATAGATATTTGAAAATGTGATATATAAACATTTTATTCGTTTGTACCTTTATCAAGTCTTGAGAGTAGACTTATAGGACTTATTTTATGTTAAATGAGGTGCTTAATCCTCTAGTGAAAACCGCGATGTCCTATTTTTAACCGTTTAGAAGATCTAGTAAAATGGATATTAATAGATATTTGAAAATATGATATGTAAACATTTTATCCGTTTATACCTTTATCAACTTTTGAGAGTAGACTTAAAGGACTTATTTTATGTAAAATAAGGTGCTAAATCCACTGGTGAAAACCGCGATGTCCTATCTTTAACCGTTTAGGAGATCGAGTAAAATGGAGAATAATAGATATTTGAAAATGTGATATATAAACATTTTATTCGTTTGTACCTTTATCAACTCTTGAGAGGAGACATATAGGACTTATTTTATGTAAAATGAGGTGCTAAATTTACTGGCGAAAACCGCGATGTCCTATTTTTTACCGTTTAGGAGATCGAGTAAAATGGAGAATAATAGATATTTGAAAATGTGATATATAAACATTTTATTCGTTTGTACCTTTATCAACTCTTGAGAGTAGACTTATAGGACTTATTTTATGTTAAATGAGGTGCTAAATCCTCTGGTGAAAACCGCGATGTCCTATTTTTAACCGTTTAGAAGATCTAGTAAAATGGATATTAATAGATATTTGAAAATGTGATATGTAAACATTTTATTCGTTTGTACCTTTATCAACTTTTGAGAGTAGACATATAGGACTTATTATATGTAAAATGAGGTGCTAAATCCACTGGTGAAAACCGCGATGTCCTATCTTTAACCGTTTAGGAGATCGAGTAAAATGGAGAATAATAGATATTTGAAAATGTGATATATAAACATTTTATTCGTTTGTACCTTTATCAACTTTTGAGAGTAGAGTTATAGGACTTATTATATGTTAAATGAGGTGTTAAATCCTCTGGTGAAAACCGCGATGTCCTATTTTTAACCGTTTAGAAGATCTAGTAAAATGGATATTAATAGATATATGAAAATGTGATATGTAAACATTTTATTCGTTTGTACCTTTATCAACTTTTGAGAGTAGACTTATAGGACTTATTATATGTAAAATGAGGTGCTAAATCCACTGGTGAAAACCGCGATGTCCTATCTTTAACCGTTTAGGAGATCGAGTAAAATGGAGAATAATAGATATTTGAAAATGTGATATAAAAACATTTTATTCGTTTGTACCTTTATCAACTTTTGAGAGTAGACTTATAGAACTTATTATATGTAAAATGAGGTGCTAAATCCACTGGTGAAAACCGCGATGTCCTATCTTTAACCGTTTAGGAGATCGAGTGAAATGGAGAATAATTGATATTTTAAAATGTGATATATAAACATTTTATTCGTTTGTACCTTTATCAACTTTTAAGAGTAGACTTATAGGACTTATTTTATGTAAAATAAGGTGCTAAATCCTCTGGTGAAAACCGCGATGTCCTATCTTTAACCGTTTAGGAGATCGAGTAATATGGAGAATAATAGATATTTGAAAATGTGATATATAAACATTTTATTTGTTTGTACCTTTATCAACTCTTGAGAGTAGACTTATAGGACTTATTTTATGTAAAATAAGGTGCTAAATCCACCGGTGAAAACCGCGATGACCTATCTTTAACCGTTTAGGAGATTGAGTAAAATGGAGAATAATTGATATTTAAAAATGTGATATATAAACATTTTATTCAGTTGTCAAAGAATGACGGCTGTCAAAAATGTCAGCTGTCAAAAAATGACAGATGTCAAAAATGACAAATGTCAAGAATGACAGATGTCAAGAGTGGCAGATGTCAAGTGTGACAGATGTCAAGAATAACAGATGTCAAAAAATGACAAATGTCAAGATTGACAACCGTCAAAAAATGACAGCTGTCAAAAAATTATAGATGTCAAGAATGACAGATGTCTAAAAATGACAGTTGTTATATAACTAATTTTATATAAAATGGTATGCTAAATTGACTGATAACCGCGATGTCCTATCTTTAACCTTTTAGGAGATCGAGTAAAATGGAGAAGAGATATTTGAAAATGTGATATATAAACACTTTATTCGTTTGTACCTTTATCAACTCTTGAGAGTAGACTTATAGGACCTATTACATGTAAAATGAGGTGCTAAATCCACTGGTAAAAACCGCGATGTCCTATCTTTAACCGTTTAGGAGATCGAGTAAAATGGAGAATAATAGATATTTGATATGTGATACATAAACATTTTATTCGTTTGTACCTTTATCAACTCTTGAGAGTAGACTTATAAGACTTATTTTATGTAAAATGAGGTGCTAAATCCACTGGTAACAACCGCGATGTCCTATCTTTAACCGTTTAGGAGATCGAGTAAAATGGAGAATAATAGAAATTTGATAATGTGGTATATAAACATTTTATTCGTTTGTACCCTTATCAACTCTTGAAAGTTGACTTATAGGACCTATTTTATGTAAAATGAGGTTTTAAATCCACTGGTAAAAACCGCGATGTCCAATCTTTAACCGTTTAGGAGATGGAGTAAAATGGAGAATAATAGATATTTGAAAATGTGATATATAAACATTTTATTTGTTTGTACCTTTATCAACTCTTGAGAGTAGACTTATAGGACTTATTTTATGTAAAATGAGGTGCTAAATCCACTGGTGAAAACCGCGATGTCCATCTTTAACCGTTTTGGAGATCGAGTAAAGTGGAGAATAATAGATATTTGATAATGTGATATATAAACATTTTATTCGTTTGTACCTTGATCAACTCTTGAGGGTAGATTTATAGAACCTATTTTATGTAAAATGAGGTGCCAAATCCACTGGTGAAAACCGCGATGTCCTATCATTAACCGTTTAGGAGATCGAGTAAAATGGAGAATAATAGATATTTGATAATGTGATATATAAACATATAATTCGTTTGTACCTTAATCAACTCTTGAGAGTAGACTTATAGGACTTATTTTATGTAAAATGAGGTGCTAAATCCACTGGTTAAAACCGCGATGTCCTATCTTTAACCGTTTAGGAGATCGAGTAAAATGGAGAATAATAGATATTTGAAAATGTGATATATAAATATTTTATTCGTTAGTACCTTTATCAACTCTTGAGAGTAGACTTATAGGACTCATTTTATGTAAAATATAGTGCTTAATCCACTGGTGAAAACCGCGATATCCTATCTTTAACCGTTTAGGAGATCGAGTAAAATGGAAAATAATAGATATTTGAAAATGTGATATATAAACATTTTATTCGTTTGTACCTTTATCAACTCTTGAGAGTAGACTTATAGGACTTATTTTATGTAAAATGAGGTGCTAAATCCACTGGTTAAATCCGCGATGTCCTATCTTTAACCGTTTAGGAGATCGAGTAAAATGAAGAATAATAGATATTTGAAAATGTGATATATAAACATTTTAATCGTTTGTACCTTTATCAACTCTTGAGAGTAGACTTATAGGACTCATTTTATGTAAAATATAGTGCTAAATCCACTGGTGAAAACCGCGATGTCCTATCTTTAACCGTTTAGGAGATCGAGTAAAATGGAGAATAATAGATATTTGAAAATGTGATATATAAACATTTTATTCGTTTGTACCTTTATCAACTTTTGAGAGTAGACTTATAGGACTTATTATATGTAAAATGAGGTGCTAAATCCACTGGTGAAAACCGCGATGTCCTATCTTTAACCGTTTTGGAGATCGAGTAAAATGGAGAATAATAGATATTTGAAAATGGGATATATAAACATTTTATTCGTTTGTACCTTTATCAACTTTTGAGAGTAGACTTATAGGACTTAATATATGTAAAATGAGGTGCTAAATCCACTGGTGAAAGCCGCGATGTCCTATCTTTAACCGTTTAGGAGATCAAGTGAAATGGAGAATAATTGATATTTTAAAATGTGATATATAAACATTTTATTCGTTTGTACCTTTATCAACCTTTAAGAGTAGACTTATAGGACTTATTTTATGTAAAATAAGGTGCTAAATCCTCTGGTGAAAACCGCGATGTCCTATCTTTAACCGTTTAGGAGATCGAGTAAAATGGAGAATAATAGATATTTGAAAATGTGATATATAAACATTTTATTTGTTTGTACCTTTATCAACTCTTGAGAGTAGACTTATAGGACATATTTTATGTAAAATAAGGTGCTAAATCCACTGGTGAAAACCGCGATGACCTATCTTTAACCGTTTAGGAGATTGAGTAAAATGGAGAATAATAGATATTGAAAAATGTGATATATAAACATTTTATTCAGTTGTCAAAGAATGACAGATGTCAAAAAATGACAAATGTCAAGAATGACAAATGTCAAAAATGACAGATGTCAAAATTGACAGATGTCAAAAAATGACAGATGTCAAAAATGACAAATGTCAAGAATGACAGATGTCAAGAGTGGCAGATGTCAAGTGTGACAGATGTCAAGAATAACAGATGTCAAAAAATGACAAATGTCAAGATTGACAACTGTCAAAAAATGACAGCTGTCAAAAAATTATAGATGTCAAGAATGACAGATGTCTAAAAATGACAGTAGTTACATAACTAATTTTATATATAATGGTATGCTAAATTGACTGATAACCGCGATGTCCTATCTTTAATCTTTTAGGAGATCGAGTAAAATGGAGAAGAGATATTTGAAAATGTGATATATAAACACTTTATTCGTTTGTACCTTTATCAACTCTTGAGAGTAGACTTATAGGACCCATTATATATAAAATGAGGTGCTAAATCCACTGGTAAAAACCGCGATGTTCTATCTTTAACCGTTTAGGAGATCGAGTAAAATGGAGAATAATAGATATTTGATATGTGATATATAAACATTTTATTCGTTTGTACCTTTATCAACTCTTGAGAGTAGACTTATAAGACTTATTTTATGTAAAATGAGGTGCTAAATCCACTGGTAAAAACCGCGATGAGATATCTTTAACCGTTTAGGAGATCGAGTAAAATGGAGAATAATAGATATTTGAAAATGTGATATATAAACATTTTATTTGTTTGTACCTTTATCAACTCTTGAGAGTAGACTTATAGGACATATTTTATGTAAAATAAGGTGCTAAATCCACTGGTGAAAACCGCGATGACCTATCTTTAACCGTTTAGGAGATTGAGTAAAATGGAGAATAATAGATATTGAAAAATGTGATATATAAACATTTTATTCAGTTGTACCTTTATCAACTCTTGAGAGTAGACTTATAGGACTTATTTTATGTAAAATAAGGTGCTAAATCCACTGGTGAAAACCGCGATGTCCTATTTTTAACCGTTTAGGAGATCGAGTAAAATAGAAAATAATAGATATTTGAAAATGTGATATATAAACATTTTATTCGTTTGTACCTTTATCACATCTTGAGAGTAGACTTATAAGACTTATTTTATGTAAAATGAGGTGCTAAATCCACTCGTGAAAATTGCGATGTCCTATCTTTATCCGTTTAGGAGATCAAGTAAAATGGAGAATAATAGATATTTGAAAATGTGATATATAAACATTTTATTCGTTTGTACCTTTATCAACTCTTGAGAGTAGACTTATAGGAGTTATTTTATGTAAAATATAGTGCTAAATCCACTAGTGAAAACCGCGATGTCCTATCTTTATCCGTTTAGGAGATCCAGTAAAATGGAGAATAATAGATATTTGAAAATGTGATATAAAAACATTTTATTCTTTTGTACCTTTTTCAACTCTTGAGAGTAGACTTATAGGACTTATTTTATGTAAAATGAGGTGCTAAATCCACTGGTGAAAACCGCGATGTCCTATCTTTAACCGTTTAGGAGATCGAGTAAAATAGAAAATAATAGATATTTGAAAATGTGATATATAAACATTTTATTCGTTTGTACCTTTATCAACTCTTGAGAGTAGACTTATAGGACTTATTTTATGTAAAATAAGGAGCTAAAACCACTGGTGAAAACCGCGATGTCCTATTTTTAACCGTTTAGGAGATCGAGTAAATTGGAGAATAATAGATATTTGAAAATGTGATATATAAACATTTTATTCGTTTGTACCTTTATCAACTCTTGAGAGTAGACTTATAGGACTTATTTTATGTAAAATAAGGAGCTAAAACCACTGGTGAAAACCGCGATGTCCTATTTTTAACCGTTTAGGAGATCGAGTAAATTGGAGAATAATAGATATTTGAAAATGTGTTATATAAACATTTTATTCGTTTGTACCTTTATCAACTTTTGAGAGTAGGCTAATAGGACTTATTATATGTTAAATGAGGTGCTAAATGCACTGGTAAAAACCGCGATGTCCTATCTTTAACCGTTTAGGAGATCGAGTCAAATGGAGAAAAAGAGTTATTTGAAAATGTGATATATAAACATTTTATTCGTTTGAAATTTTATCAACTCTTGAGAGTAGACTTATAGGAGTTATTTTATGTAAAATGAGGTGCTAAATCCTCTTGTGGAAACCACGATGTCCTATCTTTAACCGTTTAGGAGATGGAGTAAAATGGAGAATAATAGATATTTGAAAATGTGATATATAAACATTTTATTCGTTTGTACCTTTATCAACTCTTGAGAGTAGTCTTATAGGACTTATTTTATGTAAAATGAGGTGCTAAATCCACTGGTGAAGACGTCGATGTCCTATCTTTAACCATTTAGGAGATCGAGTAAAATGGAGAATAATAGATATTTGAAAATGAGATATATAAACATATTATTCGTTTGTACCTTTATCAACTCTTGAGAGTAGACTAATAGGACATATTTTATGTAAAATGAGGTGCTTAATCCACTCGTGAAAACCGCGATGTCCTATCTTTAACCGTTGAGGAGATCGAGTAAAATAGAAAATAATAGATATTTGAAAATGTGATATATAAACATTTTATTCGTTTGTGCCTTTATCAACTCTTATGAGTAGACTTATAGGACTTATATTATGTAAAATAAGGTGCTAAAACCACTGGTGAAAACCGCGATGTCCTATTTTTTACCGTTTAGGAGATCGAGTAAAATGGAGAATAATAGATATTTGAATATGTGATATATAAACATTTTATTCGTTTGTACCTTTATCAACTCTTAAGAGTAGACTTATAGGACTTATTTTATGTAAAATGAGGTGCTAAATCCACTGGTGAAAACCGCGATGTCCTATCTTGAACCGTTTAGGAGATCGAGTAAAATGGAGAATAATAGATATTTGAAAATGTGATATATAAACATTTTGTTCGTTTGTACCTTGATCAACTCTTGAGAGTAGACTTATAAGACTTATTTTATGTAAAATGAGGTGCTAAATCCACTGGTGAAAACCGCGATGTCCTATGTTTAACCGTTTAGGAGATCGAGTAAAATAGAAAATAATAGATATTTGAAAATGAGATATATAAACATTTTATTCGTTTGTACCTTTATCAACTGTTGAGAGTAGACTAATAGGACTTATTATATGTTAAATGAGGTGCTAAATTTACTGGTAAAAACCGCGATGTCCTATCTTTAACCGTTTAGGAGATCGAGTAAAATGGAGAATAATAGATATTTGAAAATGTGATATATAAACATTTTATTCATTTGTACCTTTATCAACTCTTGAGAGTAGACTTATAGGTCTTATTTTATGTAAAATGAGGTACTAAATCCTCTGGTGAAAACCGCGATGTCCTATCTTTAACCGTTTAGGAGATCGAGTAAAATGGAGAAAAATAGATATTTGAAAATGTGATATATAAACATTTTATTCGTTTGTACCTTTATCAACTCTTGAGAGTAGACTTATAGGAGTTATTTTATGTAAAATGAGGTGCTAAATTCACTGGTGAAAACCGCGATGTCCTATCTTGAACCGTTTAGGAGATCGAGTAAAATGGAGAAAAATAGAAATTTGAAAATGTGATATATAAACATTTTATTCGTTTTTACCTTTATTAACTCTTGAGAATAGACTTATAGGACTTAATTTATGTAAAATGGGGTGCTTAATCCACTGATGAAAACCACGATGTCCTATCTTTAACCGTTTAGGAGATCGAGTAAAATGGAGAATAATAGATATTTGAAAATGTGATATATAAACATTTTATTCGTTTTTACCTTTATCAACTCTTGAGAATAGACTTATAGGACTTATTTTATGTAAAATGGGGTGCTTAATCCACTGATGAAAACCACGATGTCCTATCTTTAACCGTTTAGGAGATGGAGTAAAATGGAGAATAATAGATATTTGAAAATGTGATATATAAACATTTTATTCGTTTGTACCTTTATCAACTCTTGAGAGTAGACTTATAGGACTTATTTTATGTAAAATAAGGTGCTAAATAAACTGGTGAAAACCACGATGTCCTATTTTTAACCGTTTAGGAGATCGAGTAAAATAGAAAATAATAGATATTTGAAAATGTGATATATAAACATTTTATTCGTTTGTACCTTTATCAACTCTTGAGAGTAGACTTATAAGACTTATTTTATGTAAAATGAGGTGCTAAATCCACTGGTAAAAACCGCGATGAGATATCTTTAACCGTTTAGGAGATCGAGTAAAATGGAGAATAATAGATATTTGAAAATGTGATATATAAACATTTTATTTGTTTGTACCTTTATCAACTCTTGAGAGTAGACTTATAGGACATATTTTATGTAAAATAAGGTGCTAAATCCACTGGTGAAAACCGCGATGACCTATCTTTAACCGTTTAGGAGATTGAGTAAAATGGAGAATAATAGATATTGAAAAATGTGATATATAAACATTTTATTCAGTTGTACCTTTATCAACTCTTGAGAGTAGACTTATAGGACTTATTTTATGTAAAATAAGGTGCTAAATCCACTGGTGAAAACCGCGATGTCCTATTTTTAACCGTTTAGGAGATCGAGTAAAATAGAAAATAATAGATATTTGAAAATGTGATATATAAACATTTTATTCGTTTGTACCTTTATCACATCTTGAGAGTAGACTTATAAGACTTATTTTATGTAAAATGAGGTGCTAAATCCACTCGTGAAAATTGCGATGTCCTATCTTTATCCGTTTAGGAGATCAAGTAAAATGGAGAATAATAGATATTTGAAAATGTGATATATAAACATTTTATTCGTTTGTACCTTTATCAACTCTTGAGAGTAGACTTATAGGAGTTATTTTATGTAAAATATAGTGCTAAATCCACTAGTGAAAACCGCGATGTCCTATCTTTATCCGTTTAGGAGATCCAGTAAAATGGAGAATAATAGATATTTGAAAATGTGATATAAAAACATTTTATTCTTTTGTACCTTTTTCAACTCTTGAGAGTAGACTTATAGGACTTATTTTATGTAAAATGAGGTGCTAAATCCACTGGTGAAAACCGCGATGTCCTATCTTTAACCGTTTAGGAGATCGAGTAAAATAGAAAATAATAGATATTTGAAAATGTGATATATAAACATTTTATTCGTTTGTACCTTTATCAACTCTTGAGAGTAGACTTATAGGACTTATTTTATGTAAAATAAGGAGCTAAAACCACTGGTGAAAACCGCGATGTCCTATTTTTAACCGTTTAGGAGATCGAGTAAATTGGAGAATAATAGATATTTGAAAATGTGATATATAAACATTTTATTCGTTTGTACCTTTATCAACTCTTGAGAGTAGACTTATAGGACTTATTTTATGTAAAATAAGGAGCTAAAACCACTGGTGAAAACCGCGATGTCCTATTTTTAACCGTTTAGGAGATCGAGTAAATTGGAGAATAATAGATATTTGAAAATGTGTTATATAAACATTTTATTCGTTTGTACCTTTATCAACTTTTGAGAGTAGGCTAATAGGACTTATTATATGTTAAATGAGGTGCTAAATGCACTGGTAAAAACCGCGATGTCCTATCTTTAACCGTTTAGGAGATCGAGTCAAATGGAGAAAAAGAGTTATTTGAAAATGTGATATATAAACATTTTATTCGTTTGAAATTTTATCAACTCTTGAGAGTAGACTTATAGGAGTTATTTTATGTAAAATGAGGTGCTAAATCCTCTTGTGGAAACCACGATGTCCTATCTTTAACCGTTTAGGAGATGGAGTAAAATGGAGAATAATAGATATTTGAAAATGTGATATATAAACATTTTATTCGTTTGTACCTTTATCAACTCTTGAGAGTAGTCTTATAGGACTTATTTTATGTAAAATGAGGTGCTAAATCCACTGGTGAAGACGTCGATGTCCTATCTTTAACCATTTAGGAGATCGAGTAAAATGGAGAATAATAGATATTTGAAAATGAGATATATAAACATATTATTCGTTTGTACCTTTATCAACTCTTGAGAGTAGACTAATAGGACATATTTTATGTAAAATGAGGTGCTTAATCCACTCGTGAAAACCGCGATGTCCTATCTTTAACCGTTGAGGAGATCGAGTAAAATAGAAAATAATAGATATTTGAAAATGTGATATATAAACATTTTATTCGTTTGTGCCTTTATCAACTCTTATGAGTAGACTTATAGGACTTATATTATGTAAAATAAGGTGCTAAAACCACTGGTGAAAACCGCGATGTCCTATTTTTTACCGTTTAGGAGATCGAGTAAAATGGAGAATAATAGATATTTGAATATGTGATATATAAACATTTTATTCGTTTGTACCTTTATCAACTCTTAAGAGTAGACTTATAGGACTTATTTTATGTAAAATGAGGTGCTAAATCCACTGGTGAAAACCGCGATGTCCTATCTTGAACCGTTTAGGAGATCGAGTAAAATGGAGAATAATAGATATTTGAAAATGTGATATATAAACATTTTGTTCGTTTGTACCTTGATCAACTCTTGAGAGTAGACTTATAAGACTTATTTTATGTAAAATGAGGTGCTAAATCCACTGGTGAAAACCGCGATGTCCTATGTTTAACCGTTTAGGAGATCGAGTAAAATAGAAAATAATAGATATTTGAAAATGAGATATATAAACATTTTATTCGTTTGTACCTTTATCAACTGTTGAGAGTAGACTAATAGGACTTATTATATGTTAAATGAGGTGCTAAATTTACTGGTAAAAACCGCGATGTCCTATCTTTAACCGTTTAGGAGATCGAGTAAAATGGAGAATAATAGATATTTGAAAATGTGATATATAAACATTTTATTCATTTGTACCTTTATCAACTCTTGAGAGTAGACTTATAGGTCTTATTTTATGTAAAATGAGGTACTAAATCCTCTGGTGAAAACCGCGATGTCCTATCTTTAACCGTTTAGGAGATCGAGTAAAATGGAGAAAAATAGATATTTGAAAATGTGATATATAAACATTTTATTCGTTTGTACCTTTATCAACTCTTGAGAGTAGACTTATAGGAGTTATTTTATGTAAAATGAGGTGCTAAATTCACTGGTGAAAACCGCGATGTCCTATCTTGAACCGTTTAGGAGATCGAGTAAAATGGAGAAAAATAGAAATTTGAAAATGTGATATATAAACATTTTATTCGTTTTTACCTTTATTAACTCTTGAGAATAGACTTATAGGACTTAATTTATGTAAAATGGGGTGCTTAATCCACTGATGAAAACCACGATGTCCTATCTTTAACCGTTTAGGAGATCGAGTAAAATGGAGAATAATAGATATTTGAAAATGTGATATATAAACATTTTATTCGTTTTTACCTTTATCAACTCTTGAGAATAGACTTATAGGACTTATTTTATGTAAAATGGGGTGCTTAATCCACTGATGAAAACCACGATGTCCTATCTTTAACCGTTTAGGAGATGGAGTAAAATGGAGAATAATAGATATTTGAAAATGTGATATATAAACATTTTATTCGTTTGTACCTTTATCAACTCTTGAGAGTAGACTTATAGGACTTATTTTATGTAAAATAAGGTGCTAAATAAACTGGTGAAAACCACGATGTCCTATTTTTAACCGTTTAGGAGATCGAGTAAAATAGAAAATAATAGATATTTGAAAATGTGATATATAAACATTTTATTCGTTTGTACCTTTATCAACTCTTGAGAGTAGACTTATAAGACTTATTTTATGTAAAATGAGGTGCTAAATCCACTCGTGAAAATTGCGTTGTCCAATCTTTAACCGTTGAGGAGATCGTGTAAAATAGAAAATAATAGATATTTGAAAATGTGATATATAAACATTTTATTCGTTTGTACCTTTATCAACTCTTGAGAGTAGACTTATAGGACCTATTTTATGTAAAATAAGGAGCTAAAACCACTGGTGAAAACCGCGATGTCCTATTTTTAACCGTTTAGGAGATCGAGTAAAATGGAGAATAATAGATATTTGAAAATGTGTTATATAAACATTTTATTCGTTTGTACCTTTATCAACTTTTGAGAGTAGGCTAATAGGACTTATTATATGTTAAATGAGGTGCTAAATGCACTGGTAAAAACCGCGATGTCCTATCTTTAACCATTTAGGAGATCGAGTCAAATGGAGAAAAATAGTTATTTGAAAATGTGATATATAAACATTTTATTCGTTTGAAATTTTATCAACTCTTGAGAGTAGACTTATAGGAGTTATTTTATGTAAAATGAGGTGCTAAATCCTCTTGTGGAAACCACGATGTCCTATCTTTAACCGTTTAGGAGATCGAGTAAAATGGAGAATAATAGATATTTGAAAATGAGATATATAAACATATTATTCGTTTGTACCTTTATCAACTCTTGAGAGTAGACTTATAGGACTTATTTTATGTAAAATGAGGTGCTAAATCCACTCGTGAAAACCGCGATGTCCTATCTTTAACCGTTGAGGAGATCGAGTAAAATAGAAAATAATAGATATTTGAAAATGTGATATATAAACATTTTATTCGTTTGTGCCTTTATCAACTCTTATGAGTAGACTTATAGGACTTATTTTATGTAAAATAAGGTGCTAAAACCACTGGTGAAAACCGCGATGTCCTATTTTTTACCGTTTAGGAGATCGAGTAAAATGGAGAATAATAGATATTTGAATATGTGATATATAAACATTTTATTCGTTTGTACCTTTATCAACTCTTAAGAGTAGACTTATAGGACTTATTTTATGTAAAATGAGGTGCTAAATCCACTGGAGAAAACCGCGATGTCCTATCTTGAACCGTTTAGGAGATCGAGTAAAATGGAGAATAATAGATATTTGAAAATGTGATATATAAACATTTTGTTCGTTTGTACCTTTATCAACTCTTGAGAGTAGACTTATAGGACATATTTTATGTAAAATAAGGTGCTAAATCCACTGGTGAAAACCGCGATGACCTATCTTTAACCGTTTAGGAGATTGAGTAAAATGGAGAATAATAGATATTGAAAAATGTGATATATAAACATTTTATTCAGTTGTCAAAGAATGACAGATGTCAAAAAATGACAAATGTCAAGAATGACAAATGTCAAAAATGACAGATGTCAAAATTGACAGATGTCAAAAAATGACAGATGTCAAAAATGACAAATGTCAAGAATGACAGATGTCAAGAGTGGCAGATGTCAAGTGTGACAGATGTCAAGAATAACAGATGTCAAAAAATGACAAATGTCAAGATTGACAACTGTCAAAAAATGACAGCTGTCAAAAAATTATAGATGTCAAGAATGACAGATGTCTAAAAATGACAGTAGTTACATAACTAATTTTATATATAATGGTATGCTAAATTGACTGATAACCGCGATGTCCTATCTTTAATCTTTTAGGAGATCGAGTAAAATGGAGAAGAGATATTTGAAAATGTGATATATAAACACTTTATTCGTTTGTACCTTTATCAACTCTTGAGAGTAGACTTATAGGACCCATTATATATAAAATGAGGTGCTAAATCCACTGGTAAAAACCGCGATGTTCTATCTTTAACCGTTTAGGAGATCGAGTAAAATGGAGAATAATAGATATTTGATATGTGATATATAAACATTTTATTCGTTTGTACCTTTATCAACTCTTGAGAGTAGACTTATAAGACTTATTTTATGTAAAATGAGGTGCTAAATCCACTGGTAAAAACCGCGATGTCCTATCTTTAACCGTTTAGGAGATCGAGTAAAATGGAGAATAATAGATATTTGATATGTGATATATAAACATTTTATTCGTTTGTACCTTTATCAACTCTTGAGAGTAGACTTATAAGACTTATTTTATGTAAAATGAGGTGCTAAATCCACTGGTAACAACCGCGATGTCCTATCTTTAACCGTTTAGGAGATCGAGTAAAATGGAGAATAATAGATATTTGATAATGTGGTATATAAACATTTTATTCGTTTGTACCCTTATCAACTCTTGAAAGTAGACTTATAGGACATATTTTATGTAAAATGAGGTGCTAAATCCACTGGTGAAAACCGCGATGAGATATCTTTAACCGTTTAGGAGATCGAGTAAAATGGAGAATAATAGATATTTGAAAATGTGATATATAAAAATTTTATTCGTTTTTACCTTTATCAACTCTTGAGAGTAGACTTATTGGACCTATTTTATGTAAAATGAGGTTTTAAATCCACTGGTAAAAACCGCGATGTCCAATCTTTAACCGTTTAGGAGATCGAGTAAAATGGAGAATAATAGATATTTGATAATGTGGTATATAAACATTTTATTCGTTTGTACCCTTATCAACTCTTGAAAGTAGACTTATAGGACTTATTTTATGTAAAATGAGGTGCTAAATCCACTGGTGAAAACCGCGATGTGATATCTTTAACCGTTTAGGAGATCGAGTAAAATGGAGAATAATAGATATTTGAAAATGTGATATATAAACATTTTATTTGTTTGTACCTTTATCAACTCTTGAGAGTAGACTTATAGGACTTATTTTATGTAAAATGAGGTGCTAAATCCACTGGTGAAAACCGCGATGTCCTATCTTTTTCCGTTTAGGAGATCGAGTAAAATAGAAAATAATAGATATTTGAAAATGTGATATATAAACATTTTATTCGTTTTTACCTTTATCAACTCTTGAGAGTAGACTTATAGGACCTATTTTATGTAAAATGAGGTGCTAAATCCACTGGTGAAAACCGCGATGTCCTATCTTTAACCGTTTAGGAGATCGAGTAAAATGGAGAATAATAGATATTTGAAAATGTGATATATAAACATTTTATTCGTTTGTACCTTTATCAACTCTTGAGAGTAGACTTATAGGACCTATTTTATGTAAAATGAGGCTCTAAATTCACTGGTAAAAACCGCGATGTCCTATCTTTAACCGTTTAGGAGATCGAGTAAAATGAAGAATAATAGATATTTGATAATGTGATATAAAAACATTTTATTCGTTTGTACCTTTATCAACTCTTGAGAGTAGACTTATAGGAGTTATTTTATGTAAAATATAGTGCTAAATCCACTAGTGAAAACCGCGATGTCCTATCTTTATCCGTTTAGGAGATCAAGTAAAATGGAGAATAATAGATATTTGAAAATGTGATATATAAACATTTTATTCTTTTGTACCTTTTTCAACTCTTGAGAGTAGACTTATAGGATTTATTTTATGTAAAATGAGGTGCTAAATCCACTGGTGAAAACCGCGATGTCCTATCTCTAACCGTTTAGGAGATCGAGTAAAATAGAAAATAATAGATATTTGAAAATGAGATATATAAACATTTTATTCGTTTGTACCTTTATCAACTCTTGAGAGTAGACTTATAGGACTTATTTTATGTAAAATAAGGTGCTAAATCCACTGGTGAAAACCGCGATGTCCTATTTTTAACCGTTTAGGAGATCGAGTAAAATAGAAAATAATAGATATTTGAAAATGTGATATATAAACATTTTATTCGTTTGTACCTTTATCAACTCTTAAGAGTAGACTTATAAGACTTATTTTATGTAAAATGAGGTGCTAAATCCACTCGTGAAAATTGCGTTGTCCAATCTTTAACCGTTGAGGAGATCGAGTAAAATAGAAAATAATAGATATTTGAAAATGTGATATATAAACATTTTATTCGTTTGTGCCTTTATCAACTCTTGAGAGTAGACTTATAGGACTTATTTTATGTAAAATAAGGAGCTAAAACCACTGGTGAAAACCGCGATGTCCTATTTTTAACCGTTTAGGAGATCGAGTAAATTGGAGAATAATAGATATTTGAAAATGTGTTATATAAACATTTTATTCGTTTGTACCTTTATCAACTTTTGAGAGTAGGCTAATAGGACTTATTATATGTTAAATGAGGTGCTAAATGCACTGGTAAAAACCGCGATGTCCTATCTTTAACCGTTTAGGAGATCGAGTCAAATGGAGAAAAATAGTTATTTGAAAATGTGATATATAAACATTTTATTCGTTTGAAATTTTATCAACTCTTGAGAGTAGACTTATAGGAGTTATTTTATGTAAAATGAGGTGCTAAATCCTCTTGTGGAAACCACGATGTCCTATCTTTAACCGTTTAGGAGATGGAGTAAAATGGAGAATAATAGATATTTGAAAATGTGATATATAAACATTTTATTCGTTTGTACCTTTATCAACTCTTGAGAGTAGTCTTATAGGACTTATTTTATGTAAAATGAGGTGCTAAATCCACTGGTGAAAACGTCGATGTCCTATCTTTAACCATTTAGGAGATCGAGTAAAATGGAGAATAATAGATATTTGAAAATGAGATATATAAACAAATTATTCGTTTGTACCTTTATCAACTCTTGAGAGTAGACTTATAGGACTTATTTTATGTAAAATGAGGTGCTAAATCCACTCGTGAAAACCGCGATGTCCTATCTTTAACCGTTGAGGAGATCGAGTAAAATAGAAAATAATAGATATTTGAAAATGTGATATATAAACATTTTATTCGTTTGTGCCTTTATCAACTCTTATGAGTAGACTTATAGGACTTATTTTATGTAAAATAAGGTGCTAAAACCACTGGTGAAAACCGCGATGTCCTATTTTTTACCGTTTAGGAGATCGAGTAAAATGGAGAATAATAGATATTTGAATATGTGATATATAAACATTTTATTCGTTTGTACCTTTATCAACTCTTGAGAGTAGACTTATAAGACTTATTTTATGTAAAATGAGGTGCTAAATCCACTGGTGAAAACCGCGATGTCCTATCTTGAACCGTTTAGGAGATCGAGTAAAATGGAGAATAATAGATATTTGATAATGTGGTATATAAACATTTTATTCGTTTGTACCCTTATCAACTCTTGAAAGTAGACTTATAGGACATATTTTATGTAAAATGAGGTGCTAAATCCACTGGTGAAAACCGCGATGAGATATCTTTAACCGTTTAGGAGATCGAGTAAAATGGAGAATAATAGATATTTGAAAATGTGATATATAAACATTTTATTCGTTTTTACCTTTATCAACTCTTGAGAGTAGACTTATTGGACCTATTTTATGTAAAATGAGGTTTTAAATCCACTGGTAAAAACCGCGATGTCCAATCTTTAACCGTTTAGGAGATCGAGTAAAATGGAGAATAATAGATATTTGATAATGTGGTATATAAACATTTTATTCGTTTGTACCCTTATCAACTCTTGAAAGTAGACTTATAGGACTTATTTTATGTAAAATGAGGTGCTAAATCCACTGGTGAAAACCGCGATGTGATATCTTTAACCGTTTAGGAGATCGAGTAAAATGGAGAATAATAGATATTTGAAAATGTGATATATAAACATTTTATTTGTTTGTACCTTTATCAACTCTTGAGAGTAGACTTATAGGACTTATTTTATGTAAAATGAGGTGCTAAATCCACTGGTGAAAACCGCGATGTCCTATCTTTTTCCGTTTAGGAGATCGAGTAAAATAGAAAATAATAGATATTTGAAAATGTGATATATAAACATTTTATTCGTTTTTACCTTTATCAACTCTTGAGAGTAGACTTATAGGACCTATTTTATGTAAAATGAGGTGCTAAATCCACTGGTGAAAACCGCGATGTCCTATCTTTAACCGTTTAGGAGATCGAGTAAAATGGAGAATAATAGATATTTGAAAATGTGATATATAAACATTTTATTCGTTTGTACCTTTATCAACTCTTGAGAGTAGACTTATAGGACCTATTTTATGTAAAATGAGGCTCTAAATTCACTGGTAAAAACCGCGATGTCCTATCTTTAACCGTTTAGGAGATCGAGTAAAATGAAGAATAATAGATATTTGATAATGTGATATAAAAACATTTTATTCGTTTGTACCTTTATCAACTCTTGAGAGTAGACTTATAGGAGTTATTTTATGTAAAATATAGTGCTAAATCCACTAGTGAAAACCGCGATGTCCTATCTTTATCCGTTTAGGAGATCAAGTAAAATGGAGAATAATAGATATTTGAAAATGTGATATATAAACATTTTATTCTTTTGTACCTTTTTCAACTCTTGAGAGTAGACTTATAGGATTTATTTTATGTAAAATGAGGTGCTAAATCCACTGGTGAAAACCGCGATGTCCTATCTCTAACCGTTTAGGAGATCGAGTAAAATAGAAAATAATAGATATTTGAAAATGAGATATATAAACATTTTATTCGTTTGTACCTTTATCAACTCTTGAGAGTAGACTTATAGGACTTATTTTATGTAAAATAAGGTGCTAAATCCACTGGTGAAAACCGCGATGTCCTATTTTTAACCGTTTAGGAGATCGAGTAAAATAGAAAATAATAGATATTTGAAAATGTGATATATAAACATTTTATTCGTTTGTACCTTTATCACATCTTGAGAGTAGACTTATAAGACTTATTTTATGTAAAATGAGGTGCTAAATCCACTCGTGAAAATTGCGATGTCCTATCTTTATCCGTTTAGGAGATCAAGTAAAATGGAGAATAATAGATATTTGAAAATGTGATATATAAACATTTTATTCGTTTGTACCTTTATCAACTCTTGA
The DNA here is from genome assembly GCA_963930825.1 of Silvanus unidentatus. Taxonomy (NCBI): domain Eukaryota; kingdom Metazoa; phylum Arthropoda; class Insecta; order Coleoptera; family Silvanidae; genus Silvanus; species Silvanus unidentatus. The sequence continues at coordinate 20,452,240 of OZ005757.1, forward strand.
GAGTAGACTTATAGGAGTTATTTTATGTAAAATATAGTGCTAAATCCACTAGTGAAAACCGCGATGTCCTATCTTTATCCGTTTAGGAGATCCAGTAAAATGGAGAATAATAGATATTTGAAAATGTGATATAAAAACATTTTATTCTTTTGTACCTTTTTCAACTCTTGAGAGTAGACTTATAGGACTTATTTTATGTAAAATGAGGTGCTAAATCCACTGGTGAAAACCGCGATGTCCTATCTTTAACCGTTTAGGAGATCGAGTAAAATAGAAAATAATAGATATTTGAAAATGAGATATATAAACATTTTATTCGTTTGTACCTTTATCAACTCTTGAGAGTAGACTTATAGGACTTATTTTATGTAAAATAAGGTGCTAAATCCACTGGTGAAAACCGCGATGTCCTATTTTTAACCGTTTAGGAGATCGAGTAAAATAGAAAATAATAGATATTTGAAAATGTGATATATAAACATTTTATTCGTTTGTACCTTTATCAACTCTTGAGAGTAGACTTATAAGACTTATTTTATGTAAAATGAGGTGCTAAATCCACTCGTGAAAATTGCGTTGTCCAATCTTTAACCGTTGAGGAGATCGAGTAAAATAGAAAATAATAGATATTTGAAAATGTGATATATAAACATTTTATTCGTTTGTACCTTTATCAACTCTTGAGAGTAGACTTATAGGACTTATTTTATGTAAAATAAGGAGCTAAAACCACTGGTGAAAACCGCGATGTCCTATTTTTAACCGTTTAGGAGATCGAGTAAATTGGAGAATAATAGATATTTGAAAATGTGTTATATAAAAATTTTATTCGTTTGTACCTTTATCAACTTTTGAGAGTAGGCTAATAGGACTTATTATATGTTAAATGAGGTGCTAAATGCACTGGTAAAAACCGCGATGTCCTATCTTTAACCGTTTAGGAGATCGAGTCAAATGGAGAAAAATAGTTATTTGAAAATGTGATATATAAACATTTTATTCGTTTGAAATTTTATCAACTCTTGAGAGTAGACTTATAGAAGTTATTTTATGTAAAATGAGGTGCTAAATCCTCTTGTGGAAACCACGATGTCCTATCTTTAACCGTTTAGGAGATGGAGTAAAATGGAGAATAATAGATATTTGAAAATGTGATATATAAACATTTTATTCGTTTGTACCTTTATCAACTCTTGAGAGTAGTCTTATAGGACTTATTTTATGTAAAATGAGGTGCTAAATCCACTGGTGAAAACGTCGATGTCCTATCTTTAACCATTTAGGAGATCGAGTAAAATGGAGAATAATAGATATTTGAAAATGAGATATATAAACATATTATTCGTTTGTACCTTTATCATCTCTTGAGAGTAGACTTATAGGACTTATTTTATGTAAAATGAGGTGCTAAATCCACTCGTGAAAACCGCGATGTCCTATCTTTAACCGTTGAGGAGATCGAGTAAAATAGAAAATAATAGATATTTGAAAATGTGATATATAAACATTTTATTCGTTTGTGCCTTTATCAACTCTTATGAGTAGACTTATAGGACTTATTTTATGTAAAATAAGGTGCTAAAACCACTGGTGAAAACCGCGATGTCCTATTTTTTACCGTTTAGGAGATCGAGTAAAATGGAGAATAATAGATATTTGAATATGTGATATATAAACATTTTATTCGTTTGTACCTTTATCAACTCTTAAGAGTAGACTTATAGGACTTATTTTATGTAAAATGAGGTGCTAAATCCACTGGTGAAAACCGCGATGTCCTATCTTGAACCGTTTAGGAGATCGAGTAAAATGGAGAATAATAGATATTTGAAAATGTGATATATAAACATTTTGTTCGTTTGTACCTTGATCAACTCTTGAGAGTAGACTTATAAGACTTATTTTATGTAAAATGAGGTGCTAAATCCACTGGTGAAAACCGCGATGTCCTATGTTTAACCGTTTAGGAGATCGAGTAAAATAGAAAATAATAGATATTTGAAAATGAGATATATAAACATTTTATTCGTTTGTACCTTTATCAACTGTTGAGAGTAGACTAATAGGACTTATTATATGTTAAATGAGGTGCTAAATTTACTGGTAAAAACCGCGATGTCCTATCTTTAACCGTTTAGGAGATCGAGTAAAATGGAGAATAATAGATATTTGAAAATGTGATATATAAACATTTTATTCATTTGTACCTTTATCAACTCTTGAGAGTAGACTTATAGGTCTTATTTTATGTAAAATGAGGTACTAAATCCTCTGGTGAAAACCGCGATGTCCTATCTTTAACCGTTTAGGAGATCGAGTAAAATGGAGAAAAATAGATATTTGAAAATGTGATATATAAACATTTTATTCGTTTGTACCTTTATCAACTCTTGAGAGTAGACTTATAGGAGTTATTTTATGTAAAATGAGGTGCTAAATTCACTGGTGAAAACCGCGATGTCCTATCTTGAACCGTTTAGGAGATCGAGTAAAATGGAGAAAAATAGAAATTTGAAAATGTGATATATAAACATTTTATTCGTTTTTACCTTTATTAACTCTTGAGAGTAGACTTATAGGACCTATTTTATGTAAAATGAGGTGCTTAATCCACTGGTGAAAACCTCGATGTCCTATCTTTAACCGTTTAGGAGATCGAGTAAAATGGAGAATAATAGATATTTGAAAATGAGATATATAAACATATTATTCGTTTGTACCTTTATCAACATTTGAGAGTAGACTTATAGTAATTATTTTATGTAAAATAAGGTGCTAAATCCACTGGTGAAAACCACGATGTCCTATCTTTAATCGTTTAGGAGATCGAGTAAAATGGAGAATAATAGATATTTGAAAATGTGATATATAAACATTTTATTCGTTTTTACCTTTATCAACTCTTGAGAATAGACTTATAGGACTTATTTTATGTAAAATGGGGTGCTTAATCCACTGATGAAAACCACGATGTCCTATCTTTAACCGTTTAGGAGATGGAGTAAAATGGAGAATAATAGATATTTGAAAATGTGATATATAAACATTTTATTCGTTTGTACCTTTATCAACTCTTGAGAGTAGACTTATAGGACTTATTTTATGTAAAATAAGGTGCTAAATCCACTGGTGAAAACCGCGATGTCCTATTTTTAACCGTTTAGGAGATCGAGTAAAATAGAAAATAATAGATATTTGAAAATGTGATATATAAACATTTTATTCGTTTGTACCTTTATCAACTCTTGAGAGTAGACTTATAAGACTTATTTTATGTAAAATGAGGTGCTAAATCCACTCGTGAAAATTGCGTTGTCCAATCTTTAACCGTTGAGGAGATCGTGTAAAATAGAAAATAATAGATATTTGAAAATGTGATATATAAACATTTTATTCGTTTGTACCTTTATCAACTCTTGAGAGTAGACTTATAGGACCTATTTTATGTAAAATAAGGAGCTAAAACCACTGGTGAAAACCGCGATGTCCTATTTTTAACCGTTTAGGAGATCGAGTAAAATGGAGAATAATAGATATTTGAAAATGTGTTATATAAACATTTTATTCGTTTGTACCTTTATCAACTTTTGAGAGTAGGCTAATAGGACTTATTATATGTTAAATGAGGTGCTAAATGCACTGGTAAAAACCGCGATGTCCTATCTTTAACCGTTTAGGAGATCGAGTCAAATGGAGAAAAATAGTTATTTGAAAATGTGATATATAAACATTTTATTCGTTTGAAATTTTATCAACTCTTGAGAGTAGACTTATAGGAGTTATTTTATGTAAAATGAGGTGCTAAATCCTCTTGTGGAAACCACGATGTCCTATCTTTAACCGTTTAGGAGATGGAGTAAAATGGAGAATAATAGATATTTGAAAATGTGATATATAAACATTTTATTCGTTTGTACCTTTATCAACTCTTAAGAGTAGACTTATAGGACTTATTATATGTTAAATAAGGTGCTAAATTTACTGGTAAAAACCGCGATGTCCTATCTTTAACCGTTTAGGAGATCGAGTAAAATGGAGAATAATAGATATTTGAATATGTGATATATAAACATTTTATTCGTTTGTACCTTTATCAACTCTTAAGAGTAGACTTATAGGACTTATTATATGTTAAATAAGGTGCTAAATTTACTGGTAAAAACCGCGATGTCCTATCTTTAACCGTTTAGGAGATCGAGTAAAATGGAGAATAATAGATATTTGAAAATGTGATATATAAACATTTTATTCATTTGTACCTTTATCAACTCTTGAGAGTAGACTTATAGGTCTTATTTTATGTAAAATGAGGTACTAAATCCTCTGGTAAAAACCGCGATGTCCTATCTTTAACCGTTTAGGAAATCGAGTAAAATGGAGAAAAATAGATATTTGAAAATGTGATATATAAACATTTTATTCGTTTGTACCTTTATCAACTCTTGAGAGTAGACTTATAGGAGTTATTTTATGTAAAATGAGGTGCTAAATTCACTGGTGAAAACCGCGATGTCCTATCTTGAACCGTTTAGGAGATCGAGTAAAATGGAGAAAAATAGAAATTTGAAAATGTGATATATAAACATTTTATTCGTTTTTACCTTTATTAACTCTTGAGAGTAGACTTATAGGACCTATTTTATGTAAAATGAGGTGCTAAATCCACTGGTGAAAACCTCGATGTCCTATCTTTAACCGTTTAGGAGATCGAGTAAAATGGAGAATAATAGATATTTGAAAATGAGATATATAAACATATTATTCGTTTGTACCTTTATCAACATTTGAGAGTAGACTTATAGTACCTATATAATGTAAAATGAGGTGCTAAATCCACTGGTGAAAACCACGATGTCCTATCTTTAACCGTTTAGGAGATCGAGTAAAATGGAGAATAATAGATATTTGAAAATGTGATATATAAACATTTTATTCGTTTTTACCTTTATCAACTCTTGAGAATAGACTTATAGGACTTATTTTATGTAAAATGGGGTGCTTAATCCACTGATAAAAACCACGATGTCCTATCTTTAACCGTTTAGGAGATGGAGTAAAATGGAGAATAATAGATATTTGAAAATGTGATATATAAACATTTTATTCGATTGTACCTTTATCAACTCTTGAGAGTAGACTTATAGGAGTTATTTTATGTAAAATGAGGTGCTAAATCCACTGGTAAAAACCGCGATGTCCTATCTTGAACCGTTTAGGAGATCGAGTAAAATGGAGAATAATAGATATTTGAAAATGTGATATATAAACATTTTATTCGTTTGTACCTTTATCAACTTTTGAGAGTAGACTAATAGGACTTATTATATGTAAAATGAGGTGCTAAATCCACTGGTAAAAATCGCGATGTCCTATCTTGAACCGTTTAGGAGATCGAGTAAAATGGAGAATAATAGATATTTGAAAATGTGATATATAAACATTTTATTCGTTTTTACCTTTATCAACTCTTGAGAATAGACTTATAGGACTTATTTTATGTAAAATGGGGTGCTTAATCCACTGATAAAAACCACGATGTCCTATCTTTAACCGTTTAGGAGATGGAGTAAAATGGAGAATAATAGATATTTGAAAATGTGATATATAAACATTTTATTCGATTGTACCTTTATCAACTCTTGAGAGTAGACTTATAGGAGTTATTTTATGTAAAATGAGGTGCTAAATCCACTGGTAAAAACCGCGATGTCCTATCTTGAACCGTTTAGGAGATCGAGTAAAATGGAGAATAATAGATATTTGAAAATGTGATATATAAACATTTTATTCGTTTGTACCTTTATCAACTTTTGAGAGTAGACTAATAGGACTTATTATATGTAAAATGAGGTGCTAAATCCACTGGTAAAAATCGCGATGTCCTATCTTGAACCGTTTAGGAGATCGAGTAAAATGGAGAATAATAGATATTTGAAAATGTGATATATAAACATTTTATTCGTTTGTACCTTTATCAACTCTAAAGAGTAGACTTATAGGACTTATTTTATGTAAAATGAGGTGCTAAATCCACTGGTGAAAACCGCGATGTCCTATTTTTAACCGTTTAGGAGATCGAGTAAAATGGAGAATAATAGATATTTAAAAATGTGATATATAAACATTTTGTTCGTTTGTACCTTGATCAACTCTTGAGAGTAGACTTATAGGACTTATTTTATGTAAAATGAGGTGCTAAATCCACTGGTGAAAACCGCGATGTCATATCTTTAACCGTTTAGAAGATCGAGTAAAATGGAGAATAATAGATATTTGAAAATGTGATATATAAACATTTTATTCGTTTGTACCTTTATCAACTTTTGAGAGTAGACTTATAGGACCTATTTTATGTAAAATGAGGTGCTAAATCCACTGGTGAAAACCGCGATGTCCTATTTTTAACCGTTTAGGAGATCGAGTAAAATGGAAAATAATAGATATTTGAAAATGTGATATATAAACATTTTGTTCGTTTGTACCTTGATCAACTCTTGAGAGTAGTCTTATAGGACTTATTTTATGTAAAATGAGGTGCTAAATCCACTGGTGAAAACCCCGATGTCCTATCTTGAACCGTTTAGGAGATCGAGTAAAATGGATATTAATAGATATTTGAAAATGTGATATATAAACATTTTATTCGTATGTACCTTTATCAACTCTTGAGAGTAGACTTATTGGAGTTATTTTATGTAAAATGAGGTGCTAAATCCACTGGTAAAAACCGCGATGTCCTATCTTTAACCGTTTAGGAGATCGAGTAAAATGGAGAATAATAGATTGTAGCCACCTTGGCGCGTAAATTTAAAACGGATGATAAGAGAAGGGAGATAAGGAGGAAGTTAGCTTTTGACAGAAAAAGAAGATAGTAACGACAGTAATGACAGAAATGACAGTTTGCAAAAATTAAAAGGTGTTCTGAATAAATTAATAAAAAGGTGAATCATCGTAAACGTATAATTGTGAATCGTATCGTAATTGTGTACTTGTGACAATAAATGTAATTTTAGAATCAGTGTTACATATATTTTTATATACAAATTAAAAACCTCCTAAATTGGTGACCCCGCGTTAAAACACGTTCGCGAAAAACTCGAAAAGGCCAAAATGCCAACAAACGAACCTGGAAGTCAGGGTGGAACGGCCCCAACTGCACCCAATCACGTGATTGGAGCCATCGCAACCATCAGGCCACCCCCATTTACCCCTGAGGATCCGGAATTATGGTTCGCCGTAATCGAGTCCATGCTAGCGAACAGCAGAATTACGAACGATGGCGACAAATACAACTTCGTAATAACACACATTGGACCAAAAGCGCTCCTAGAAGTCCGAGATGTCATCCGAGCTCAACCAACCACCAATAAGTACACTAAAATTAAACAAACTCTAATAGAACGCCTTTCAGACTCCAATAGCAAGAAAATACTGCAACTTTTAGAGGACCAAAGCATGGGTTCACGTAGTCCATCAGCCTATTATCGCCATCTGCGATCGCTTGCGCCAGCAAACGACATAAGCGACGAAGTCCTACGTGGAATATGGGAAAGAAGACTCCCTTCGACGATTAGGCCAGCATTAGCGGTGGCAAACGGCACATTGGACGACGTGGCCAAGCTGGCTGATAAAATTTATGATTTGTTCCCCAATCAACAACACGAAGTCAGCGCAATCAGCGCTTCTACAAGCAAACAAAACCACATTGCAGAACTGTGCGAACAAATAGCAGAACTCAAGAAGAAAGTGAACGAATTGGAGGGACGTTCACGCACCAGAACTCGTTCATATCGATCAAGTACCAGTCGATCACCATCCGGTTCTCGCCATGACGACGGACTCTGCTGGTACCACCATAAATACAAAAAACAAGCAAAGAAGTGCAGCCCACCGTGTGCCTGGAAGCAGGAAAACTATTAGGGGAGTTAACACTGGCGGCAATTAACACCCCCACAGCAAGCTGCCGCCTATTCGTCAACTGTCAAAACACAAAAACAAAATTCTTGACTGATACTGGAGCCGACATCAGCGTCATACCGTACGTACCTGGGGAACTGTCTAACACAGCAGCAGATACGACGCCATTTTACCTTTTTGCGGCCAACGGAACACCCATCAAAACCTACGGAAACAAGCTTCTTAACCTTGACCTTAAATTACATCGACCTTTTAAATGGCGATTTTTAATTGCAGATGTTCCGTATCCAATCCTAGGGGCAGACTTTATCGAGCACTTCAACTTAATGCCCAATCTCAAAGCCAAACAACTGATTGACAACACTACCGGTCTATCAGTCAACGGAGAAGCCCATTCAGTCAAGTATTTTTCAATAAAAGTCATCGTAGGAAACTCAATTTACCACGACATCCTTGCGAAATTCCCAAATCTCCTCAAACCTTTACCTAATTCAGTACCAGTACAACACAACACTGTCCACCACATAAACACGACTCCTGGTCCACCTGTTTCTTGTAAGCCACGCCGATTGAAGCCTGAATTGTTTAACGAAGCGAAGAAGGAATTCGAGTACATGGTTGAAAAAGGAATAGCGCGACCGTCAAAATCGAACTGGTGCTCACCACTGCATATGGCAGCGAAAAAGTCCAACCAATGGAGGCCCTGCGGAGATTTCAGAGCGTTAAACGCCAGAACAGTACCTGACCGCTATCCGGTGCCCCATATAGAGGATTTTACGCATTCACTGGCAGGTAAACAAATATTCTCAACAATCGATTTAATGCGTGCTTTCCATCAGATACCAGTTCACCCAGACGACGTACACAAAACTGCAATCACAACACCGTTTGGTATGTTCGAATTCCCATTTATGACCTTTGGACTCTGCAACGCAGCGCAGACTTTCCAGAGATTCGTTGACGAGGTGATCAGAGGCCTACCATTCGCCTATGCATACATAGACGATATTTTAGTGGCGTCACTCGACGAAAACGAACATATCCAGCACCTAAAAACGCTATTACAACGACTAAGCGAGCATGGCATACAAATAAACGCCGACAAGTGTACGTTCGGACAGGAAACTGTCGAATTTCTGGGCTATTTGGTGTCGCCAGCGGGAATCAAGCCGAAACCTGACAAAGTGGAGGCCATAATCCAATACAAAAAACCAAACAGCATCAAAGACCTCAGAAGATTTATGGGAATGGTGAATTTCTACAGGCGTTTCATCCCAAAGGCGTCAGAAATTCAAGCACCACTCAACGGTCTTTTAGGCGGAAAGAAAAAGGACAAAGAAAAAGTGGAATGGACTGAGGAACTCGAGCAGGCTTTCGACCACACAAAGCGTTCTCTGGCTCAGGCGGTTTTGCTTGCTCACCCCTCTCACACTGCACAACTGTCATTGATGGTGGATGCTTCCGAAACAGCAATCGGGGCAGTCGCCCAGCAATCAAACGAAGGAAGTTGGGAACCCATCGCATTCTTCTCCAAGAAACTGTCTCCAGCCCAAATAAAGTACAGCACGTACGACCGCGAATTGTTGGCGGCGTACGAAGCAGTCAAGAAATTTCGACACATCCTAGAAGGAAGAGACTTCATACTATACACAGACCACAAACCGCTCACGTTTGCATTCTCGCAAAAGCTGGACAAGGCGTCTCCACGTCAACAAAGGTATTTAAACTACATTAGCCAATTTACTACAAATTTTGTTCATGTTTCCGGTCAAAACAACGTCCCAGCTGATGCAATGTCGAGAGTCGATGCAATTTCAACCGGAATCGACTACGCCATGCTGGCAGCAGACCAAGAAAACGATCCTGATGTCCAAAAATGGCTGAAAAGCACCGATACGAGGATGGAATTGAAGAAGGTCAAGTTGCCTGGGACAGAAATCACCATCTACTGTGACGTATCGGGCCCTAACGCAAGACCGTTCATCACCCAAAAGTACCGACAACAAGCTATCGCTACGCAACATAATCTAAGCCACCCAGGACCCAAACCAACCGGCAAACTAGTAAAAAAGGCATTCGTCTGGCCCCATATGGCTAGGGATTGCCAAAGGTTCGTGCAACAATGCATCCCCTGTCAAAAGTCAAAGGTCAGTAGACACGTCAAAAGTCCAATTGGAAGTTTCGTACCACCCAGCCAACGGTTCGAGCACATACATATAGACATCGTCGGTCCACTACCGTATTCCAACGGATTTTCGTATGTACTAACTTGCATTGACAGATTCACAAGATGGCCAGAAGCGATCCCCATACCAGACATGAAAGCAACAACAGTGGCGTCAGCACTAACAAGTGGGTGGATAGCGAGATTCGGAACGCCGATCCGAATCACAACAGACCAAGGACGTCAATTCGAATCAGGTCTGTTCGCGCAATTGAACAAACAACTTGGAACCACCCACATCTGAACAACAGCATACAACCCAAAAGCCAACGGAATAGTGGAAAGGTTCCACCGTCAATTAAAATCTGCGATTAAATGTACAAAGTCAGAAGACTGGACCGAAGAGTTGCCGATGGTGCTGCTCGGAATAAGAACGTCGTACAAAGACGACGTAAAAGCATCATGCGCAGAGCTAGTATACGGACAAGAACTGCGACTGCCTGGAGAATTCTTTCAAGACGGTAAGAAAAGTACAATACCAGATGTTGAATATGTGCAAAGATTTCAGAACACCATGCGGAAGTTGCGTCCTCAGCCGACGTCTCACCACGGCCACCAAAAACCATTTATCCACAAGGATTTACATCGATGTTCCCACGTATTCGTCCGAACAGACGCGGTAAAAAGACCGCTACAGGCCCCATATGAAGGCCCGTACGAAGTGTTAAAGCGAAGGGACAAGAATATGGAGATAAACATCCGCGGACATCCAAAAACAATCTCAATCGACCGATTGAAACCAGCTCACATCACAGCAGACATCAGTGTGGAAGAAGACAGAGAGGACGACACGGAAACGACATTCGCACAAATCACGCGAATGAAGACAATTCCGCAAGAACGGTTACAACAACCGCGGGAGAACAGAACGGTGACTTTCGCCGAAACAAGTACCCCAACCACACAAGATGGAAGACCTTCAAGAAAACGCAAATTAACCGAAAAAGGGCAAGTGTACGCAGAGGAGATCCAGGCGAAACAGCGAAGAGTAGACAGGTTTAAATAGACCGCGCATTTGTATCGTGTACAACACTAAGGGGGGAGCCATGTAGCCACCTTGGCGCGTAAATTTAAAACGGATGATAAGAGAAGGGAGATAAGGAGGAAGTTAGCTTTTGACAGAAAAAGAAGATAGTAACGACAGTAATGACAGAAATGACAGTTTGCAAAAATTAAAAGGTGTTCTGAATAAATTAATAAAAAGGTGAATCATCGTAAACGTATAATTGTGAATCGTATCGTAATTGTGTACTTGTGACAATAAATGTAATTTTAGAATCAGTGTTACATATATTTTTATATACAAATTAAAAACCTCCTAAAAGATATTTGAAAATGTGATATATAAACATTTTATTCGTTTGTACCTTTATCAACTCTTGAGAGTAAACTTATAGGACTTATATTATGTAAAATGAGGTGCTAAATCCACTGCTGAAAACCTCGATGTCCTATCTTTAACCGTTTAGGAGATCGGGTAAAATGGAGAATAATAGATATTTGAAAATGTGATATATAAACATTTTGTTCGTTTTTACCTTTATCAACTCTAAAGAGTAGACTTATAGGACCAATTTTATGTAAAATGAGGTGCTAAATCCACTGGTGAAAACCTCGATGTCCTATCTTTAACCGTTTAGAAGATCGGGTAAAATGGAGAATAATAGATATTTGAAAATGTGATGTATAAACATTTTATTCGTTTTTGCTTTTATCAACTCTTGAGAGTAGACTTATAGGACCTATTTTATGTAATATGAGGTGCTAAATTCACTGGTGAATACCGCGATGTCCTATCTTTAACCGTTTAGGAGATTGAGTAAAATGGAGAATAATAGATATTTGATAATGTAATATATAAACATTTTATTCGTTTTTACCTTTATCAACTTTTGAGAGTAGACTTATAGAACCTATTTTATGTAAAATGAGGTGCTAAATCCACTGGTGAAAACCTCGATGTCCTATCTTTAACCGTTTAGGAGATCGGGTAAAATGGAGAATAATAGATATTTGAAAATGTGATATATAAACATTTTATTCGTTTGTACCTTTATCAACTTTTGAGAGTAGATTTATAGGACCTATTTTATGTGAAATGAGGTGCTAAATCCACTGGTGAAAACCGCGATGTCCTATCTTGAACCGTTTAATAGATCGAGTAAAATGGAGAATAATAGAAATTTGACATTGATATATAAACATTTTATTCGTTTTTACCTTTATCAACTTTTGAGAGTAGACTTATAGGACCTATTTTATGTAAAATGAAGTGCTAAATCCACTGGTGAAAACCTCGATGTCCTATCTTTAACCGTTAAGGAGATCGAGTAAAATGGAGAATAATAGATATTTGAAAATGTGATATATAAACATTTTATTCGTTTGTACCTTTATCAACTTTTGAGAGTAGACTTATAGGACCTTTTTTATGTAAAATGAGGTGCTAAATCCACTGGTGAAAACCGCAATGTCCTATCTTTAACCGTTTAGGAGATCGAGTAAAATGGAGAATAATAGAAATTTGAAAATGTGATATATAAACATTTTATTCGTTTTTACCTTTATCAACTATTGAGAGTAGACTTATAGGACCTATTTGATGTAAAATGAGGTGCTAAATCCACTGGTGAAAACCGCGATGTCCTATCTTTAACCGTTTAGGAGATCGAGTAAAATGGAGAATAATAGATATTTGAAAATGTGATATATAAACATTTTATTCGTTTTTACCTTTATCAACTCTTGAGAGTAGACTTATAGGACCTATTTTATGTAGAATGAGGTGCTAAATTCACTGGTGAAAACCGCGATGTCCTATCTCTAACCGTTTAGGAGATCGAGTAAAATGGAGAATAATAGATATTTGATAATGTGATATATAAACATTTTATTTGTTTGTACCTTTATCAACTCTTGAGAGTAGACTTATAAGACTTATTTCATGTAAAACGAGGTGCTAAATCTACTGGTGAAAACCGCGATGTCCTATCATGAACCGTTTAGGAGATCGAGTAAATTGGAGAATAATAGATATTTGATAATGTGATATATAAACATTTTATTTGTTTGTTCCTTTATCAACTCTTGAGAGTAGACTTATAAGACTTATTTCATGTAAAACGAGGTGCTAAATCTACTGGTGAAAACCGCGATGTCCTATCATGAACCGTTTAGGAGATCGAGTAAAATGGAGAATAATAGATATTTGATAATGTGATATATAAACATTTTATTTGTTTGTTCCTTTATCAACTCTTGAGAGTAGACTTATAAGACTTATTTTATGTAAAACGAGGTGCTAAATCTACTGGTGAAAACCGCGATGTCCTATCATGAACCGTTTAGGAGATCGAGTAAAATGGAGAAAAATAGATATTTGAAAATGTGATATATAAACATTTTATTCGTTTTTACCTTTATCAACTTTTGAGAGTAGACTTATAATACCTATTTTATGTAAAATGAGGTGCTAAATCCACTGGTGAAAACCTCGATGTCCTATCTTTAACCGTTTAGGAGATCGGGTAAAATGGAGAATAATAGATATTTGAAAATGTGATATATAAACATTTTATTCGTTTGTACCTTTATCAACTTTTGAGAGTAGACTTATAGGACCTATTTTATGTAAAATGAGGTGCTAAATCCACTGGTGAAAACCGCGAGTCCTATCTTTAACCGTTTAGGAGATCGAGTAAAATGGAGAATAATAGAAATTTGAAAATGTGATATATAAACATTTTATTCGTTTTTACCTTTATCAACTCTTGAGAGTAGACTTATAGGACCTATTTTATGTAAAATGAGGTGCGAAATCCACTGGTGAAAACCGCGATGTCCTATCTTTAACCGTTTAGGAGATTGGGTAAAATGGAGAATAATAGATATTTGAAAATGTGATATATAAACATTTTATTCGTTTGTACTTTTATCAACTTTTGAGAGTAGACTTATAGGACCTATTTTATGTAAAATGAGGTGCTAAATCCACTGGTGAAAACCGCGAGTCCTATCTTTAACCGTTTAGGAGATCGAGTAAAATGGAGAATAATAGAAATTTGAAAATGTGATATATAAACATTTTATTCGTTTTTACCTTTATCAACTCTTGAGAGTAGACTTATAGGACCTATTTTATGTAAAATGAGGTGCGAAATCCACTGGTGAAAACCGCGATGTCCTATCTTTAACCGTTTAGGAGATCAAGTAAAATGGAGAACAATAGATATTTGATAATGTGATATATAAACATTTTATTTGTTTGTACCTTTATCAACTCTTGAGAGTAGACTTATAAGACTTATTTCATGTAAAACGAGGTGCTAAATCTACTGGTGAAAACCGCGATGTCCTATCATGAACCGTTTAGGAGATCGAGTAAAATGGAGAAAAATAGATATTTGAAAATGTGATATATAAACATTTTATTCGTTTTTACCTTTATCAACTTTTGAGAGTAGACTTATAGGACCTATTTTATGTAAAATGAGGTGCTAAATCCACTGGTGAAAACCGCGATGTCTTATCTTGAACCGTTTAGGAGATCGAGTAAAATGGATATTAATAGATATTTGAAAATGTGATATATAAACATTTTATTCGTTTGTACCTTTATCAACTCTTGAGAGTAGACTTATAGGACCTATTTTATGTAAAATGAGGTGCTAAATCCACTGGTGAAAACCGCGATGTCCTATCTTTAACCGTTTAGGAGATCGAGTAAAATTTAGAAAAATAGATATTTGAAAATGTGATATATAAACATTTTATTCGTTTTTACCTTTATCAACTTTTGAGAGTAGACTTATAATACCTATTTTATGTAAAATGAGGTGCTAAATCCACTGGTGAAAACCGCGAGTCCTATCTTTAACCGTTTAGGAGATCGAGTAAAATGGAGAATAATAGAAATTTGAAAATGTGATATATAAACATTTTATTCGTTTTTACCTTTATCAACTCTTGAGAGTAGACTTATAGGACCTATTTTATGTAAAATGAGGTGCGAAATCCACTGGTGAAAACCGCGATGTCCTATCTTTAACCGTTTAGGAGATCGGGTAAAATGGAGAATAATAGATATTTGAAAATGTGATATATAAACATTTTATTCGTTTGTACCTTTATCAACTTTTGAGAGTAGACTTATAGGACCTATTTTATGTAAAATGAGGTGCTAAATCCACTGGTGAAAACCGCGAGTCCTATCTTTAACCGTTTAGGAGATCGAGTAAAATGGAGAATAATAGAAATTTGAAAATGTGATATATAAACATTTTATTCGTTTTTACCTTTATCAACTCTTGAGAGTAGACTTATAGGACCTATTTTATGTAAAATGAGGTGCGAAATCCACTGGTGAAAACCGCGATGTCCTATCTTTAACCGTTTAGGAGATCAAGTAAAATGGAGAACAATAGATATTTGATAATGTGATATATAAACATTTTATTTGTTTGTACCTTTATCAACTCTTGAGAGTAGACTTATAAGACTTATTTCATGTAAAACGAGGTGCTAAATCTACTGGTGAAAACCGCGATGTCCTATCATGAACCGTTTAGGAGATCGAGTAAAATGGAGAAAAATAGATATTTGAAAATGTGATATATAAACATTTTATTCGTTTTTACCTTTATCAACTTTTGAGAGTAGACTTATAGGACCTATTTTATGTAAAATAAGGTGCTAAATCCACTGGTGAAAACCGCGATGTCCTATCTTTAACCGTTTAGGAGATCGGGTAAAATGGAGAATAATAGATATTTGAAAATGTGATATATAAACATTTTATTCGTTTTTACCTTCATCAACTCTTGAGAGTAGACTTATAGGACCTATTTTATGTAAAATGAGGTGCTAAATCCACTGGTGAAAACCGCGATGTCCTATCTTTAACCGTTTAGGAGATCGGGTAAAATGGAGAATAATAGATATTTGAAAATGTGATATATAAACATTTTATCCGTTTTTACCTTTATCAACTTTTGAGAGTAGACTTATAGGACCTATTTTATGTAAAATGAGGTGCTAAATCCACTGGTGAAAACCTCGATGTCCTATCTTGAACCGTTTAGGAGATCGAGTAAAATGTAGAATAATAGATATTTGAAAATGTGATATATAAACATTTTGTTCGTTTGTACCTTTATCAACTCTTGAGAGTAGACTTATAGGACATATTTTATGTAAAATGAGGTGCTAAATTCACTGGTGAAAACCCCGATGTCCTATCTTGAACCGTTTAGGAGATCGAGTAAAATGTAGAATAATAGATATTTGAAAATGTGATATATAAACATTTTGTTCGTTTGTACCTTTATCAACTCTTGAGAGTAGACTTATAGGACATATTTTATGTAAAATGAGGTGCTAAATTCACTGGTGAATACCGCGATGTCCTATCTTTAACCGTTTAGGAGATTGAGTAAAATGGAGAATAATAGATATTTGATAATGTAATATATAAACATTTTATTCGTTTTTACCTTCATCAACTCTTGAGAGTAGACTTATAGGACCTATTTTATGTAAAATGAGGTGCTAAATCCACTGGTGAAAACCGCGATGTCCTATCTTTAACCGTTTAGGAGATCGGGTAAAATGGAGAATAATAGATATTTGAAAATGTGATATATAAACATTTTATCCGTTTTTACCTTTATCAACTTTTGAGAGTAGACTTATAGGACCTATTTTATGTAAAATGAGGTGCTAAATCCACTGGTGAAAACCTCGATGTCCTATCTTTAACCGTTTAGAAGATCGAGTAAAATGGAGAATAATAGATATTTGAAAATGTGATATATAAACATTTTATTCGTTTGTACCTTTATCAACTTTTGAGAGTAGACTTATAGGACCTATTTTAGGTAAAATGAGGTGCTAAATCCACGGGTGAAAACCTCGATGTCCTATCTTTAACCGTTTAGGAGATCGGGTAAAATGGAGAATAATAGATAATTGAAAATGTGATATATAAACATTTTATTCGTTTGTACCTTTATCAACTTTTGAGAGTAGACTTATACGACCTATTTTATGTAAAATGAGGTGCTAAATCCACTGGTGAAAACCACGATGTCCTATCTTGAACCGTTTAGGAGATCGAGTAAAATGGAGAATAATAGATATTTGAAAATGTGATATATAAACATTTTGTTCGTTTGTACCTTGATCAACTCTTGAGAGTAGACTTATAGGACTTATTTTATGTAAAATGAGGTGCTAAATCCACTGGTGAAAACCCCGATGTCCTATCTTGAACCGTTTAGGAGATCGAGTAAAATGTAGAATAATAGATATTTGAAAATGTGATTTATAAACATTTTGTTCGTTTGTACCTTTATCAACTCTTGAGAGTAGACTTATAGGACCTATTTTATGTAAAATGAGGTGCTAAATCCACTGGTGAAAAACCGCGATGTCCTATCTTTAACCGTTTAGGAGATCGAGTAAAATGGAGAATAATAGATATTTGAAAATGTGATATATAAACATTTTGATCGTTTGTACCTTTATCAACTCTAAAGAGTAGACTTATAGGACCTATTTTATGTAAAATGAGGTGCTAAATCCACTGGTGAAAACCTCGATGTCCTATCTTTAACCGTTTAGGAGATCGGGTAAAATGGAGAATAATAGATATTTGAAAATGTGATATATAAACATTTTATTCGTTTGTACCTTTATCAACTTTTGAGAGTAGACTTATAGGACCTATTTTATGTAAAATGAGGTTTTAAATCCACTGGTGAAAACCGCGATGTCCTATCTTTAACCGTTTAGGAGATCGAGTAAAATGGAGAATAATAGAAATTTGAAATTGTGATGTATAAACATTTTATTCGTTTTTGCTTTTATCAACTCTTGAGAGTAGACTTATAGGACCTATTTTATGTAATATGAGGTGCTAAATTCACTGGTGAATACCGCGATGTCCTATCTTTAACCGTTTAGGAGATTGAGTAAAATGGAGAATAATAGATATTTGATAATGTAATATATAAACATTTTATTCGTTTTTACCTTTATCAACTTTTGAGAGTAGACTTATAGGACCTATTTTATGTAAAATGAGGTGCTAAATCCACTGCTGAAAACCTCGATGTCCTATCTTTAACCGTTTAGGAGATCGGGTAAAATGGAGAATAATAGATATTTGAAAATGTGATATATAAACATTTTGCTCGTTTTTACCTTTATCAACTCTAAAGAGTAGACTTATAGGACCAATTTTATGTAAAATGAGGTGCTAAATCCACTGGTGAAAACCTCGATGTCCTATCTTTAACCGTTTAGAAGATCGGGTAAAATGGAGAATAATAGATATTTGAAAATGTGATGTATAAACATTTTATTCGTTTTTGCTTTTATCAACTCTTGAGAGTAGACTTATAGGACCTATTTTATGTAATATGAGGTGCTAAATTCACTGGTGAATACCGCGATGTCCTATCTTTAACCGTTTAGGAGATTGAGTAAAATGGAGAATAATAGATATTTGATAATGTAATATATAAACATTTTATTCGTTTTTACCTTTATCAACTTTTGAGAGTAGACTTATAGAACCTATTTTATGTAAAATGAGGTGCTAAATCCACTGGTGAAAACCTCGATGTCCTATCTTTAACCGTTTAGGAGATCGGGTAAAATGGAGAATAATAGATATTTGAAAATGTGATATATAAACATTTTATTCGTTTTTACCTTTATCAACTCTTGAGAGTAGACTTATAGGACTTATTTTATGTAAAATGAGGTGCTAAATCCACTGGTGAAAACCGCGATGTCCTATCTTGAACCGTTTAGGAGATCGAGTAAAATGGATAAAAATAGTTATTTGAAAATGTGATATATAAACATTTTATTCGTTTGTACCTTTATCAACTTTTGAGAGTAGATTTATAGGACCTATTTTATGTGAAATGAGGTGCTAAATCCACTGGTGAAAACCGCGATGTCCTATCTTGAACCGTTTAATAGATCGAGTAAAATGGAGAATAATAGAAATTTGACATTGATATATAAACATTTTATTCGTTTTTACCTTTATCAACTTTTGAGAGTAGACTTATAGGACCTATTTTATGTAAAATGAAGTGCTAAATCCACTGGTGAAAACCTCGATGTCCTATCTTTAACCGTTAAGGAGATCGAGTAAAATGGAGAATAATAGATATTTGAAAATGTGATATATAAACATTTTATTCGTTTGTACCTTTATCAACTTTTGAGAGTAGACTTATAGGACCTTTTTTATGTAAAATGAGGTGCTAAATCCACTGGTGAAAACCGCGATGTCCTATCTTTAACCGTTTAGGAGATCGAGTAAAATGGAGAATAATAGAAATTTGAAAATGTGATATATAAACATTTTATTCGTCTTTACCTTTATCAACTATTGAGAGTAGACTTATAGGACCTATTTGATGTAAAATGAGGTGCTAAATCCACTGGTGAAAACCGCGATGTCCTATCTTTAACCGTTTAGGAGATCGAGTAAAATGGAGAATAATAGATATTTGAAAATGTGATATATAAACATTTTATTCGTTTTTACCTTTATCAACTATTGAGAGTAGACTTATAGGACCTATTTGATGTAAAATGAGGTGCTAAATCCACTGGTGAAAACCGCGATGTCCTATCTTTAACCGTTTAGGAGATCGAGTAAAATGGAGAATAATAGATATTTGAAAATGTGATATATAAACATTTTATTCGTTTTTACCTTTATCAACTCTTGAGAGTAGACTTATAGGACCTATTTTATGTAGAATGAGGTGCTAAATTCACTGGTGAAAACCGCGATGTCCTATCTCTAACCGTTTAGGAGATCGAGTAAAATGGAGAATAATAGATATTTGATAATGTGATATATAAACATTTTATTTGTTTGTACCTTTATCAACTCTTGAGAGTAGACTTATAAGACTTATTTCATGTAAAACGAGGTGCTAAATCTACTGGTGAAAACCGCGATGTCCTATCATGAACCGTTTAGGAGATCGAGTAAATTGGAGAATAATAGATATTTGATAATGTGATATATAAACATTTTATTTGTTTGTTCCTTTATCAACTCTTGAGAGTAGACTTATAAGACTTATTTCATGTAAAACGAGGTGCTAAATCTACTGGTGAAAACCGCGATGTCCTATCATGAACCGTTTAGGAGATCGAGTAAAATGGAGAATAATAGATATTTGATAATGTGATATATAAACATTTTATTTGTTTGTTCCTTTATCAACTCTTGAGAGTAGACTTATAAGACTTATTTTATGTAAAACGAGGTGCTAAATCTACTGGTGAAAACCGCGATGTCCTATCATGAACCGTTTAGGAGATCGAGTAAAATGGAGAAAAATAGATATTTGAAAATGTGATATATAAACATTTTATTCGTTTTTACCTTTATCAACTTTTGAGAGTAGACTTATAATACCTATTTTATGTAAAATGAGGTGCTAAATCCACTGGTGAAAACCTCGATGTCCTATCTTTAACCGTTTAGGAGATCGGGTAAAATGGAGAATAATAGATATTTGAAAATGTGATATATAAACATTTTATTCGTTTGTACCTTTATCAACTTTTGAGAGTAGACTTATAGGACCTATTTTATGTAAAATGAGGTGCTAAATCCACTGGTGAAAACCGCGAGTCCTATCTTTAACCGTTTAGGAGATCGAGTAAAATGGAGAATAATAGAAATTTGAAAATGTGATATATAAACATTTTATTCGTTTTTACCTTTATCAACTCTTGAGAGTAGACTTATAGGACCTATTTTATGTAAAATGAGGTGCGAAATCCACTGGTGAAAACCGCGATGTCCTATCTTTAACCGTTTAGGAGATTGGGTAAAATGGAGAATAATAGATATTTGAAAATGTGATATATAAACATTTTATTCGTTTGTACTTTTATCAACTTTTGAGAGTAGACTTATAGGACCTATTTTATGTAAAATGAGGTGCTAAATCCACTGGTGAAAACCGCGAGTCCTATCTTTAACCGTTTAGGAGATCGAGTAAAATGGAGAATAATAGAAATTTGAAAATGTGATATATAAACATTTTATTCGTTTTTACCTTTATCAACTCTTGAGAGTAGACTTATAGGACCTATTTTATGTAAAATGAGGTGCGAAATCCACTGGTGAAAACCGCGATGTCCTATCTTTAACCGTTTAGGAGATCAAGTAAAATGGAGAACAATAGATATTTGATAATGTGATATATAAACATTTTATTTGTTTGTACCTTTATCAACTCTTGAGAGTAGACTTATAAGACTTATTTCATGTAAAACGAGGTGCTAAATCTACTGGTGAAAACCGCGATGTCCTATCATGAACCGTTTAGGAGATCGAGTAAAATGGAGAAAAATAGATATTTGAAAATGTGATATATAAACATTTTATTCGTTTTTACCTTTATCAACTTTTGAGAGTAGACTTATAGGACCTATTTTATGTAAAATGAGGTGCTAAATCCACTGGTGAAAACCGCGATGTCCTATCTTGAACCGTTTAGGAGATCGAGTAAAATGGATATTAATAGATATTTGAAAATGTGATATATAAACATTTTATTCGTTTGTACCTTTATCAACTCTTGAGAGTAGACTTATAGGACCTATTTTATGTAAAATGAGGTGCTAAATCCACTGGTGAAAACCGCGATGTCCTATCTTTAACCGTTTAGGAGATCGAGTAAAATTTAGAAAAATAGATATTTGAAAATGTGATATATAAACATTTTATTCGTTTTTACCTTTATCAACTTTTGAGAGTAGACTTATAATACCTATTTTATGTAAAATGAGGTGCTAAATCCACTGGTGAAAACCGCGAGTCCTATCTTTAACCGTTTAGGAGATCGAGTAAAATGGAGAATAATAGAAATTTGAAAATGTGATATATAAACATTTTATTCGTTTTTACCTTTATCAACTCTTGAGAGTAGACTTATAGGACCTATTTTATGTAAAATGAGGTGCGAAATCCACTGGTGAAAACCGCGATGTCCTATCTTTAACCGTTTAGGAGATCGGGTAAAATGGAGAATAATAGATATTTGAAAATGTGATATATAAACATTTTATTCGTTTGTACCTTTATCAACTTTTGAGAGTAGACTTATAGGACCTATTTTACGTAAAATGAGGTGCTAAATCCACTGGTGAAAACCGCGAGTCCTATCTTTAACCGTTTAGGAGATCGAGTAAAATGGAGAATAATAGAAATTTGAAAATGTGATATATAAACATTTTATTCGTTTTTACCTTTATCAACTCTTGAGAGTAGACTTATAGGACCTATTTTATGTAAAATGAGGTGCGAAATCCACTGGTGAAAACCGCGATGTCCTATCTTTAACCGTTTAGGAGATCAAGTAAAATGGAGAACAATAGATATTTGATAATGTGATATATAAACATTTTATTTGTTTGTACCTTTATCAACTCTTGAGAGTAGACTTATAGGACCTATTTTATATAAAATGAGGTGCTAAATCCACTGGTGAAAACCGCGATGTCCTATCTTTAACCGTTTAGGAGATCGAGTAAAATTTAGAATAATAGATATTTGAAAATGTGATATATAAACATTTTATTCGTTTGTACCTTTATCAACTCTAAAGAGTAGACTTATAGAACTTATTTTATGTAAAATGAGGTGCTAAATCCACTGGTGAAATCCGCGATGTCCTATTTTTAACCGTTTAAGAGATCGAGTAAAATGGAAAATAATAGATATTTGAAAATGTGATATATAAACATTTTGTTCGTTTGTACCTTGATCAACTCTTGAGAGTAGACTTATAGGACTTATTTTATGTAAAATGTGGTGCTAAATTTACTGGTGAAAACCGCGAGTCCTATCTTTAACCGTTTAGGAGATCGAGTAAAATGGATATTAATAGATATTTGAAAATGTGATATATAAACATTTTATTCGTTTGTACCTTTATCAACTCTTGAGAGTAGACTTATAGGACCTATTTTATGTAAAATGAGGTGCTAAATCCACTGGTGAAAACCCCGATGTCCTATCTTGAACCGTTTAGGAGATCGAGTAAAATGTAGAATAATAGATATTTGAAAATGTGATCTATAAACATTTTGTTCGTTTGTACCTTTATCAACTCTTGAGAGTAGACTTATAGGACATATTTTATGTAAAATGAGGTGCTAAATTCACTGGTGAAAACCGCGATGTCCTATCTTTAACCGTTTAGGAGATTGAGTAAAATGGAGAATAATAGATATTTGCTAATGTAATATATAAACATTTTATTCGTTTTTACCTTTATCAACTTTTGAGAGAAGACTTATAGGACCTATTTTATGTAAAATGAGGTGCTAAATCCACTGGTGAAAACCTCGATGTCCTATCTTTAACCGTTTAGGAGATCGGGTAAAATGGAGAATAATAAATATTTGAAAATGTGATATATAAACAATTTATTCGTTTGTACCTTTATCAACTTTTGAGAGTAGACTTATAGGACCTATTTTATGTAAAATGAGGTGCTAAATCCACTGGTGAAAACCGCGATGTCCTATCTTTAACCGTTTAGGAGATCAAGTAAAATGGAGAATAATAGAAATTTGAAAATGTGATATATAAACATTTTATTCGTTTTTACCTTTATCAACTCTTGAGAGTAGACTTATAAGACCTATTTTATGTAAAATGAGGTGCTAAATCCACTGGTGAAAACCGCGATGTCCTATCTTTAACGGTTTAGGAGATCGAGTTTAATGGAGAATAATAGATATTTGAAAATGTGATATATAAACATTTTGTTCGTTTGTACCTTGATCAACTCTTGAGAGTAGTCTTATAGGACTTATTTCATGTAAAATGAGGTGCTAAATCCACTGGTGAAAACCGCGATGTCCTATCTTGAACCGTTTAGGAGATCGAGTAAAATGGAGAATAATAGATATTTGAAAATGTGATATATAAACATTTTGTTCGTTTGTACCTTTATCAACTCTTGAGAGTAGACTTATAGTACCTATTTAATGTAAAATGAGGTGCTAAATCCACTGGTGAAAACCGCGATGTCCTATCTTTAACCGTTTAGGAGATCGAGTATAATGGAGAATAATAGATATTTGAAAATGTGATATATAAACATTTTGTTCGTTTTTACCTTTATCAACTTTTGAGAGTAGACTTATAGGACCTATTTTATGTAAAATGAGGTGCTAAATCCACTGGTGAAAACCGCGATGTCCTATCTTTAACCGTTTAGGAGATCGAGTAAAATGGAGAATAATAGATATTTGAAAATGTGATATATAAACATTTTATTCGTTTGTACCTTTATCAACTTTTGAGAGTAGACTTATAGGACCTATTTTATGTAAAATGAGGTGCTAAATCCACTGGTGAAAACCGCGATGTCCTATCTTTAACCGTTTAGGAGATCAAGTAAAATGGAGAATAATTGATATTTGATAATGTGATATATAAACATTTTATTCATTTGTACCTTTATCAACTCTTGAGAGTAGACTTATAAGACTTATTTCATGTAAAATGAGGTGCTAAATCTACTAATGAAAACCGCGATGTCCTATTTTTAACCGTTTAGGAGATCGAGTAAAATGGAAAATAATAGGTATTTGAAAATGTGATATATAAACATTTTGTTCGTTTGTACCTTTATCAACTCTAAAGAGTAGACTTATAGGACTTATTTTATGTAAAATGAAGTGCTAAATCCACTGGTGAAATCCGCGATGTCCTATCTTTAACCGTTTAGGAGATCGAGTAAAATGGAGAATAATAGATATTTGAAAATGTGATATATAAACATTTTATTCGTTTATCAACTCTAAAGAGTAGACTTATAGAACTTATTTTATGTAAAATGAGGTGCTAAATCCACTGGTGAAAACCGCGATGTCCTATCTTAAACCGTTTAGGAGATTGAGTAAAATGGAGAATAATAGATATTTGAAAATGTGATATATAAACATTTTGTTCGTTTGTACCTTGATCAACTCTTGAGAGTAGACTTATAGGACTTATTTTATGTAAAATGAGGTGCTAAATCCACTGGTGAAAACCCCGATGTCCTATCTTGAACCGTTTAGGAGATCAAGTAAAATGTAGAATAATAGATATTTGAAAATGTGATATATATACATTCTGTTTGTTTGTACCTTTATCAACTCTTGAGAGTAGACTTATAGGACATATTTTATGTAAAATGAGGTGCTACATCCACTGGTGATAACTGCGATGTCCTATCTTGAACCGTTTAGGAGATCGTGTAAAATGGATAAAAATAGATATTTGAAAATGTGATATATAAACATTTTATTCGTTTTTACCTTTATCAACTCTTGAGAGTAGACTTATAGGACCTATTTTATGTAAAATGAGGTGCTAAATTCACTAACGAAAACCGCGATGTCCTATCTTTAACCGTTTAGGAGATCGAGTAAAATGGAGAATAATAAATATTTGAAAATGTGATTTATAAACATTTTATTCGTTTGTACCTTTATCAACTTTTGAGAGTAGACTTATAGGACCTTTTTTATGTAAAATGAGGTGCTAAATCCACTGGTGAAAACCGCGATGTCCTATCTTTAACCGTTTAGGAGATCAAGTAAAATGGAGAATAATTGATATTTGATAATGTGATATATAAACATTTTATTCGTTTGTACCTTTATCAACTCTTGAGAGTAGACTTATAAGACTTATTTCATGTAAAATGAGGTGCTAAATCTACTGGTGAAAACCGCGATGTCCTATTTTTAACCGATTAGAAGATCGAGTAAAATGGAAAATAATAGATATTTGAAAATGTGATATATAAACATTTTGTTCGTTTGTACCTTTATCAACTCTAAAGAGTAGACTTATAAGACTTATTTCATGTAAAATGAGGTGCTAAATCTACTGGTGAAAACCGCGATATCCTATCTTCAACCGTTTAGGAGATCGAGTAAAATGGAGAATAATAGATATTTGAAAATGTGATATATAAACATTTTATTCGTTTGTACCTTAATCATCTCTAAAAAGTAGACTTATAGGACTAATTTTATGTAAAATGAGGTGCTAAATCCACTGGTGAAAACCGCGATGTCCTATTTTGAACCGTTTAGGAGATCGAGTAAAATGGAAAATAATAGATATTTGAAAATGTGATATATAAACATTTTGTTCGTTTGTACCTTGATCAACTCTTGAGAGTAGACTTATAGGACTTATTTTATGTAAAATGAGGTGCTAAATCCACTGGTGAAAACACCGATGTCCTATCTTGAACCGTTTAGGAGATCGAGTAAAATGGAAAATAATA
This sequence comes from Silvanus unidentatus, assembly GCA_963930825.1. Lineage (NCBI taxonomy): Eukaryota > Metazoa > Arthropoda > Insecta > Coleoptera > Silvanidae > Silvanus > Silvanus unidentatus. Next base: position 20,478,733 of record OZ005757.1, read on the forward strand.
GATATTTGAAAATGTGATATACAAACATTTTATTCGTTTGTACCTTTATCAACTCTTGAGAGTAGACTTATAGGAGTTATTTTATGTAAAATGAGGTGCTAAATCCACTGGTGAAAACCGCGATGTCCTATCTTTAACCGTTTAGGAGATCGAGTAAAATGGAGAATAATAGATATTTTATAATGTGATATATAAACATTTTATTCGTTTGTACCTTTGTCAACTCTTGAGAGTAGACTTATAAGACTTATTTTATGTAAAATGAGGTGCTAAATCCACTGGTGAAAACCGCGATGTCCTATCTTTAACCGTTTAGGAGATCAAGTAAAATGGAGAATAATTGATATTTGATAATGTGATATATAAACATTTTATTCGTTTGTACCTTTATCAACTCTTGAGAGTAGACTTATAAGACTTATTTCATGTAAAATGAGGTGCTAAATCTACTGGTGAAAACCGCGATGTCCTATTTTTAACCGATTAGGAGATCGAGTAAAATGGAGAATAATAAATATTTGAAAATGTGATTTATAAACATTTTATTCGTTTGTACCTTTATCAACTTTTGAGAGTAGACTTATAGGACCTATTTTATGTAAAATGAGGTGCTAAATCCACTGGTGAAAACCGCGATGTCCTATCTTTAACCGTTTAGGAGATCAAGTAAAATGGAGAATAATTGATATTTGATAATGTGATATATAAACATTTTATTCGTTTGTACCTTTATCAACTCTTGAGAGTAGACTTATAAGACTTATTTCATGTAAAATGAGGTGCTAAATCTACTGGTGAAAACCGCGATGTCCTATTTTTAACCGATTAGGAGATCGAGTAAAATGGAAAATAATAGATATTTGAAAATGTGATATATAAACATTTTGTTCGTTTGTACCTTTATTAACTCTAAAGAGTAGACTTATAGAACTTATTTTATGTAAAATGAGGTGCTAAATCCACTGGTGAAATCCGCGATGTCCTATCTTTAACCGTTTAGGAGATCGAGTAAAATGGAAAATAATAGATATTTGAAAATGTGATATATAAACATTTTATTCGTTTGTACCTTTATCAACTCTAAAGAGTAGACTTATAGAACTTATTTTATGTAAAATTAGGTGCTAATTCCACTGGTGAAAACCGCGATGTCCTATCTTGAACCGTTTAGGAGATTGAGTAAAATGGAGAATAATAGATATTTGAAAATGTGATATATAAACATTTTGTTCGTTTGTACCTTGATCAACTCTTGAGAGTAGACTTATAGGATTAATTTTATGTAGAATGAGGTGCTAAATCCACTGGTGAAATCCGCGATGTCCTATCTTTAACCGTTTAGGAGATCGAGAAAAATGGAGAATAATAGATATTTGAAAATGTGATATATAAACATTTTATTCGTTTGTACCTTTATCAACTCTAAAGAGTAGATTTATAGAACTTATTTTATGTAAAATGAGGTGCTAAATCCACTGGTGAAAACCGCGATGTCCTATCCTAAACCGTTTAGGAGATTGAGTAAAATGGAGAATAATAGATATTTGAAAATGTGATATATAAACATTTTGTTCGTTTGTACCTTGATCAACTCTTGAGAGAAGACTTATAGGATTTATTTTATGTAAAATGAGGTGCTAAATCCACTGGTGAAAACCCCGATGTCCTATCTTGAACCGTTTAGGAGATCGAGTAAAATGTAGAATAATAGATATTTGAAAATGTGATATATATACATTTTGTTCGTTTGTACCTTTATCAACTCTTGAGAGTAGACTTATAGGACATATTTTATGTAAAATGAGGGGCTACATCCACTGGTGATAACTGCGATGTCCTATCTTGAACCGTTTAGGAGATCGAGTAAAATGGATAAAAATAGATATTTGAAAATGTGATATATAAACATTTTATTCGTTTTTACCTTTATCAACTCTTGAGAGTAGACTTATAGGACCTATTTTATGTAAAATGAGGTGCTAAATTCACTAATGAAAACCGCGATGTCCTATCTTTAACCGTTTAGGAGATCGAGTAAATTGGAGAATAATAGATATTTGATAATGTGATATATAGACATTTTATTCGTTTGTACCTTAATCATCTCTAAAGAGTAGACTTATAGGACTAATTTTATGTAAAATGAGGTGCTAAATCCACTGGTGAAAACCGCGATGTCCTATTTTTAACCGTTTAGGAGATCGAGTAAAATGGAAAATAATAGATATTTGAATATGTGATATATAAACATTTTGTTCGTTTGCACCTTTATCAACTCTAAAGAGTAGACTTATAGGACTTATTTTATGTAAAATGAGGTGCTATATCCACTGGTGAAAACCGCGATGTCCTATCATGAACCGTTTAGGAGATTGAGTAAAATGGAGAATAATAGATATTTGAAAATGTGATATATAAACATTTTGTTCGTTTGCACCTTTATCAACTCTAAAGAGTAGACTTATAGGACTTATTTTATGTAAAATGAGGTGCTAAATCCACTGGTGAAAACCGCGATGTCCTATCTTGAACCGTTTAGGAGATCGAGAAAAATGGAAAATAATAGATATTTGAAAATGTGATATATAAACATTTTGTTCGTTTGTACCTTGATCAACTCTTGAGAGTAGACTTATAGGACATATTTTATGTAAAATGAGGTGCTAAATCCACTGGTGAAAACCCCGATGTCCTATCTTGAACCGTTTAGGAGATCGAGTAAAATGGAAAATAATAGATATTTGAAAATGTGATATACAAACATTTTATTCGTTTGTACCTTTATCAACTTTTGAGAGTAGACTTATAGGAGTTATTTTATGTAAAATGAGGTGCTAAATCCACTGGTGAAAACCGCGATGTCCTATCTTTAACCGTTTAGGAGATCGAATAAAATGGAGAATAATAGATATTTTATAATGTGATATATAAACATTTTATTCGTTTGTACCTTTGTCAACTCTTGAGAGTAGACTTATAAGACTTATTTTAAGTAAAATGAGGTGCTAAGTCCACTGGTGAAAACCGCGATGTCCTATCTTCAACCGTTTAGGAGATCGAGTAAAATGGAGAATAATAGATATTTGAAAATGTAATATATAATCATTTTATTCGTTTGTACCTTTATCAACTTTTGAGAATAGACTAATAGGACTTATTTTATGTAAAATGAGGTGCTAAATCCACTGGTGAAATCCGCGATGTCCTATCTTTAACCGTTTAGGAGATCGAGTAAAATGGAGAATAATAAATATTTGAAAATGTGATTTATAAACATTTTATTCGTTTGTACCTTTATCAACTTTTGAGAGTAGACTTATAGGACCTATTTTATGTAAAATGAGGTGCTAAATCCACTGGTGAAAACCGCGATGTCCTATCTTTAACCGTTTAGGAGATCAAGTAAAATGGAGAATAATTGATATTTGATAATGTGATATATAAACATTTTATTCGTTTGTACCTTTATCAACTTTTGAGAGTAGACTTATAGGACTTATTTTATGTAAAATGAGGTGCTAAATCCACTGGTGAAATCCGCGATATCCTATCTTTAACCGTTTACGAGATCGAGTAAAATGGAAAATAATAGATATTTGAAAATGTGATATATAAACATTTTATTCGTTTGTACCTTTATCAACTCTAAAGAGTAGACTTATAGAACTTATTTTATGTAAAATGAGGTGCTAAATCCACTGGTGAAAACCGCGATGTCCTATCTTAAACCGTTTAGGAGATTGAGTAAAATGGAGAATAATAGATATTTGAAAATGTGATATAAAACATTTTGTTCGTTTGTACCTTGATCAACTCTTGAGAGAAGACTTATAGGACTTATTTTATGTAAAATGAGGTGCTAAATCCACTGGTGAAAACCCCGATGTCCTATCTTGAACCGTTTAGGAGATCGAGTAAAATGTAGAATAATAGATATTTGAAAATGTGATATATATACATTTTGTTCGTTTGTACCTTTATCAACTCTTGAGAGTAGACTTATAGGACATATTTTATGTAAAATGAGGTGCTACATCCACTGGTGATAACTGCGATGTCCTATCTTGAACCGTTTAGGAGATCGAGTAAAATGGATAAAAATAGATATTTGAAAATGTGATATATAAACATTTTATTCGTTTTTACCTTTATTAACTCTTGAGAGTAGACTTATAGGACCTATTTTATGTAAAATGAGGTGCTAAATTCACTAATGAAAACCGCGATGTCCTATCTTTAACCGTTTAGGAGATCGAGTAAATTGGAGAATAATAGATATTTGATAATGTGATATATAAACATTTTATTCGTTTGTACCTTAATCATCTCTAAAGAGTAGACTTATAGGACTAATTTTATGTAAAATGAGGTGCTAAATCCACTGGTGAAAACCGCGATGTCCTATTTTTAACCGTTTAGGAGATCGAGTAAAATGGAAAATAATAGATATTTGAAAATGTGATATATAAACATTTTGTTCGTTTGCACCTTTATCAACTCTAAAGAGTAGACTTATAGGACTTATTTTATGTAAAATGAGGTGCTAAATCCACTGGTGAAAACCGCGATGTCCTATCATGAACCGTTTAGGAGATTGAGTAAAATGGAGAATAATAGATATTTGAAAATGTGATATATAAACATTTTGTTCGTTTGTACCTTGATCAACTCTTGAGAGTAGACTTATAGGACATATTTTATGTAAAATGAGGTGCTAAATCCACTGGTAAAAACCCCGATGTCCTATCTTGAACCGTTTAGGAGATCGAGTAAAATGGAAAATAATAGATATTTGAAAATGTGATATACAAACATTTTATTCGTTTGTACCTTTATCAACTCTTGAGAGTAGACTTATAGGAGTTATTTTATGTAAAATGAGGTGCTAAATCCACTGGTGAAAACCGCGATGTCCTATCTTTAACCGTTTAGGAGATCGAGTAAAATGGAGAATAATAGATATTTTATAATGTGATATATAAACATTTTATTCGTTTGTACCTTTATCAACTCTTGAGAGTAGACTTATAAGACTTATTTCATGTAAAATGAGGTGCTAAATCTACTGGTGAAAACCGCGATGTCCTATTTTTAACCGATTAGGAGATCGAGTAAAATGGAAAATAATAGATATTTGAAAATGTGATATATAAACATTTTGTTCGTTTGTACCTTTATCAACTCTAAAGAGTAGACTTATAGGACTTATTTTATGTAAAATGAGGTGCTTAATCCACTGGTGAAATCCGCGATGTCCTATCTTTAACCGTTTAGGAGATCGAGTAAAATGGAGAATAATAGATATTTGAAAATGTGATATATAAACATTTTATTCGTTTGTACCTTTATCAACTCTAAAGAGTAGACTTATAGAACTTATTTTATGTAAAATTAGGTGCTAATTCCACTGGTGAAAACCGCGATGTCCTATCTTGAACCGTTTAGGAGATTGAGTAAAATGGAGAATAATAGATATTTGAAAATGTGATATATAAACATTTTGTTCGTTTGTACCATGATCAACTCTTGAGAGTAGACTTATAGGATTAATTTTATGTAGAATGAGGTGCTAAATCCACTGGTGAAATCCGCGATGTCCTATCTTTAACCGTTTAGGAGATCGAGAAAAATGGAGAATAATAGATATTTGAAAATGTGATATATAAACATTTTATTCGTTTGTACCTTTATCAACTCTAAAGAGTAGACTTATAGAACTTATTTTATGTAAAATGAGGTGCTAAATCCACTGGTGAAAACCGCGATGTCCTATCTTAAACCGTTTAGGAGATTGAGTAAAATGGAGAATAATAGATATTTGAAAATGTGATATATAAACATTTTGTTCGTTTGTACCTTGATCAACTCTTGAGAGTAGACTTATAGGATTAATTTTATGTAGAATGAGGTGCTAATTCCACTGGTGAAATCCGCGATGTCCTATCTTTAACCGTTTAGGAGATCGAGAAAAATGGAGAATAATAGATATTTGAAAATGTGATATATAAACATTTTGTTCGTTTGCACCTTTATCAGCTCTAAAGAGTAGACTTATAGGACTAATTTTATGTAAAATGAGGTGCTAAATCCACTGGTGAAAACCGCGATGTCCTATTTTTAACCGTTTAGGAGATCGAGTAAAATGGAAAATAATAGATATTTGAAAATGTGATATATAAACATTTTGTTCGTTTGCACCTTTATCAGCTCTAAAGAGTAGACTTATAGGACTTATTTTATGTAAAATAAGGTGCTAAATCCACTGGTGAAAACCGCGATGTCCTATCTTGAACCGTTTAGGAGATCGAGTAAAATGGAAAATAATAGATATTTGAAAATGTGATATATAAACATTTTGTTCGTTTGTACCTTGATCAACTCTTGAGAGTAGACTTATAGGACTTATTTTATGTAAAATGAGGTGCTAAATCCACTGGTGAAAACCGCGATGTCCTATCTTTAACCGTTTAGGAGATCGAGTAAAATGGAGAATAATAGATATTTCATAATGTGATATATAAACATTTTATTCGTTTGTACCCTTGTCAACTCTTGAGAGTAGACTTATAAGACTTATTTTAAGTAAAATGAGGTGCTAAGTCCACTGGTGAAAACCGCGATGTCCTATCTTCAACCGTTTAGGAGATCGAGTAAAATGGAGAATAATAGATATTTGAAAATGTAATATATAATCATTTTATTCGTTTGTACCTTTATCAACTCTTGAGAGTAGACTAATTGGACTTATTTTATGTAAAATGAGGTGCTAAATCCACTGGTGAAATCCGTGATGTCCTATCTTTAACCGTTTAGGAGATCGAGTAAAATGGAGAATAATAAATATTTGAAAAGGTGATATATAAACATTTTATTCGTTTGTACCTTTATCAACTTATGAGAGTAGACTTATAGGACCTATTTTATGTAAACTGAGGTGCTAAATCCACTGGTGAAAACCGCGATGTAATATCTTTAACCGTTTAGGAGATCAAGTAAAATGGAGAATAATTGATATTTGATAATGTGATATATAAACATTTTATTCGTTTGTACCTTTATCAACTCTTGAGAGTAGACTTATAAGACTTATTTCATGTAAAATGAGGTGCTAAATCTACTGGTGAAAACCGCGATGTCCTATTTTTAACCGATTAGGAGATCGAGTAAAATGGAAAATAATAGATATTTGAAAATGTGATATATAAACATTTTGTTCGTTTGTACCTTTATCAACTCTAAAGAGTAGACTTATAGGACTTATTTTATGTAAAATGAGGTGCTAAATCCACTGGTGAAATCCGCGATGTCCTATCTTTAACCGTTTAGGAGATCGAGTAAAATGGAGAATAATAGATATTTGAAAATGTGATATATAAACATTTTATTCGTTTGTACCTTTATCAACTCTAAAGAGTAGACTTATAGAACTTATTTTATGTAAAATTAGGTGCTAATTCCACTGGTGAAAACCGCGATGTCCTATCTTGAACCGTTTAGGAGATTGAGTAAAATGGAGAATAATAGATATTTGAAAATGTGATATATAAACATTTTGTTCGTTTGTACCTTGATCAACTCTTGAGAGTAGACTTATAGGATTAATTTTATGTAGAATGAGGTGCTAAATCCATTGGTGAAATCCGCGATGTCCTATCTTTAACCGTTTAGGAGATCGAGAAAAATGGAGAATAATAGATATTTGAAAATGTGATATATATACATTTTGTTCGTTTGTTCCTTTATCAACTCTTGAGAGTAGACTTATAGGACATATTTTATGTAAAATGAGGTGCTACATCCACTGGTGATATCTGCGATGTCCTATCTTGAACTGTTTAGGAGATCGAGTAAAATGGATAAAAATAGATATTAGAAAATGTGATATATAAACATTTTATTCGTTTTTACCTTTATCAACTCTTGAGAGTAGACTTATAGGACCTATTTTATGTAAAATGAGGTGCTAAATTCACTGGTGAAAACCGCGATGTCCTATCTTTAACCGTTTAGGAGATCGAGTAAATTGGAGAATAATAGATATTTGATAATGTGATATATAAACATTTTATTCGTTTTTACCTTTATCAACCCTTGAGAGTAGACTTATAGGACCTATTTTATGTAAAATGAGGTGCTAAATTCACTAATGAAAACCGTGATGTCCTATCTTTAACCGTTTAGGAGATCGAGTAAATTGGAGAAAAATAGATATTTGATAATGTGATATATAAACATTTTATTCGTTTGTACCTTAATCATCTCTAAAGAGTAGACTTATAGGACTAATTTTATGTAAAATGAGGTGCTAAATCCACTGGTGAAAACCGCGATGTCCTATTTTTAACCGTTTAGGAGATCGAGTAAAATGGAAAATAATAGATATTTGAAAATGTGATATATAAACATTTTGTTCGTTTGCACCTTTATCAACTCTAAAGAGTAGACTTATAGGACTTATTTTATGTAAAATGAGGTGCTAAATCCACTGGTGAAATCCGCGATGTCCTATCTTTAACCGTTTAGGAGATCGAGTAAAATGGAGAATAATAGATATTTGAAAATGTGATATATAAACATTTTATTCGTTTGTACCTTTATCAACTCTAAAGAGTAGACTTATAGAACTTATTTTATGTAAAATTAGGTGCTAATTCCACTGGTGAAAACCGCGATGTCCTATCTTGAACCGTTTAGGAGATTGAGTAAAATGGAGAATAATAGATATTTGAAAATGTGATATATAAACATTTTGTTCGTTTGTACCTTGATCAACTCTTGAGAGTAGACTTATAGGATTAATTTTATGTAGAATGAGGTGCTAATTCCACTGGTGAAATCCGCGATGTCCTATCTTTAACCGTTTAGGAGATCGAGAAAAATGGAGAATAATAGATATTTGAAAATGTGATATATAAACATTTTGTTCGTTTGCACCTTTATCAGCTCTAAAGAGTAGACTTATAGGACTAATTTTATGTAAAATGAGGTGCTAAATCCACTGGTGAAAACCGCGATGTCCTATTTTTATCCGTTTAGGAGATCGAGTAAAATGGAAAATAATAGATATTTGAAAATGTGATATATAAACATTTTGTTCGTTTGCACCTTTATCAGCTCTAAAGAGTAGACTTATAGGACTTATTTTATGTAAAATAAGGTGCTAAATCCACTGGTAAAAACCGCGATGTCCTATCTTGAACCGTTTAGGAGATCGAGTAAAATGGAAAATAATAGATATTTGAAAATGTGATATATAAACATTTTGTTCGTTTGTACCTTGATCAACTCTTGAGAGTAGACTTATAGGACTTATTTTATGTAAAATGAGGTGCTAAATCCACTGGTGAAAACCGCGATGTCCTATCTTTAACCGTTTAGGAGATCGAGTAAAATGGAGAATAATAGATATTTCATAATGTGATATATAAACATTTTATTCGTTTGTACCCTTGTCAACTCTTGAGAGTAGACTTATAAGACTTATTTTAAGTAAAATGAGGTGCTAAGTCCACTGGTGAAAACCGCGATGTCCTATCTTCAACCGTTTAGGAGATCGAGTAAAATGGAGAATAATAGATATTTGAAAATGTAATATATAATCATTTTATTCGTTTGTACCTTTATCAACTCTTGAGAGTAGACTAATTGGACTTATTTTATGTAAAATGAGGTGCTAAATCCACTGGTGAAATCCGCGATGTAATATCTTTAACCGTTTAGGAGATCAAGTAAAATGGAGAATAATTGATATTTGATAATGTGATATATAAACATTTTATTCGTTTGTACCTTTATCAACTCTTGAGAGTAGACTTATAAGACTTATTTCATGTAAAATGAGGTGCTAAATCTACTGGTGAAAACCGCGATGTCCTATTTTTAACCGATTAGGAGATCGAGTAAAATGGAAAATAATAGATATTTGAAAATGTGATATATAAACATTTTGTTCGTTTGTACCTTTATCAACTCTAAAGAGTAGACTTATAGGACTTATTTTATGTAAAATGAGGTGCTAAATCCACTGGTGAAATCCGCGATGTCCTATCTTTAACCGTTTAGGAGATCGAGTAAAATGGAGAATAATAGATATTTGAAAATGTGATATATAAACATTTTATTCGTTTGTACCTTTATCAACTCTAAAGAGTAGACTTATAGAACTTATTTTATGTAAAATTAGGTGCTAATTCCACTGGTGAAAACCGCGATGTCCTATCTTGAACCGTTTAGGAGATTGAGTAAAATGGAGAATAATAGATATTTGAAAATGTGATATATAAACATTTTGTTCGTTTGTACCTTGATCAACTCTTGAGAGTAGATTTATAGGATTAATTTTATGTAGAATGAGGTGCTAAATCCATTGGTGAAATCCGCGATGTCCTATCTTTAACCGTTTAGGAGATCGAGAAAAATGGAGAATAATAGATATTTGAAAATGTGATATATATACATTTTGTTCGTTTGTTCCTTTATCAACTCTTGAGAGTAGACTTATAGGACATATTTTATGTAAAATGAGGTGCTACATCCACTGGTGATATCTGCGATGTCCTATCTTGAACCGTTTAGGAGATCGAGTAAATTGGATAAAAATAGATATTAGAAAATGTGATATATAAACATTTTATTCGTTTTTACCTTTATCAACTCTTGAGAGTAGACTTATAGGACCTATTTTATGTAAAATGAGGTGCTAAATTCACTGGTGAAAACCGCGATGTCCTATCTTTAACCGTTTAGGAGATCGAGTAAATTGGAGAATAATAGATATTTGATAATGTGATATATAAACATTTTATTCGTTTGTACCTTAATCATCTCTAAAGAGTAGACTTATAGGACATATTTTATGTAAAATGAGGTGCTACATCCACTGGTGATAACTGCGATGTCCTATCTTGAACCGTTTAGGAGATCGAGTAAAATGGATAAAAATAGATATTTGAAAATGTGATATATAAACATTTTATTCGTTTTTACCTTTATCAACTCTTGAGAGTAGACTTATAGGACCTATTTTATGTAAAATGAGGTGCTAAATTCACTAATGATAACCGTGATGTCCTATCTTTAACCGTTTAGGAGATCGAGTAAATTGGAGAAAAATAGATATTTGATAATGTGATATATAAACATTTTATTCGTTTGTACCTTAATCATCTCTAAAGAGTAGACTTATAGGACTAATTTTATGTAAAATGAGGTGCTAAATCCACTGGTGAAAACCGCGATGTCCTATTTTTAACCGTTTAGGAGATCGAGTAAAATGGAAAATAATAGATATTTGAAAATGTGATATATAAACATTTTGTTCGTTTGCACCTTTATCAACTCTAAAGAGTAGACTTATAGGACTTATTTTATGTAAAATGAGGTGCTAAATCCACTGGTGAAAACCGCGATGTCCTATCTTGAACCGTTTAGGAGATCGAGTAAAATGGAAAATAATAGATATTTGAAAATGTGATATTTAAACATTTTGTTCGTTTGTACCTTGATCAACTCTTGAGAGTAGACTTATAGGACTTATTTTATGTAAAATGAGGTGCTAAATCCACTGGTGAAATCCGCGATGTCCAATCTTTAACCGTTTAGGAGATCGAGTAAAATGGAGAATAATAAATATTTGAAAATGTGATATATAAACATTTTATTCGTTTGTACCTTTATCAACTTTTGAGAGTAGACTTATAGGACCTATTTTAAGTAAAATGAGGTGCTAAATCCACTGGTGAAAACCGCGATGTCCTATCTTTAACCGTTTAGGAGATCAAGTAAAATGGAGAATAATTGATATTTGATAATGTGATATATAAACATTTTATTCGTTTGTACCTTTATCAACTCTTGAGAGTAGACTTATAAGACTTATTTCATGTAAAATGAGGTGCTAAATCTACTGGTGAAAACCGCGATGTCCTATTTTTAACCGATTAGGAGATCGAGTAAAATGGAAAATAATAGATATTTGAAAATGTTATATATAAACATTTTGTTCGTTTGTACCTTTATCAACTCTAAAGAGTAGACTTATAGGACTTATTTTATGTAAAATGAGGTGCTAAATCCACTGGTGAAATCCGCGATGTCCTATCTTTAACCGTTTAGGAGATCGAGTAAAATGGAGAATAATAGATATTTGAAAATGTAATATATAAACATTTTATTCGTTTGTACCTTTATCAACTCTAAAGAGTAGACTTATAGAACTTATTTTATGTAAAATTAGGTGCTAATTCCACTGGTGAAAACCGCGATGTCCTATCTTGAACCGTTTAGGAGATTGAGTAAAATGGAGAATAATAGATATTTGAAAATGTGATATATAAACATTTTGTTCGTTTGTACCTTGATCAACTCTTGAGAGTAGACTTATAGGATTAATTTTATGTAAAATGAGGTGCTAAATCCACTGGTGAAATCCGCGATGTCCTATCTTTAACCGTTTAGAAGATCGAGAAAAATGGAGAATAATAGATATTTGAAAATGTGATATATAAACATTTTATTCATTTGTACCTTTATCAACTCTAAAGAGTAGACTTATAGAACTTATTTTATGTAAAATGAGGTGCTAAATCCACTGGTGAAAACCGCGATGTCCTATCATGAACCGTTTAGGAGATTGAGTAAAATGGAGAATAATAGATATTTGAAAATGTGATATATAAACATTTTGTTCGTTTGTACCTTGATCAACTCTTGAGAGTAGACTTATAGGACTTATTTTATGTAAAATGAGGTGCTAAATCCACTGGTGAAATCCGCGATGTCCTATCTTTAACCGTTTAGGAGATCGAGTAAAATGTAAAATAATAGATATTTGAAATTGTGGTATATATACATTTTGTTCGTTTGTTCCTTTATCAACTCTTGAGAGTTGACTTATAGGACATATTTTATGTAAAATGAGGTGCTACATCCACTGGTGATAACTGCGATGTCCTATCTTGAACCGTTTAGGAGATCGAGTAAAATGGATAAAAATAGATATTTGAAAATGTGATATATAAACATTTTATTCGTTTTTACCTTTATCAACTCTTGAGAGTAGACTTATAGGACCTATTTTATGTAAAATGAGGTGCTAAATTCACTGGTGAAAACCGCGATGTCCTATCTTTAACCGTTTAGGAGATCGAGTAAATTGGAGAATAATAGATATTTGATAATGTGATATATAAACATTTTATTCGTTTGTACCTTAATCATCTCTAAAGAGTAGACTTATAGGACATATTTTATGTAAAATGAGGTGCTACATCCACTGGTGATAACTGCGATGTCCTATCTTGAACCGTTTAGGAGATCGAGTAAAATGTAGAATAATAGATATTTGAAAATGTGATATATAAACATTTTGTTCGTTTGTACCTTGATCAACTCTTGAGAGTAGACTTATAGGATTAATTTTATGTAGAATGAGGTGCTAAATCCACTGGTGAAATCCGCGATGTCCTATCTTTAACCGTTTAGGAGATCGAGAAAAATGGAGAATAATAGATATTTGAAAATGTGATATATAAACATTTTATTCATATGTACCTTTATCAACTCTAAAGAGTAGACTTATAGAACTTATTTTATGTAAAATGAGGTGCTAAATCCACTGGTGAAAACCGCGATGTCCTGTCATGAACCGATTAGGAGATTGAGTAAAATGGAGAATAATAGATATTTGAAAATGTGATATATAAACATTTTGTTCGTTTGTACCTTGATCAACTCTTGAGAGTAGACTTATAGGACTTATTTTATGTAAAATGAGGTGCTAAATCCACTGGTGAAATCCGCGATGTCCTATCTTTAACCGTTTAGGAGATCGAGTAAAATGTAGAATAATAGATATTTGAAAATGTGATATATATACATTTTGTTCGTTTGTTCCTTGATCAACTCTTGAGAGTAGACTTATAGGATTAATTTTATGTAGAATGAGGTGCTAAATCCACTGGTGAAATCCGCGATGTCCTATCTTTAACCGTTTAGGAGATCGAGTAAAATGGAGAATAATAAATATTTGAAAATGTGATATATAAACATTTTATTCGTTTGTACCTTTATCAACTTTTGAGAGTAGACTTATAGGACCTATTTTATGTAAAATGAGGTGCTAAATCCACTGGTGAAAACCGCGATGTCCTATCTTTAACCGTTTAGGAGATCAAGTAAAATGGAGAATAATTGATATTTGATAATGTGATATATAAACATTTTATTCGTTTGTACCTTTATCAACTCTTGAGAGTAGACTTATAAGACTTATTTCATGTAAAATGAGGTGCTAAATCTACTGGTGAAAACCGCGATGTCCTATTTTTAACCGATTAGGAGATCGAGTAAAATGGAAAATAATAGATATTTGAAAATGTGATATATAAACATTTTGTTCGTTTGCACCTTTATCAACTCTAAAGAGTAGACTTATAGGACTTATTTTATGTAAAATGAGGTGCTAAATCCACTGTTGAAAACCGCGATGTCCTATCTTGAACCGTTTAGGAGATCGAGTAAAATGGAAAATAATAGATATTTGAAAATGTGATATATAAACATTTTGTTCGTTTGTACCTTGATCAACTCTTGAGAGTAGACTTATAGGACTTATTTTATGTAAAATGAGGTGCTAAATCCACTGGTGAAAACCCCGATGTCTTATCTTGAACCGTTTAGGAGATCGAGTAAAATGGAAAATAATAGATATTTGAAAATGTGATATACAAACATTTTATTCGTTTGTACCTTTATCAACTCTTGAGAGTAGACTTATAGGAGTTATTTTATGTAAAATGAGGTGCTAAATCCACTGGTGAAAACCGCGATGTCCTATCTTTAACCGTTTAGGAGATCGAGTAAAATGGAGAATAATAGATATTTTATAATGTGATATATAAACATTTTATTCGTTTGTACCTTTGTCAACTCTTGAGAGTAGACTTATAAGACTTATTTTAAGTAAAATGAGGTGCTAAGTCCACTGGTGAAAACCGCGATGTCCTATCTTCAACCGTTTAGGAGATCGAGTAAAATGGAGAATAAAAGATATTTGAAAATGTAATATATAATCATTTTATTCGTTTGTACCTTTATCAACTCTTGAGGGTAGACTAATAGGACTTATTTTATGTAAAATGAGGTGCTAAATCCACTGGTGAAATCCGTGATGTCCTATCTTTAACCGTTTAGGAGATCGAGTAAAATGGAGAATAATAAATATTTGAAAATGTGATATATAAACATTTTATTCGTTTGTACCTTTATCAACTTTTGAGAGTAGACTTATAGGACCTATTTTATGTAAAATGAGGTGCTAAATCCACTGGTGAAAACCGCGATGTCCTATCTTTAACCGTTTAGGAGATCAAGTAAAATGGAGAATAATTGATATTTGATAATGTGATATATAAACATTTTATTCGTTTGTACCTTTATCAACTCTTGAGAGTAGACTTATAAGACTTATTTCATGTAAAATGAGGTGCTAAATCTACTGGTGAAAACCGCGATGTCCTATTTTTAACCGATTAGGAGATCGAGTAAAATGGAAAATAATAGATATTTGAAAATGTGATATATAAACATTTTGTTCGTTTGTACCTTTATCAACTCTAATGAGTAGACTTATAGGACTTATTTTATGTAAAATGAGGTGCTAAATCCACTGGTGAAATCCGCGATGTCCTATCTTTAACCGTTTAGGAGATCGAGTAAAATGGAGAATAATAGATATTTGGAAATGTGATATATAAACATTTTATTCGTTTGTACCTTTATCAACTCTAAAGAGTAGACTTATAGAACTTATTTTATGTAAAATTAATTGCTAATTCCACTAATGAAAACCGCGATGTCCTATCTTGAACCGTTTAGGAGATTGAGTAAAATGGAGAATAATAGATATTTGAAAATGTGATATATAAACATTTTGTTCGTTTGTACCTTGATCAACTCTTGAGAGTAGACTTATAGGATTAATTTTATGTAGAATGAGGTGCTAAATCCACTGGTGAAATCCGCGATGTCCTATCTTTAACCGTTTAGGAGATCGAGAAAAATGGAGAATAATAGATATTTGAAAATGTGATATATAAACATTTTATTCATATGTACCTTTATCAACTCTAAAGAGTAGACTTATAGAACTTATTTTATGTAAAATGAGGTGCTAAATCCACTGGTGAAAACCGCGATGTCCTGTCATGAACCGATTAGGAGATTGAGTAAAATGGAGAATAATAGATATTTGAAAATGTGATATATAAACATTTTGTTCGTTTGTACCTTGATCAACTCTTGAGAGTAGACTTATAGGACTTATTTTATGTAAAATGAGGTGCTAAATCCACTGGTGAAATCCGCGATGTCCTATCTTTAACCGTTTAGGAGATCGAGTAAAATGTAGAATAATAGATATTTGAAAATGTGATATATATACATTTTGTTCGTTTGTTCCTTTATCAACTCTTGAGAGTAGACTTATAGGACATATTTTATGTAAAATGAGGTGCTACATCCACTGGTGATAACTGCGATGTCCTATCTTGAACCGTTTAGGAGATCGAGTAAAATGGATAAAAATAGATATTTGAAAATGTGATATATAAACATTTTATTCGTTTTTACCTTTATCAACTCTTGAGAGTAGACTTATAGGACCTATTTTATGTAAAATGAGGTGCTAAATTCACTGGTGAAAACCGCGATGTCCTATCTTTAACCGTTTAGGAGATCGAGTAAATTGGAGAATAATAGATATTTGATAATGTGATATATAAACATTTTATTCGTTTGTACCTTTATCAACTCTTGAGAGTAGACTAATAGGACTTATTTTATGTAAAATGAGGTGCTAAATCCACTGGTGAAATCCGCGATGTCCTATCTTTAACCGTTTAGGAGATCGAGTAAAATGGAGAATAATAAATATTTGAAAATGTGATATATAAACATTTTATTCGTTTGTACCTTTATCAACTTTTGAGAGTAGACTTATAGGACCTATTTTATGTAAAATGAGGTGCTAAATCCACTGGTGAAAACCGCGATGTCCTATCTTTAACCGTTTAGGAGATCAAGTAAAATGGAGAATAATTGATATTTGATAATGTGATATATAAACATTTTATTCGTTTGTACCTTTATCAACTCTTGAGAGTAGACTTATAAGACTTATTTCATGTAAAATGAGGTGCTAAATCTACTGGTGAAAACCGCGATGTCCTATTTTTAACCGATTAGGAGATCGAGTAAAATGGAAAATAATAGATATTTGAAAATGTGATATATAAACATTTTGTTCGTTTGTACCTTTATCAACTCTAAAGAGTAGACTTATAGGACTTATTTTATGTAAAATGAGGTGCTAAATCCACTGGTGAAATCCGCGATGTCCTATCTTTAACCGTTTAGGAGATCGAGTAAAATGGAGAATAATAGATATTTGAAAATGTGATATATAATCATTTTATTCGTTTGTACCTTTATCAACTCTAAAGAGTAGACTTATAGGACTAATTTTATGTAAAATGAGGTGCTAAATCCACTGGTGAAAACCGCGATGTCCTATTTTTAACCGTTTAGGAGATCGAGTAAAATGGAAAATAATAGATATTTGAAAATGTGATATATAAACATTTTGTTCGTTTGCACCTTTATCAACTCTAAAGAGTAGACTTATAGGACTTATTTTATGTAAAATGAGGTGCTAAATCCACTGGTGAAAACCGCGATGTCCTATCTTGAACCGTTTAGGAGATCGAGTTAAATGGAAAATAATAGATATTTGAAAATGTGATATATAAACATTTTGTTCGTTTGTACCTTGATCAACTCTTGAGAGTAGACTTATAGGACTTATTTTATGTAAAATGAGGTGCTAAATCCACTGGTGAAAACCCCGATGTCTTATCTTGAACCGTTTAGGAGATCGAGTAAAATGGAAAATAATAGATATTTGAAAATGTGATATACAAACATTTTATTCGTTTGTACCTTTATCAAATCTTGAGAGTAGACTTATAGGAGTTATTTTATGTAAAATGAGGTGCTAAATTCACTGGTGAAAACCGCGATGTCCTATCTTTAACCGTTTAGGAGATCGAGTAAAATGGAGAATAATAGATATTTTATAATGTGATATATAAACATTTTATTCGTTTGTACCTTTGTCAACTCTTGAGAGTAGACTTATAAGACTTATTTTAAGTAAAATGAGGTGCTAAGTCCACTGGTGAAAACCGCGATGTCCTATCTTCAACCGTTTAGGAGATCGAGTAAAATGGAGAATAAAAGATATTTGAAAATGTAATATATAATCATTTTATTCGTTTGTACCTTTATCAACTCTTGACGGTAGACTAATAGGACTTATTTTATGTAAAATGAGGTGCTAAATCCACTGGTAAAATCCGTGATGTCCTATCTTTAACCGTTTAGGAGATCGAGTAAAATGGAGAATAATAAATATTTGAAAATGTGATATATAAACATTTTATTCGTTTGTACCTTTATCAACTTTTGAGAGTAGACTTATAGGACCTATTTTATGTAAAATGAGGTGCTAAATCCACTGGTGAAAACCGCGATGTCCTATCTTTAACCGTTTAGGAGATCAAGTAAAATGGAGAATAATTGATATTTGATAATGTGATATATAAACATTTTATTCGTTTGTACCTTTATCAACTCTTGAGAGTAGACTTATAAGACTTATTTCATGTAAAATGAGGTGCTAAATCTACTGGTGAAAACCGCGATGTCCTATTTTTAACCGATTAGGAGATCGAGTAAAATGGAAAATAATAGATATTTGAAAATGTGATATATAAACATTTTGTTCGTTTGTACCTTTATCAACTCTAATGAGTAGACTTATAGGACTTATTTTATGTAAAATGAGGTGCTAAATCCACTGGTGAAATCCGCGATGTCCTATCTTTAACCGTTTAGGAGATCGAGTAAAATGGAGAATAATAGATATTTGGAAATGTGATATATAAACATTTTATTCGTTTGTACCTTTATCAACTCTAAAGAGTAGACTTATAGAACTTATTTTATGTAAAATTAATTGCTAATTCCACTAATGAAAACCGCGATGTCCTATCTTGAACCGTTTAGGAGATTGAGTAAAATGGAGAATAATAGATATTTGAAAATGTGATATATAAACATTTTGTTCGTTTGTACCTTGATCAACTCTTGAGAGTAGACTTATAGGATTAATTTTATGTAGAATGAGGTGCTAAATCCACTGGTGAAATCCGCGATGTCCTATCTTTAACCGTTTAGGAGATCGAGAAAAATGGAGAATAATAGATATTTGAAAATGTGATATATAAACATTTTATTCATATGTACCTTTATCAACTCTAAAGAGTAGACTTATAGAACTTATTTTATGTAAAATGAGGTGCTAAATCCACTGGTGAAAACCGCGATGTCCTGTCATGAACCGATTAGGAGATTGAGTAAAATGGAGAATAATAGATATTTGAAAATGTGATATATAAACATTTTGTTCGTTTGTACCTTGATCAACTCTTGAGAGTAGACTTATAGGACTTATTTTATGTAAAATGAGGTGCTAAATCCACTGGTGAAATCCGCGATGTCCTATCTTTAACCGTTTAGGAGATCGAGTAAAATGTAGAATAATAGATATTTGAAAATGTGATATATATACATTTTGTTCGTTTGTTCCTTTATCAACTCTTGAGAGTAGACTTATAGGACATATTTTATGTAAAATGAGGTGCTACATCCACTGGTGATAACTGCGATGTCCTATCTTGAACCGTTTAGGAGATCGAGTAAAATGGATAAAAATAGATATTTGAAAATGTGATATATAAACATTTTATTCGTTTTTACCTTTATCAACTCTTGAGAGTAGACTTATAGGACCTATTTTATGTAAAATGAGGTGCTAAATTCACTGGTGAAAACCGCGATGTCCTATCTTTAACCGTTTAGGAGATCGAGTAAATTGGAGAATAATAGATATTTGATAATGTGATATATAAACATTTTATTCGTTTGTACCTTTATCAACTCTTGAGAGTAGACTAATAGGACTTATTTTATGTAAAATGAGGTGCTAAATCCACTGGTGAAATCCGCGATGTCCTGTCATGAACCGATTAGGAGATTGAGTAAAATGGAGAATAATAGATATTTGAAAATGTGATATATAAACATTTTGTTCGTTTGTACCTTGATCAACTCTTGAGAGTAGACTTATAGGACTTATTTTATGTAAAATGAGGTGCTAAATCCACTGGTGAAATCCGCGATGTCCTATCTTTAACCGTTTAGGAGATCGAGTAAAATGTAGAATAATAGATATTTGAAAATGTGATATATATACATTTTGTTCGTTTGTTCCTTTATCAACTCTTGAGAGTAGACTTATAGGACATATTTTATGTAAAATGAGGTGCTACATCCACTGGTGATAACTGCGATGTCCTATCTTGAACCGTTTAGGAGATCGAGTAAAATGGATAAAAATAGATATTTGAAAATGTGATATATAAACATTTTATTCGTTTTTACCTTTATCAACTCTTGAGAGTAGACTTATAGGACCTATTTTATGTAAAATGAGGTGCTAAATTCACTGGTGAAAACCGCGATGTCCTATCTTTAACCGTTTAGGAGATCGAGTAAATTGGAGAATAATAGATATTTGATAATGTGATATATAAACATTTTATTCGTTTGTACCTTTATCAACTCTTGAGAGTAGACTAATAGGACTTATTTTATGTAAAATGAGGTGCTAAATCCACTGGTGAAATCCGCGATGTCCTATCTTTAACCGTTTAGGAGATCGAGTAAAATGGAGAATAATAAATATTTGAAAATGTGATATATAAACATTTTATTCGTTTGTACCTTTATCAACTTTTGAGAGTAGACTTATAGGACCTATTTTATGTAAAATGAGGTGCTAAATCCACTGGTGAAAACCGCGATGTCCTATCTTTAACCGTTTAGGAGATCAAGTAAAATGGAGAATAATTGATATTTGATAATGTGATATATAAACATTTTATTCGTTTGTACCTTTATCAACTCTTGAGAGTAGACTTATAAGACTTATTTCATGTAAAATGAGGTGCTAAATCTACTGGTGAAAACCGCGATGTCCTATTTTTAACCGATTAGGAGATCGAGTAAAATGGAAAATAATAGATATTTGAAAATGTGATATATAAACATTTTGTTCGTTTGTACCTTTATCAACTCTAAAGAGTAGACTTATAGGACTTATTTTATGTAAAATGAGGTGCTAAATCCACTGGTGAAATCCGCGATGTCCTATCTTTAACCGTTTAGGAGATCGAGTAAAATGGAGAATAATAGATATTTGAAAATGTGATATATAATCATTTTATTCGTTTGTACCTTTATCAACTCTAAAGAGTAGACTTATAGGACTAATTTTATGTAAAATGAGGTGCTAAATCCACTGGTGAAAACCGCGATGTCCTATTTTTAACCGTTTAGGAGATCGAGTAAAATGGAAAATAATAGATATTTGAAAATGTGATATATAAACATTTTGTTCGTTTGCACCTTTATCAACTCTAAAGAGTAGACTTATAGGACTTATTTTATGTAAAATGAGGTGCTAAATCCACTGGTGAAAACCGCGATGTCCTATCTTGAACCGTTTAGGAGATCGAGTAAAATGGAAAATAATAGATATTTGAAAATGTGATATATAAACATTTTGTTCGTTTGTACCTTGATCAACTCTTGAGAGTAGACTTATAGGACTTATTTTATGTAAAATGAGGTGCTAAATCCACTGGTAAAAACCCCGATGTCTTATCTTGAACCGTTTAGGAGATCGAGTAAAATGGAAAATAATAGATATTTGAAAATGTGATATACAAACATTTTATTCGTTTGTACCTTTATCAAATCTTGAGAGTAGACTTATAGGAGTTATTTTATGTAAAATGAGGTGCTAAATCCACTGGTGAAAACCGCGATGTCCTATCTTTAACCGTTTAGGAGATCGAGTAAAATGGAGAATAATAGATATTTTATAATGTGATATATAAACATTTTATTCGTTTGTACCTTTGTCAACTCTTGAGAGTAGACTTATAAGACTTATTTTAAGTAAAATGAGGTGCTAAGTCCACTGGTGAAAACCGCGATGTCCTATCTTCAACCGTTTAGGAGATCGAGTAAAATGGAGAATAAAAGATATTTGAAAATGTAATATATAATCATTTTATTCGTTTGTACCTTTATCAACTCTTGACGGTAGACTAATAGGACTTATTTTATGTAAAATGAGGTGCTAAATCCACTGGTGAAATCCGTGATGTCCTATCTTTAACCGTTTAGGAGATCGAGTAAAATGGAGAATAATAAATATTTGAAAATGTGATATATAAACATTTTATTCGTTTGTACCTTTATCAACTTTTGAGAGTAGACTTATAGGACCTATTTTATGTAAAATGAGGTGCTAAATCCACTGGTGAAAACCGCGATGTCCTATCTTTAGCCGTTTAGGAGATCAAGTAAAATGGAGAATAATTGATATTTGATAATGTGATATATAAACATTTTATTCGTTTGTACCTTTATCAACTCTTGAGAGTAGACTTATAAGACTTATTTCATGTAAAATGAGGTGCTAAATCTACTGGTGAAAACCGCGATGTCCTATTTTTAACCGATTAGGAGATCGAGTAAAATGGAAAATAATAGATATTTGAAAATGTGATATATAAACATTTTGTTCGTTTGTACCTTTATCAACTCTAATGAGTAGACTTATAGGACTTATTTTATGTAAAATGAGGTGCTAAATCCACTGGTGAAATCCGCGATGTCCTATCTTTAACCGTTTAGGAGATCGAGTAAAATGGAGAATAATAGATATTTGGAAATGTGATATATAAACATTTTATTCGTTTGTACCTTTATCAACTCTAAAGAGTAGACTTATAGAACTTATTTTATGTAAAATTAGGTGCTAATTCCACTGGTGAAAACCGCGATGTCCTATCTTGAACCGT
The DNA here is from genome assembly GCA_963930825.1 of Silvanus unidentatus. Lineage (NCBI taxonomy): Eukaryota > Metazoa > Arthropoda > Insecta > Coleoptera > Silvanidae > Silvanus > Silvanus unidentatus. Next base: position 20,501,787 of record OZ005757.1, read on the forward strand.
TTAGGAGATTGAGTAAAATGGAGAATAATAGATATTTGAAAATGTGATATATAAACATTTTGTTCGTTTGTACCTTGATCAACTCTTGAGAGTAGACTTATAGGATAAATTTTATGTAGAATGAGGTGCTAAATCCACTGGTGAAATCCGCGATATCCTATCTTTAACCGTTTAGGAGATCGAGAAAAATGGAGAATAATAGATATTTGAAAATGTGATATATAAACATTTTATTCATATGTACCTTTATCAACTCTAAAGAGTAGACTTATAGAACTTATTTTATGTAAAATGAGGTGCTAAATCCACTGGTGAAAACCGCGATGTCCTGTCATGAACCGATTAGGAGATTGAGTAAAATGGAGAATAATAGATATTTGAAAATGTGATATATAAACATTTTGTTCGTTTGTACCTTGATCAACTCTTGAGAGTAGACTTATAGGACTTATTTTATGTAAAATGAGGTGCTAAATCCACTGGTGAAATCCGCGATGTCCTATCTTTAACCGTTTAGGAGATCGAGTAAAATGTAGAATAATAGATATTTGAAAATGTGATATATATACATTTTGTTCATTTGTTCCTTTATCAACTCTTGAGAGTAGACTTATAGGACATATTTTATGTAAAATGAGGTGCTACATCCACTGGTGATAACTGCGATGTCCTATCTTGAACCGTTTAGGAGATCGAGTAAAATGGATAAAAATAGATATTTGAAAATGTGATATATAAACATTTTATTCGTTTTTACCTTTATCAACTCTTGAGAGTAGACTTATAGGACCTATTTTATGTAAAATGAGGTGCTAAATTCACTGGTGAAAACCGCGATGTCCTATCTTTAACCGTTTAGGAGATCGAGTAAATTGGAGAATAATAGATATTTGATAATGTGATATATAAACATTTTATTCGTTTGTACCTTTATCAACTCTTGAGAGTAGACTAATAGGACTTATTTTATGTAAAATGTGGTGCTAAATCCACTGGTGAAATCCGCGATGTCCTATCTTTAACCGTTTAGGAGATCGAGTAAAATGGAGAATAATAAATATTTGAAAATGTGATATATAAACATTTTATTCGTTTGTACCTTTATCAACTTTTGAGAGTAGACTTATAGGACCTATTTTATGTAAAATGAGGTGCTAAATCCACTGGTGAAAACCGCGATGTCCTATCTTTAACCGTTTAGGAGATCAAGTAAAATGGAGAATAATTGATATTTGATAATGTGATATATAAACATTTTATTCGTTTGTACCTTTATCAACTCTTGAGAGTAGACTTATAAGACTTATTTCATGTAAAATGAGGTGCTAAATCTACTGATGAAAACCGCGATGTCCTATTTTTAACCGATTAGGAGATCGAGTAAAATGGAAAATAATAGATATTTGAAAATGTGATATATAAACATTTTGTTCGTTTGTACCTTTATCAACTCTAAAGAGTAGACTTATAGGACTTATTTTATGTAAAATGAGGTGCTAAATCCACTGGTGAAATCCGCGATGTCCTATCTTTAACCGTTTAGGAGATCGAGTAAAATGGAGAATAATAGATATTTGAAAATGTGATATATAATCATTTTATTCGTTTGTACCTTTATCAACTCTAAAGAGTAGACTTATAGAACTTATTTTATGTAAAATTAGGTGCTAATTCCACTGGTGAAAACCGCGATGTCCTATCTTGAACCGTTTAGGAGATTGAGTAAAATGGAGAATAATAGATATTTGAAAATGTGATATATAAACATTTTGTTCGTTTGTACCTTGATCAACTCTTGAGAGTAGACTTATAGGACTTATTTTATGTAAAATGAGGTGCTAAATCCACTGGTGAAATCCGCGATGTCCTATCTTTAACCGTTTAGGAGATCGAGTAAAATGTAGAATAATAGATATTTGAAAATGTGATATATATACATTTTGTTCGTTTGTTCCTTTATCAACTCTTGAGAGTAGACTTATAGGACATATTTTATGTAAAATGAGGTGCTACATCCACTGGTGATAACTGCGATGTCCTATCTTGAACCGTTTAGGAGATCGAGTAAAATGGATAAAAATAGATATTTGAAAATGTGATATATAAACATTTTATTCGTTTTTACCTTTATCAACTCTTGAGAGTAGACTTATAGGACCTATTTTATGTAAAATGAGGTGCTAAATTCACTGGTGAAAACCGCGATGTCCTATCTTTAACCGTTTAGGAGATCGAGTAAATTGGAGAATAATAGATATTTGATAATGTGATATATAAACATTTTATTCGTTTGTACCTTTATCAACTCTTGAGAGTAGACTAATAGGACTTATTTTATGTAAAATGAGGTGCTAAATCCACTGGTGAAATCCGCGATGTCCTATCTTTAACCGTTTAGGAGATCGAGTAAAATGGAGAATAATAAATATTTGAAAATGTGATATATAAACATTTTATTCGTTTGTACCTTTATCAACTTTTGAGAGTAGACTTATAGGACCTATTTTATGTAAAATGAGGTGCTAAATCCACTGGTGAAAACCGCGATGTCCTATCTTTAACCGTTTAGGAGATCGAGTAAATTGGAGAATAATAGATATTTGATAATGTGATATATAAACATTTTATTCGTTTGTACCTTTATCAACTCTTGAGGGTAGACTTAAAAGACTTATTTCATGAAAAATGAGGTGCTAAATCTACTGGTGAAAACTGCGATATCCTATCTTTAACCGTTTATGAGATCGAGTAAAATGGAGAATAATAGATATTTGAAAATGTGATATATAAACATTTTATTCGTTTGCACCTTTATCAACTCTAAAGAGTAGACTTATAGGACTCATTTTATGTAAAATGAGGTGCTAAATCCACTGGTGAAATCCGCGATGTCCTCTCTTGAACCGTTTAGGAGATCGAGTAAAATGGAAAATAATAGATATTTGAAAATGTGATATATAGACATTTTGTTCGTTTGTACCTTGATCAACTCTTGAGAGTAGACTTATAGGACTTATTTTATGTAAAATGAGGTGCTAAATCCACTGGTGAAATCCGCGATGTCCTATCTTGAACCGTTTAGGAGATCGAGTAAAATGTAGAATAATAGATATTTGAAAATGTGAAATATAAACATTTTGTTCGTTTGTACCTTTATCAACTCTTGAGAGTAGACTTATAGGACATATTTTATGTAAAATGAGGTGCTAAATCCACTGGTGAAAACCGCGATGTCCTATCTTTAACCGTTTAGGATATCGAGTAAAATGGATATTAATATATATTTGAAAATGTGATATACAAACATTTTATTCGTTTGAACCTTTATCAACTCTTGAGAGTAGACTTATAGGAGTTATTTTATGTAAAATGAGGTGCTAAATCCACTGGTGAAAACCGCGATGTCCTATCTTTAACCGTTTAGGAGATCGAGTAAAATGGAGAATAATAGATATTTGAAAATGTGATATATAAACATTTTGTTCGTTTGTACCTTGATCAACTCTTGAGAGTAGACTTATAGGACTTATTTTATGTAAAATGAGGTGCTAAATCCACTGGTGAAATCCGCGATGTCCAATCTTTAACCGTTTAGGAGATCGAGTAAAATGTAGAATAATAGATATTTGAAAATGTGGTATATATACATTTTGTTCGTTTGTTCCTTTATCAACTCTTGAGAGTAGACTTATAGGACATATTTTATGTAAAATGAGGTGCTACATCCACTGGTGATAACTGCGATGTCCTATCTTGAACCGTTTAGGAGATCGAGTAAAATGGATAAAAATAGATATTTGAAAATGTGATATATAAACATTTTATTCGTTTATACCTTTATTAACTCTTGAGAGTAGACTTATAGGACCTATTTTATGTAAAATGAGGTGCTAAATTCACTGGTGAAAACCGCGATGTCCTATCTTTAACCGTTTAGGATATCGAGTAAAATGGATATTAATAGATATTTGAAAATGTGATATACAAACATTTTATTCGTTTGAACCTTTATCAACTCTTGAGAGTAGACTTATAGGAGTTATTTTATGTAAAATGAGGTGCTAAATCCACTGGTGAAAACCGCGATCTTTAACCGTTTAGGAGATCGAGTAAAATGGAGAATAATAGATATTTTATAATGTGATATATAAACGTTTTATTCGTTTGTACCTTTATCAACTCTTGAAAGTAGACTTATAAGACTTATTTTAAGTAAAATGAGGTGCTAAGTCCAATGGTGAAAACCGCGATGTCCTATCTTCAACCGTTTAGGAGATCGAGTAAAATGGAGAATAATAGATATTTGAAAATGTAATATATAAACATTTTATTCGTTTGTACCTTTATCAACTCTTGAGAGTAGACTAATAGGACTTATTTTATGTAAAATGAGGTGCTAAATCCACTGGTGAAATCCGCGATGTCCTATCTTTAACCGTTTAGGAGATCGAGTAAAATGGAGAATAATAGATATTTGAAAATGTGATATATAAACATTTTATTCGTTTGTACCTTTATCAACTCTAAAGAGTAGACTTATAGAACTTATTTTATGTAAAATTAGGTGCTAATTCCACTGGTGGAAACCGCGATGTCCTATCTTGAACCGTTTAGGAGATTGAGTAAAATGGAGAATAATAGATATTTGAATATGTGATATATAAACATTTTGTTCGTTTGTACCTTGATCAACCCTTGAGAGTAGACTTATAGGACTTATTTTATGTAAAATGAGGTGCTAAATCCACTGGTGAAATCCGCGATGTCCTATCTTTAACCGTTTAGGATATCGAGTAAAATGGATATTAATAGATATTTGAAAATGTGATATACAAACATTTTATTCGTTTGTACCTTTATCAACTCTTGAGAGTAGACTTATAGGAGTTATTTTATGTAAAATGAGGTGCTAAATCCACTGGTGAAAACCGCGATGTCCTATCTTTAACCGTTTAGGAGATCGAGTAAAATGGAGAATAATAGATATTTTATAATGTGATATATAAACGTTTTATTCGTTTGTACCTTTATCAACTCTTGAAAGTAGACTTATAAGACTTATTTTAAGTAAAATGAGGTGCTAAGTCCACTGGTGAAAACCGCGATGTCCTATCTTCAACCGTTTAGGAGATCGAGTAAAATGGAAAATAATAGATATTTGAAAATGTGATATATAAACATTTTGTTCGTTTGTACCTTGATCAACTCTTGAGAGTAGACTTATAGGACTTATTTTATGTAAAATGAGGTGCTTAATCCACTGGTGAAAACCCCGATGTCCTATCTTGAATTGTTTAGGAGATCGAGTAAAATGTAGAATAATAGATATTTGAAAATGTGATATATAAACATTTTGTTCGTTTGTACCTTTATCAACTCTTGAGAGTAGACTTATAGGACATATTTTATGTAAAATGAGGTGCTACATCCACTGGTGAATACTGCGATGTCCTATCTTGAACCGTTTAGGAGATCGAGTAAAATGGAGAAAAATAGATATTTGAAAATGTGATATATAAACATTTTATTCGTTTTGACCTTTATCAACTCTTGAAAGTAGACTTATAGGACCTATTTTATGTAAAATGAAGTGCTAAATTTACTGGTGAAAACCGCGATGTCCTATCTTTAACCGTTTAGGAGATCGAGTAAAATGGAGAATAATAGATATTTGAAAATGTGATATATAAACATTTTATCCGTTTTTACCTTTATCAACTCTAGAGAGTAGACTTATAGGACTTATTTTATGTAAAATGAGATGCTAAATCCACTGGTGAAAACTGCCATGTCCCAGCTTGATCCGTTTAGGAGATCGACTAAAATGGATAAAAATAGTTATTTGAAAATGTGATATATAAACATTTTATTCGTTTGTACCTTTATCAACTCTTGAGAGTAGACTTATAGGACTTATTTTATGTAAAATGAGGTGCTAAATCCACTGGTGAAAACCGCGATGTCCTATCTTGATCCGTTTAGGAGATCGAGTAAAATGGATAAAAATAGTTATTTGAAAATGTGATATATAAACATTTTGTTCGTTTGTACCTTGATCAACTCTTGAGAGTAGACTTATAGGACTTATTTTATGTAAAATGAGGTGCTAAATCCACTGGTGAAAACCCCGATGTCCAATCTTGAACCGTTTAGGAGATCGAGTAAAATGTACAATAATAGATATTTGAAAATGTGATATATAAATATTTTGTTCGTTTGTACCTTTATCAACTCTTGAGAGTAGACTTATAGGACATATTTTATGTAAAATGAGGTGCTACATCCACTGGTGAAAACAGCGATGTCCTATCTTGAGCCGTTTAGGAGATCGAGTAAAATGGAGAATAATAGATATTTGAAAATGTGATATATAAACATTTTATTCGTTTGTACCTTTATCAACTCTTGAGAGTAGACTTATAGGACTTATTTTATGTAAAATGAGGTGCTAAATCCACTGGTGAAAACCGCGATGTCCTATTTTTAACCTTTTTGGAGATCGAGTAAAATGGAGTATAATAGATATTTGAATATGTGATATATAAACATTTTGTTCGTTTGTACCTTGATCAACTCTTGAGAGTAGACTTATAGGACTTATTTTATGTAAAATGAGGTGCTAAATCCACTGGTGAAAACCGCGATGTCCTATTTTTAACCTTTTTGGAGATCGAGTAAAATGGAGAATAATAGATATTTTATAATGTGATATATAAACATTTTGTTCGTTTGTACCTTTATCAACTTTTGAGAGTAGACTAATAGGACTTATTATATGTAAAATGAGGTGCTAAATCCACTGGTGAAAACCCCGATGTCCTATCTTGAACCGTTTAGGAGATCGAGTAAAATGGATATTAATAGATATTTGAAAATGTGATATATAAACACTTTATTGGTTTGTACCTTTATCAACTCTAAAAAGTAGACTTATAGAACTTATTTTATGTAAAATGAGGTGCTAAATCCACTGGTGAAAACCGCGATGTCCTATCTTGAACCGTTTACGAGATTGAGTAAAATGGAGAATAATAGATATTTGAAAATGTGATATATAGACATTTTGTTCGTTTGTACCTTGATCAACTCTTGAGAGTAGACTTATAGGACATATTTTATGTAAAATGAGGTGCTACATTCACTGGTGAAAACTGCGATGTCCTATCTTGAACTGTTTAGGAGATCGAGTAAAATGGAGAAAAATAGATATTTGAAAATGTGATATATAAACATTTTATTCGTTTTGACCTTTATCAACTCTTGAAAGTAGACTTATAGGACCTATTTTATGTAAAATGAGGTGCTAAATTCACTGGTGAAAACCGCGATGTCCTATCTTTAACCGTTTAGGAGATCGAGTAAAATGGAGAAAAATAGATATTTGAAGATGTGATATATAAACATTTTATTCGTTTTGACCTTTATCAACTCTTGAAAGTAGACTTATAGGACCTATTTTATGTAAAATGAGGTGCTAAATTCACTGGTGAAAACCGCGATGTCCTATCTTTAACCGTTTAGGAGATCGAGTAAAATGGAGAATAATAGTTATTTGAAAATGTGATATATAAACATTTTATTCGTTTGTACCTTTATCAACTCTTGAGAGTAGACTTATAGGACTTATTTTATGTAAAATGAGGTGCTAATTCCACTGGTGAAAACCCCGATGTCCAATCTTGAACCGTTTAGGAGATCGAGTAAAATGTAGAATAATAGATATTTGAAAATGTGATATATAAACATTTTGTTCGTTTGTACCTTTATCAACTCTTGAGAGTAGACTTATAGGACATATTTTATGTAAAATGAGGTGCTACATCCACTGGTGAAAACAGCGATGTCCTATCTTGAACCGTTTAGGAGATCGAGTAAAATGGAGAATAATAGATATTTGAAAATGTGATATATAAACATTTTATTCGTTTGTACCTTTATCAACTCTTGAGAGTAGACTTATAGGACTTATTTTATGTAAAATGAGGTGCTAAATCCACTGGTGAAATCCGCGATGTCCTATCTTTAACCGTTTAGGAGATCGTGTAAAATGGAGAATAATAGATATTTGAAAATGTGATATATAAACATTTTATTCGTTTGTACCTTTATCAACTCTAAAGAGTAGACTTATAGGACTTATTTTATGTAAAATGAGGTGCTAAATCCACTGGTGAAAACCGCGATGTCCTATTTTTAACCTTTTTGGAGATCGAGTAAAATGGAGTATAATAGATATTTGAATATGTGATATATAAACATTTTATTCGTTTGTACCTTTATCAACTCTTAAGAGTAGACTTATAGAACTTATTTTATGTAAAATGAGGTGCTAAATCCACTGGTGAAAACCGCGATGTCCTATCTTGAACCGTTTAGGAGATCGAGTAAAATGGAGAATAATAGATATTTGAAAATGTGATATATAAACATTTTGTTCGTTTGTACCTTTATCAACTCTTGAGAGTAGACTTATAGGAGTTATTTTATGTAAAATGAGGTGCTAAATCCACTGGTGAAAACCGCGATGTCCTATCTTTAACCGTTTAGGAGATCGAGTAAAATGGAGAATAATAGATATTTTATAATGTGATATATAAACATTTTATTCGTTTGTACCTTTATCAACTCTTGAGAGTAGACTAATAGGACTTATTTTATGTAAAATGAGGTGCTAAATCCACTGGTGAAAACCCCGATGTCCTATCTTGAACCGTTTAGGAGATCGAGTAAAATGGATATTAATAGATATTTGAAAATGTGATATATAAACACTTTATTGGTTTGTACCTTTATCAACTCTAAAAAGTAGACTTATAGAACTTATTTTATGTAAAATGAGGTGCTAAATCCACTGGTGAAAACCGCGATGTCCTATCTTGAACCGTTTACGAGATTGAGTAAAATGGAGAATAATAGATATTTGAAAATGTGATATATAGACATTTTGTTCGTTTGTACCTTGATCAACTCTTGAGAGTAGACTTATAGGACATATTTTATGTAAAATGAGGTGCTACATTCACTGGTGAAAACTGCGATGTCCTATCTTGAACTGTTTAGGAGATCGAGTAAAATGGAGAAAAATAGATATTTGAAAATGTGATATATAAACATTTTATTCGTTTTGACCTTTATCAACTCTTGAAAGTAGACTTATAGGACCTATTTTATGTAAAATGAGGTGCTAAATTCACTGGTGAAAACCGCGATGTCCTATCTTTAACCGTTTAGGAGATCGAGTAAAATGGAGAAAAATAGATATTTGAAGATGTGATATATAAACATTTTATTCGTTTTGACCTTTATCAACTCTTGAAAGTAGACTTATAGGACCTATTTTATGTAAAATGAGGTGCTAAATTCACTGGTGAAAACCGCGATGTCCTATCTTTAACCGTTTAGGAGATCGAGTAAAATGGAGAATAATAGTTATTTGAAAATGTGATATATAAACATTTTATTCGTTTGTACCTTTATCAACTCTTGAGAGTAGACTTATAGGACTTATTTTATGTAAAATGAGGTGCTAATTCCACTGGTGAAAACCCCGATGTCCAATCTTGAACCGTTTAGGAGATCGAGTAAAATGTAGAATAATAGATATTTGAAAATGTGATATATAAACATTTTGTTCGTTTGTACCTTTATCAACTCTTGAGAGTAGACTTATAGGACATATTTTATGTAAAATGAGGTGCTACATCCACTGGTGAAAACAGCGATGTCCTATCTTGAACCGTTTAGGAGATCGAGTAAAATGGAGAATAATAGATATTTGAAAATGTGATATATAAACATTTTATTCGTTTGTACCTTTATCAACTCTTGAGAGTAGACTTATAGGACTTATTTTATGTAAAATGAGGTGCTAAATCCACTGGTGAAATCCGCGATGTCCTATCTTTAACCGTTTAGGAGATCGTGTAAAATGGAGAATAATAGATATTTGAAAATGTGATATATAAACATTTTATTCGTTTGTACCTTTATCAACTCTAAAGAGTAGACTTATAGGACTTATTTTATGTAAAATGAGGTGCTAAATCCACTGGTGAAAACCGCGATGTCCTATTTTTAACCTTTTTGGAGATCGAGTAAAATGGAGTATAATAGATATTTGAATATGTGATATATAAACATTTTATTCGTTTGTACCTTTATCAACTCTTAAGAGTAGACTTATAGAACTTATTTTATGTAAAATGAGGTGCTAAATCCACTGGTGAAAACCGCGATGTCCTATCTTGAACCGTTTAGGAGATCGAGTAAAATGGAGAATAATAGATATTTGAAAATGTGATATATAAACATTTTGTTCGTTTGTACCTTGATCAACCCTTGAGAGTAGACTTATAGGACTTATTTTATGTAAAATGAGGTGCTAAATCCACTGGTGAAAACCCCGATGTCCAATCTTAAACCGTTTAGGAGATCGAGTAAAATGTAGAATAATAGATATTTGAAAATGTGATATATAAACATTTTGTTCGTTTGTACCTTGATCAACTTTTGAGAGTAGACTTATAGGACCTATTTTATGTAAAATGAGGTGCTAAATCCACTGGTGAAAACCGCGATGTCCTATCTTTAACCGTTTAGGAGATCGAGTAAAATGGATATTAATAGATATTTGTGAAAATGTGATATATAAACATTTTATTCGTTTGTACCTTTATCAACTTTTGAGAGTAGACTAATAGGACTTATTATATGTAAAATGAGGTGCTAAATCCACTGGTGAAAACCGCGATGTCCTATCTTTAACCGTTTAGGATATCGCGTAAAATGGATATTAATAGATATTTGAAAATGTGATATACAAACATTATATTCGTTTGTACCTTTATCAACACTTGAAAGTAGACTTATAGGAGTTATTTTATGTAAAATGAGGTGCTAAATCCACTGGTGAAAACCGCGATGTCCTATCTTTAACCGTTTAGGAGATCGAGTAAAATGGAGAATAATAGATATTTTATAATGTGATATATAAACGTTTTATTCGTTTGTACCTTTATCAACTCTTGAAAGTAGACTTATAAGACTTATTTTAAGTAAAATGAGGTGCTAAGTCCACTGGTAAAAACCGCGATGTCCTATCTTCAACCGTTTAGGAGATCGAGTAAAATGGAGAATAATAGATATTTGAAAATGTAATATATAAACATTTTATTCGTTTGTACCTATATCAACTCTTGAGAGTAGACTAATAGGACTTATTTTATGTAAAATGAGGTGCTAAATCCACTGGTGAAATCCGCGATGTCCTATCTTTAACCGTTTAGGAGATCGAGTAAAATGGAGAATAATAGATATTTGAAAATGTGATATATAAACATTTTATTCGTTTGTACCTTTATCAACTCTAAAGAGTAGACTTATGGAACTTATTTTATGTAAAATGAGGTGCTAAATCCACTGGTGAAATCCGCGATGTCCTATCTTTAACCGTTTAGGAGATCGTGTAAAATGGAGAATAATAGATATTTGAAAATGTGATATATAAACATTTTATTCGTTTGTACCTTTATCAACTCTAAAGAGTAGACTTATAGGACTTATTTTATGTAAAATGAGGTGCTAAATCCACTGGTGAAAACCGCGATGTCCTATTTTTAACCTTTTTGGAGATCGAGTAAAATGGAGTATAATAGATATTTGAATATGTGATATATAAACATTTTATTCGTTTGTACCTTTATCAACTCTTAAGAGTAGACTTATAGAACTTATTTTATGTAAAATGAGGTGCTAAATCCACTGGTGAAAACCGCGATGTCCTATCTTGAACCGTTTAGGAGATCGAGTAAAATGGAGAATAATAGATATTTGAAAATGTGATATATAAACATTTTGTTCGTTTGTACCTTGATCAACCCTTGAGAGTAGACTTATAGGACTTATTTTATGTAAAATGAGGTGCTAAATCCACTGGTGAAAACCCCGATGTCCAATCTTAAACCGTTTAGGAGATCGAGTAAAATGTAGAATAATAGATATTTGAAAATGTGATATATAAACATTTTGTTCGTTTGTACCTTGATCAACTTTTGAGAGTAGACTTATAGGACCTATTTTATGTAAAATGAGGTGCTAAATCCACTGGTGAAAACCGCGATGTCCTATCTTTAACCGTTTAGGAGATCGAGTAAAATGGATATTAATAGATATTTGTGAAAATGTGATATATAAACATTTTATTCGTTTGTACCTTTATCAACTTTTGAGAGTAGACTAATAGGACTTATTATATGTAAAATGAGGTGCTAAATCCACTGGTGAAAACCGCGATGTCCTATCTTTAACCGTTTAGGATATCGCGTAAAATGGATATTAATAGATATTTGAAAATGTGATATACAAACATTATATTCGTTTGTACCTTTATCAACACTTGAAAGTAGACTTATAGGAGTTATTTTATGTAAAATGAGGTGCTAAATCCACTGGTGAAAACCGCGATGTCCTATCTTTAACCGTTTAGGAGATCGAGTAAAATGGAGAATAATAGATATTTTATAATGTGATATATAAACGTTTTATTCGTTTGTACCTTTATCAACTCTTGAAAGTAGACTTATAAGACTTATTTTAAGTAAAATGAGGTGCTAAGTCCACTGGTAAAAACCGCGATGTCCTATCTTCAACCGTTTAGGAGATCGAGTAAAATGGAGAATAATAGATATTTGAAAATGTAATATATAAACATTTTATTCGTTTGTACCTATATCAACTCTTGAGAGTAGACTAATAGGACTTATTTTATGTAAAATGAGGTGCTAAATCCACTGGTGAAATCCGCGATGTCCTATCTTTAACCGTTTAGGAGATCGAGTAAAATGGAAAATAATAGATATTTGAAAATGTGATATATAAACATTTTATTCGTTTGTACCTTTATCAACTCTAAAGAGTAGACTTATGGAACTTATTTTATGTAAAATGAGGTGCTAAATCCACTGGTGAAAACCGCGATGTCCTATCTTGAACCGTTTAGGAGATTGAGTAAAATGGAGAATAATAGATATTTGAAAATGTGATATATAAACATTTTGTTCGTTTGTACCTTGATCAACCCTTGAGAGTAGACTTATAGAACTTATTTTATGTAAAATGAGGTGCTTAATCCACTGGTGAAAACCCCGATGTCCTATCTTGAACTGTTTAGGAGATTGAGTAAAATGGAGAATAATAGATATTTGAAAATGTGATATATAAACATTTTGTTCGTTTGTACCTTTATCAACTCTTGAGAGTAGACTTATAGGACATATTTTATGTAAAATGAGGTGCTACATCCACTGGTGAATACTGCGATGTCCTATCTTGAACCGTTTAGGAGATCGAGTAAAATGGAGAAAAATAGATATTTGAAAATGTGATATATAAACATTTTATTCGTTTTGACCTTTATCAACTCTTGAAAGTAGACTTATAGGACCTATTTTATGTAAAATGAGGTGCTAAATTTACTGGTGAAAACCGCGATGTCCTATCTTTAACCGTTTAGGAGATCGAGTAAAATGGAGAATAATAGATATTTGAAAATGTGATATATAAACATTTTATCCGTTTTTACCTTTATCAACTCTAGAGAGTAAACTTATAGGACTTATTTTATGTAAAATGAGATGCTAAATCCACTGGTGAAAACCGCGATGTCCTAGCTTGATCCGTTTAGGAGATCGAGTAAAATGGATAAAAATAGTTATTTGAAAATGTGATATATAAACATTTTATTCGTTTGTACCTTGATCAACTCTTGAGAGTAGACTTATAGGACTTATTTTATGTAAAATGAGGTGCTAAATCCACTGGTGAAAACCGCGTTGTCCTATTTTTAACCTTTTTGGAGATCGAGTAAAATGGAGAATAATAGATATTTGAAAATGTGATATATAAACATTTTGATCGTTTGTACCTTGA